>OY776673.1:124155189-124755189 GCA_963675555.1 Leptura quadrifasciata | reverse complement strand
AGTAATTGATGCATTTAATTCATTTCATTTCATTTTTTTCATTTATGTAGTCATTAAATATTACACACGTTAAATTTACCAGAAATGCCTTTTAAAATTATATTTTTAAAGCAAAGTTAAACGCTACAATTTTGAGACAGAATTTACATAAAATCTAGTAGAGTCGCAGGGTTTGTTTATCGTATATTCAGATAAACGTCAGGTATTTCGTGTATTCCAATCAGCAAAAAACAAAAGAAAACACAGCAGGCATGGACATACAAAAAACTGATTCTACTCTACCAAATAATTCAAATAATCGGTATAAAAAACACACACAATCGCAACAACAAAAATACTCTGATGCTGTAAAAAACACACATATAAATAATACAGGGAGGACACAAAAAAATGAGATGATGATTATAGAACAAATTACAGACTTAGATAAAGCTATTAAACGACCACAAATACAAACACACAACTCTAAAAAAACAAATGCAGAAAATCTAGAGGAACTACAAAGAAACAAAATGCATGACATAATAAACTTAAAACTAGACCAAAACGATAATTTAAATAAAAGTGATGAGAGACAGAAGTTTCAAGAATTTCGAGCAAAAAGAAAGCGACTCCGAGTTGGAAATGGAGAAGGTGATGGTGAATTCCATGGAAAAAATGAGAAGGAGAGAAAAATCTGGTTATTTATTACTAAAGTTCCAGATGATGTAAATGATGAAAACATTAAAAAATATATTGAATCCCGAACAAATACAAATGATGTGCAAGTTAAAAAATTAGTCACCCATAATACAAATCCTGATAATCAATCCTTTATGGTTGGAGTTCAACCTCACCTACAAACAACAATATATGATTCAAAGTTCTGGCCAAGGAAAATAGCTTTCGACCGTTTCAATTTTAGACGAGGAAGGCGTTTCTTGGATACTCCTCAAAATGATGCTGATATTAACGTCAATACACAGCCTATCTCGTTTTTAGCTCCAGTTTCGTAAAACAGTGCGCTTCAACCACTCAGCAATACTCCAAGAACAAATGGAATAATGTAACATCAAGAAATCAAACAACAGTCAAAAACGAAGTTAGGAATAATATACCTAGTTGTCTAAAAAATAGCGACAAAGCTAAGAAAACTGAATCGAGTCTAATGTCAACAGTTATTACAGCTGAGCCAAAGCCTATAGGCTGCTGTAAACCAAAGAAACTTTTATTGACAGAGAAGTGTAGTATAATACATCAAAACTTACAATCAATTGAAAACTGCTTGGACAGAGTGCAAATATTACTTAACGAACACGAAGAATGTAGTTTCCTATGCGTAACAGAACATTGGAAATCAAAAACACAGTTAAAATCATATAATCTCGAAAATTTCAATTTGGCGTCGTCATGCTGCAGGACAGAAGGCTCTCACGGTGGAGCAGCAATTTTCTGCAGGAAGAACGTAATATGGAAAGTTAGAGACGATTTGTGTAAACTCTCAATTATCAACACATTGGAATGTGCAGCAGTGGAAGTAAAAGTGAACATAGGGAAAGTGATAATAGTGTCTGTGTATCGTCCACCCAATGCAGACATAAATATATTTATGTCAAAAATGGAAGAACTTTTAATAAAAGCTCAATCTCAAAACAATATAATCTTCATTGCAGGTGATTTCAACATAGACATTAAATCTAAAGATAAAAATGCTACAGAGTTTGTATCTCTGCTAAATTCATTTCATATATTTCCTACCATCTTAGATTATACCCGAGTAAACTGCAGATCGAAAAGCTGCATTGACAATATATTCACCAATTATTGTAACGAATATACATCGGAAGTAATGAATACTCATATCTCGGACCATACAGCTCAAAAAGTTATATTTAACATTAAGAGAAATAATCAGAGAAACATTAGCAATAAGAGGATATTTAACGATGAAAACAAAAATCGATTCAAGCATATATTATCACAACAAAATTGGTCTAGCATATACAGCTGCTCTAATACAGATGTAGATGCTCAATGGAACAATTTTATGTCGATAATATTACCCATTTTTAATGAATGTTTCCCTATAAAGCCAGTAAGAGTTGGCAACAAAAATCTATGTAATTATTATAATGGTCAAGAATTGGCAGATTGTAAAAAACAGTTAGATTTAATGTTAGTCCTAAGTAATTCCGATGAGAGATATAAAGAATCCTATAAATTAACTAAAAAGAAATACGACAGTTTATTAGAGCAGTCCAGGAAATTATTTTACTCAAATCAAATAGAAAATAGCGACAATAAGTCGAAATGTGTTTGGAGAATCGTGAATGCCATTAAAGGAAATAAAAATAAATCGAAAGAAATTGAAATAGAAGGAAACCCAAATATAATATGCAATGAAATTAATGAGTATCTTGTCAATGCAGCCCCAAATTTGCAAAAACATCTTAAAAATGTAAAGTTCCATAGTAATATTGTTAATAATACTAACTCTATGTATGTAGATCCAGTAACTCCAGAAGAAATAACTAACATTATAAAAAACTTAAAAAATAAAATGAGTGGTGGATATGATGAAATACCCACAAGTATTTTACGGTACTGCGTATACGAATTATCTCACCCACTAAGTTATATAATCAATAACTCTTTTCATCAAGGAATTTTTCCAGACCGTCTTAAATTAGCTATAGTAAAACCAATATATAAAAAGGGAGACCCTTCACTTAAAGAAAATTACAGACCAATAAGCCTTTTGCCGTCTTTTTCAAAGGTCTTTGAGATAGCAATGTGTAATAGATTATTAAAATTCTTCCAATCACAAAATATCTTCAGTAAACATCAACACGGTTTCATAAGAGGTAGGTCCATTGAAACTGCAGTGTTTAATTTTGTAGAAAAAATTATAAAAAATATTGAAAACAAACAACTTACCCTGGGAATATTCCTAGATCTATCTAGAGCCTATGACTGTGTAGATCATAATATTTTTTAGATAAGTTAGAACTATATGGAATACGAGGAGTACCCCTGCAGTGAATTCGGTCCTACCTCTCGGATAGAACTCAAAAAGTGACCATTGAAAAAGACTTTGATACATACATCTCAAACGAAGGAAGGATAAGAGTTGGAATTCCGCAGGGCAGTGTTGCTGGCCCTTTATTATTTATTATATATGTTAACGATCTTTCACATGCGTTGGCCAATCAAAACACTAACCTAGTAAGCTATGCAGATGATACCAATCTGTTAGTATGTGGAAACTCCCAGGGAAACATAATAGATAATAAAAATTTAGCATTAACAAATATAACTGAATGGTTTTCCAGAAATAAATTAATATTAAACGAAAATAAGTCAAATTATGTACAATTTCAAACTAAACAAGCAAACTTAGATTTGAGTAAAATCATTAATTTAAACGACAACACCAAATTCTTGGGAATCTATATAGATAAAAATTTAACATGGTCTGATGAAATTCAATATATATGCAAAAAATTAAATGGAGTCAACTACACACTTAGAGTCTTAAAACCATATATAAACTTTGAAATTTTAAAAACAATTTACTATGCAAATTTTCAGTCAGTATTAAGATATGGTGTAATATTTTGGGGGAATTGCTCCAATATTAATGATGTTTTCGTGATACAAAAACGAACAATAAGAACAATTCAAAATCTAGGGTTTAAGGAGTCCTGTCGCGGAAAATTTAAAGAAACTGGTGTCCTGACGGTCACTGGAATATATATTTATGAATGCTTGCTCTTCTTAAATAAAAATAAAGAAATATTTGATGAATATAAACATGTTCATAATCATCAAACGAGAACATTAAACTATAATTTTCCCCAGCATAGACTTACTCTGACAGAAAAGTCTCCAGTTTATTCGTGTATAAAATTCTACAATGTACTGCCTGATGAAATAAAAAATACTGTTAACTGTAAGTGTTTCAAGAAAGCTATTTATAAATATTTACTAGAGATGGAACCTTACACTGTGAGGGAATATATGCAATATTCGAATTAAATGTTAATTATATACTCTTGTAATAAATCTGTGTAATTGTGTAATATTTTATATTTGTGTTTTGACCGTTATGTTTCATATATAAATTGTTTTGGTGTTAGATACCGTCATGTCATATACATCCATTTAATTGTGTAATTGTAGCTATTGCTCATTTTAATCTTAATTTCTAATATAACGCCCTTTCATTCTTTTTAGATCTGTGTGACTAAATTTTTTGAAATAAAGTGTATTCTATTCTATTATATTCTATTCTATTCCCATAGTATGGAATCGCCTACACGTTTCTAGCTTAACCATAGAAAAAGATAGAAAGTTGAGCATCACTCTAAAGTGCTGCACAGGGCTACGTCGTGTCGAATATTATAACAGCGTTAAAATAAACATATTCCCACAAGAAACAAGCGGAGATGCATAATCCGGGTAGAAGGGCGACATCAGGAACCATATAAAAGAAGACCAGCTTGTTTACCGAGGAGATGCCACTTCTATCACTCCCGAGTTACATCGTCGAATGCTATCATTCGCTGTGCTCGTGAGTAATTGCATGTCAATATACCTAAGTCACATTGCTGACCCTCCGAGCTCGCTGTTCTTATGGTATTATTGTGTGGATATTTTACCTAAGTCACATCGCTAACCCTCTGGGCTAGCTGTTCTTATGGTAGTATTGAGATTAGTTATCTAAACTACAAGTCAAACGATTTAAGAAAATCCACATTTAATTTTGCTATTCATCTCGTAGACTAACATCTTTAGCGAACTCTTATGAAGTGCCATTTTAATATTTCTACAATGTCCTCCGAGGAGTCTCACCATGAAGAAGCTGGGGAAGAGACGCCCGGCGATCTAACGCTATACCGAGCGACAGGTAATGTGCCGTAACATTACATGTACTCTCGACAAGTTTCATTATTTAATTTCTTGCATTTAAACATAGGGTAACAATTTCAATACTGGTCAGGGACGGTTAACATTGCGTGTGCCGAGGGAATGTGGTACTAAAGTATTTAATATTTTTTTTATCAGTTTCATTCCAAGTAGTTCTTCACTATATTTTGCACTTTGACAAATATTTAAATTATTCTAAATTCATGAAATTGTATAGACTATTTTTCGATATTCCTATTAAATTTACAAGTCATCAATTCTAGCGACAAATTTTACAATTTATAAATAATTTGTCTTATAGGCGCTTCACGCTGTTATAAGAGTACATAACTACGAGAGTGTAATTGTTGTTTAACTGAGTTTCCATAACATAACAGTAAAATTATAGGTGTATACGGACTATCAGAGTTCGACCTAAATCTAAAATTCACAGTCAGCTGTTTTTGAGGACACTTGTCTACGCAAATCTGTAAGGTCGTCGATCTTATCAGCTGTTCTTGGCGACGGATGGACTTGTGCCACCCCACCCTACGTCTAACCGAGAACCGAGCACAGTTGTAAAACACGGCTCTTCCATGTTAACATCAGCTGTTCGGTGTAAAACCACTTGCTACTGCTGTTTAATTTATCAGTCGATTGACACAAAATTATATTTCAGCGCCTCGTCCTCCAGATCACTATGTAGTACAGCTACTCTGTGCTTACTCGCCACAAGGTATAAAGAGAAGAAGAAGAGTCACCAGCTATACGTCATTTCAACACCCGCCTACTTCATTACGCTTTTTGTGCTGACAAGCCACAAACGCATAGGTAAGGAAACACTGTAATTTATTAATATTAGTAGAAAATATTCCCTTTTAGCATGGGGAAAAGTAAGAAGAGAAGACACTCAAGATCGCCGTCGTTAGAGTCCATTAGAAAGAGGCTGAAAAGAATAGAAACGGCGTTAGCGTCGCCTCGCCGACCTCTCAGGCAATCTCGTGACCGAAGCCCCTCGGTGCGTAGAACATCTCGTGGCTGTAGCCCAAGTTGCTCGGCGTGCAGAACATCTTGTGGCCGTAGCCTAAATAGCTCGGCGCGCAGAATTTCTCCTAATCGAAGCTCATTTACGACAGGTAGAACTATGACCAACCCCCACAGCCCAGAACGGTCTCAATCCAGTAGCTCCGAAACTTCCGGACCCAATACTGAGAGGAATGAACGAGGGATCGGTTTACCTCCATCCCAAATAGAGCCTGTTTTCAATAATATTGAGGAGGCATTAATTATTAATAGCGAAGAAATACTGGACGAAGAAACCTTGCAATGCCTGGGTGAGGATCCAAACGCCCGAAATGACAAAGTTTTTGAACTTCACAAAGATTTATCATCCAGGTGGGAAAATACGATTAAAAAAGGTCTAAGAAAGGAATCGAAGTTAGAATTACTAAATAGATATCCATTCCCTTCAAATTGTAGGATTTTAAAAGCCCCAATATTAAATCAGGAGGCTAAACACATTATTCCACCTATAACTCTTAAACGAGACAACTTTCATGCACAAATCCAGGACCAGCTTGGAATAGGGCTGACTGCCTTGGGGGCAGCGATGAATATCGTTCTTGCTAATAAAGAGCTATCACGCTCTCTACTTCCGGTATTAAGTGATGCTGGGAAATTACTGACGGATCTGCATCATAGCCTCTCAAAATCGAGGCGTTATCATATTTCACCCTGTCTAAGTAAAACTGCGCGAGAAGTTGCTGAATCAAGCCCTATTGACGAATATCTCTTGGGGGTAGATTTTGCAGAGCGATGCAAAGCAGGTAAAAACTTGGAAAACTCTTGCAGGGACATTAAAGCACCATCGACAAGTACAACCCTTAACAAGCCCTCTAGACCCTTCAAACAAACTTCACTGTCTCAAACACCTAGAGGCCATCCAAAAACAAACAATAGTTCTTTAAACCGGAATGGCCCGTCCCGCTATTGGAGGGAATCAGCAAGACAGAAAGGGCATTATCCCCAGAAACAGGAGAGGAACTTCCAATACCGAAAACGGTAGCTCAGGTAAGTAAAGCAGCCTTCACTCTTACAGGGCTTAAATCCTGTCTATATAAGTGGCAGACTATTGTAAAAGACAAAAAAACTCTACGATGGGTCAACGGATATAAAATTCCTTTTATAAGGAGACCTCGACAAAAATTTCTTCCACTTGTTCCATCCCTTTCTAATAAGGTCCGGACACAGATGTCAAAAGCAATTCAAGATTTACAGAACGAAGGGGTAGTTCAGGAATGTAAATCGGAAAAGGGACAGTTTGTATCTACATATTTTTTAGTTGAAAAGAACAGTGGAGGAAGGAGGTTTATACTAAATTTAAAATCTCTCAATAGATATATTGAAGCCAAACATTTCAAATTAGAGGATATAAGGACAGCAATCAAACTGGCACATAAAGGCTGTTACATGGCCTCTATTGATCTCAAAAATGCTTATTATTCTGTGAATATTGACGTTAATTACAGGAAATTTAAGATTCCAATTTGGAAATAAATTATTTCAATTTACCTCTCTTCCATTTGGGCTTTCAATAGCCCCTTTTTTGTTCACTAAGATTACAAAACCGGTTGTCACTTCTCTACGTGAGAGAGGGGTGTCATGTGTGGTATATCTAGATGATTGCCATTGAAAATGGCCGCCAATGGTGTAGCCACAGATGTAGATGAGTTGAATATTTTTAAATCAAAGTGTAGTTATTGCAATAAAAATGTGCAAAGTGGAGTTAAATGCATCAATTGTGAAGCATCATATCATTGCTCATGTGCCTGCCGCATGCAAGGTCTTAAAATAATAAACAAAAACGGTCAAGTGCAATGTGGCTGTAAAGAAGAAATAAACAGTACCAATATAATGCTGGAAGAAATTAAGAAATCCTTTGAGAGGGAAACAGTATTATTAAAAAATTTGTTGCAAAGTAAAGAAGATTTAATAGGCGAATTAAAATTAAATAACAAACTATTAAACAATAAAATAACATTGCTAGAAGAAAAAAACAAGTGGCAAGAAGTAGATAAGAAATATAAACAGGAAACAAAAAACAAAGTTAAAGAAAAGGAACAAAAACATTCATACTTTCCAAATCCCAGTGGTGGTTCACAAACAAGGACAGACTCAGGCATAAAAATAAATAATAGTAATAATCAATTATCATCAAATGCGATTAATTTAATTAATGCTCAGAACCAAATTATGCAAGAAGTAATAAATATAGAAAGTGACCTGGATGCACCCACCTCAGTAAATTCTAAAAAGAAGGATACTGCGAATACTAACTCTGACATAAGAGATGATGGATTCCGTACAGTTAGAAGAAGACGACATCAACCTAAAGTTGGAATTGGTGAAGGAAATAAGATTTTTCATGGAAGAGAAGACAAAAATAAAAAAATCTGGTTGTTCTTATCTAAGGTAACAGACGATATAACTGAAGATAACATAATACAGTATATATCAAACCAAACGAACTCTGAAGATATTTACGTAAAGAAACTACCAACTCACTTTAAAACAACTGACAACCAGTCCTTTATGATTGAAGTAGCACCTGAATTTAAACAGCAAGTGTATGAACCCAGTTTCTGGCCCAAAATGATCACCTATGATCGTTTCAACTTTCGACTAGGGAAACGCTTTCTCAACAACCAACACAAGGATACTCTGAGTCAACATGATGAACCAAAAAATATTATAACAAATCAACCAAATTCTTTTTTAGGGACATAAATACAAGCAAGGGAGTGAATACCGAAGCAAACTCAAATAATATTTCCATTTTCCACCTTAATGCTCAATGTCTAAGAAACAAAATACTCGAATTAGAACACTTTTTAACATTAAATACATCCATTAAAGTAGTTTGCATTACAGAGCATTGGTTAAAATCTGACGAGATTGGGTGTTACAATATAAGTCAGTTTAACATGGTAAGTCATTACTGTAGATTAAATACAAAAAACGGGGGCTGTTGTATATACGTTCACAATAGTCTACAAGCTAATGAAATTACGAACTTAGTTATGAAATCTGTTGAACAAATATGTGAAATATCTGCGTGTTACATAAAACAGCTTAATCTGATTGTAATTGCCATTTATAGATCCACAAAACAGATAAATGTTGATGATTTTCTGCAAATAATGTTTACTGTCCTAATAAATGCTGAAAATTATAGCATAAATACCAATATACTTCTTGCTGGTGACTTTAATGTACATTTTAATCAGGAAAAAAATACTAACACATTAAAAGTTAATCATCTGTTCATGAATTTTGGATTACATCAACAAATTTACGAGCATACACATGATAAAGGAAACTGTTTAGACAATATTTTTGTAAATTTTAATTGTCCGAATGCATGTTGCAGAACGGGTCATCTTGAAGAGGCTCACAGAAAAGACAGAAGAGCTGAATATCATCCCGGATGAACAGTTCGCGTACCGAACAGGACATTCCACCGAACTCCAAGTACTTCGCCTCACCGAGGAGATTACTAAGGGGTTCAACCAGCGGCAAGTCACCGCGGCGCTGTTCCTAGATGTTGCCAAAGCGTTCGACAGGGTCTGGCACGACGGCCTCCTAGCTAAAATGATGAGTATGGGTTACCCCATCGAACTCGTCAAACTAGTGAGGTCCTACCTGCACCGCAGACAGCTAAGGGTCAAAATCTCAGACCAACTCTCCACTTACAGGACCGTGGAGGCGGGAGTCCCGCAAGGTTCGGTGCTGTCACCGCACCTGTTCGCTATCTACACCTCAGACCTCCCCAGGACCGACCACACAGCCCTGGCCCTGTATGCAGACGACACAGCAATAATTGCCAGATCCTGGAAAGCCAGGAACGCAACCAGAAAACTCCAGGAAATGGCCACACTCCTGGAAGAATGGTGCACGAAGTGGAAAGTCGCCGTCAACGCCGACAAAAGCCAAGCCATACTCTTCAGACGAGTGCGGAAAGAAATTCCCACAGGACACGTCTCCATGAACGGCGAGGACATCCAATGGCACGACACCGTCAAATACCTTGGCGTGGTCATGGACAAAAGCCTAACGTGGAGACAGAACACGGACGCTATTACAGCCAAGGCGCGGCGCACAAGAGCCCTCATCTACCCGATGATGGGAAACGGTAGCCGTCTCAACCTGAGGAATAAGCTCACGCTTATCAAAACCCTCATCAGGCCGCAGCTGACGTACGCCTCGGTAGCGTGGGGTTACCAGGCAAAGTCCTACATGAAGAAAATCCAGGCAGTGGAAAACATCGCCCTCAGGACGGCGGTCGACGCACCATGGTACGTGAGAAACGCAGACATCGTCAGAGACCTGGAGTACACCACGGTCACTGAAGTCATCCGGGAACGAGCGAAGAAGCTGTACGCCCAAGCAGAGGAGCACGGGAACCCGCTAATCAGACAGGCCACTGATTACGACCCTGCCGACGCCCCGAGGCACAAACGGCCGAGGGTACAGCTTCTGGACAACGGGTGAGTATAACTTATATTTCCCGCTAACCGATCTGTTTCAGATACCCCAGGACGGACCACCACTACCAGAGACATGACGTTTTTCTACCCAAACCCAACCTCCTTGCGGGCGTCGGACAACATACCGTCCAACGCCCGTTGTCCTACCTGCTCCGTGGAGTCCGAAAGTGCTAAAAAAGCACTTAGGGTCTCCACACTCCCGAGCTACACAGCTCATATCCTTACCTTTCCGATGATCCGGGGTAGGACACACCTTTACTGTGTCCTACGTACCGGCAGTCAATCCCAGCCAAAACTTCCTAAAACCCAACTAGACCGATGACTACCCACGGGGGTGACAAGCTGGCGAAGAAAGAAAATATCAAGACAAGAAGAGCGCCAGAAGAGACCTCTGCCAGCGAGGTTGAAGAGCCAGGACCAGGGGAGGTCCGCAGAAAATACCACAACACATCTCGCATTTGCGGGCTGGGTCTGGTAGAAGTAAGCGGGCCCACCTATCACGAAGGCCGGTCCAGGTCTACAGAGATAATCTAGGAGCAAAGAGTAGTAGTCCTACTCGGCCCTAGTTATCGAGACCGTCATCAAGCCAATGGATATTGGCGCCGCATCAATTATTAGTTTAGGGATTTCAGACCATAGTGGTCTTATTCTAGAGCTATTCGAAAATATTTACAATACAGAAACAAATACTTTAAAATTAAATAGAAAATATAGCAATAGTAATGTTGAACAACTTATATTTTACTTAGGCAAGGAAACATGGTTCGATGTTTACAACAATAATACAGCGGAAGGGAAGTTTAGTGCTTTTCACAACACATTCATATATTACTACAATCTATGTTTTCCATTAGTACCCGCAGGGGATAAATATAAATGTACAAAAAACTGGGTAACTCCTGAGGTCACTATTGCCAAAAATAGGTTATTGTTTTTGTACAGCTGTTACAGACAGCGTCCCACTGATCAACACAGGGAAATTTATAGGAAATATAAAACAGAATACAACAAACTATTAACACAGGCCAAACAAAACTATCACCTGAACCGCCTAAATAAATCGGATAACTATAGTAAAACCGTATGGGATATAATAAATCTTGAAACAGGTAGGAAAAACAAACAAACCACGTACCCCGATAATTTAACTGCTGATCATTTTAATAAATTTTTTATAAACAATGCAGAATCTCTTGTACAAAATTTGCCAACATCTAAAACCAATACTGAGAACTTCATGAATAGAAATATGCAAAATAGGAATTCAATGTTCTTCAATCCTGTTACATCTGAGGACATAAAAATAATAATTAATAAATTGAAAAATAAGAAAACTGAAGATATATATGGCATAAATATATATATAATAAAAAAATGTGTAAATCTGCTCAGTGAACCGTTGGCTGATTTAACAAATGCATGCATTGTTGAAGGGCACTTTCCTGCCTTATTGAAAAAGGGGAAAGTGATTCCTTTACATAAAAAGGGGGATAACACACAACCCCAAAATTACCGACAGATCTCAATTTTACCATCTATATCAAAAATTATAGAAACTGTGATGTATAACAACTTGATTATTTATCTGGACTCAAATTCAATATTAAGTGCTCAACAATTCGGTTTTAGGCGGGGACTGTCTACTTCAGACGCAATCTTATCTTTAACCAACATCATTAAAAACTCATTTGAAAACAGAGATCAATGCCTAGGAATATTTACGGACCTAACTGCAGCATTTGACTGTGTTGAATATAACATCTTATTAAATAAACTAGAATTTTATAGCATTCGGGGGAATTGCTTAAATTTATTTAGATCTTACTTAGACAATAGACAACAGCTAGTACAGTGTGGAAATAATAAAAGCCAAATGATGGAAATTAAGAGAGGAGTACCACAGGGATCAGTGTTGGGTCCGTTACTCTTCCTTGTCTACATAAATGATTTGCCTGAATCTTTACAAACAATTAATGTGAAAACTGTAATGTACGCGGATGACGCAACTTTTGTGTCCACTGTAGACAAGGGTGATGATTATCAGCATATCCTCTACAGCATCATTGAAAAAGCAAAAGCCTGGTTTGCACCCAATCAACTAGTATTGAATGAAGGTAAAACTGTAAGTTTGCTATTTGAGTCCAGATCAAGCAACAGTACAAATCAAGACATAAACAACGTCAAATTCTTAGGTGTTAATATAAATGTAAATTTAATATGGGATGAACATATCACAGTTCTTAGTGGAAAGCTAAGTAAATCTATATATGCTATTAGGAAAATAAGGAACACCATAAATGACCAAGCAGCCTTAACAACCTATCTCTCACTTTTTCATCCGCTCCTCACTTACGGGATATTGGCTTGGGGTAATGCGGCACACAGTCACTTACAAAAATTATTTGTAATCCAAAAGTCAGCAGTAAGAAGTATAGTCAATGCTAAATGGGACGAAACATGTAAACCAATATTTGTATCACTAAAAATTATGTCATTATTTTCGATTATTGTGTATCAAAACTTACTTTATGTGAAATAAAACCTACAAAGTTACGTCACACATAACGAAATTCATGAACATGATACAAGAAATAAGCTCAACCTGCTAACACCGCAAAACAGACTTCACAGAACTAATAACATTGGAATTGGTTTATACAACTCTTTGCCACTGCACTTCCGCAATCTCTCAATGATGAAATTCAAAAATAAATTAAAAAATATACTAACTCGAAATTGCCTCTACAACATACACGAGTTTTCTCAACTCATCATAGAAAATGGAAATATTTTTTCTCAGTGAAAATTAATTTTATACCTTTGTTCTAAATTTATGTAGTTTGTTATTCTATAAGTTTGTATTTTTACTATTTTAATATTTTTACTATTTATATTGTATTTTGTATTTTTACTATTTTAATATTTTACTATATTTATACTGTAGTTTAACTCTGTGACTTGTCTATAAATGTATAAATTTCATAGGATGAATAAAGATTATTTATTTATTTATTTATTTATTTATTTCCTTATTTTTGGTAAAAATATTGAGGAATGCTCAGGGAGTGTTAGCATAGCACTTAAACTCTTGCAATCTCTTGGTTTCACAATTAATTATGACAAGAGTAAATTGACTTCGTCAACTAGGTGTAGGTTCTTAGGATTTATTATTGATAGTGTCCGTCAAACTATTGAATTACCAGGAGAAAAACGTAAAACAATCTTAAAAGCAATTGAGTTCATAGAGGTTAGAACATCTTGTAAAATAAGACAATTTGCAAGATTTATAGGTCTATTAGTGTCTGCCTGTCCAGTTATCAAATATGGTTGGCTATATACCAAATATTTTGAGAGAATAAAATATGTCGCCCTAATTAAAAACAATCATAACTACAGTGCGTTAATGAATATACCATCAGACATTAAGTCAGATCTCGAATGGTGGAAGGAAAACATTCCTTCATCATTTAATAACATAAGACAAGACACCTTTGATTTAGAAATTTTTACAGATTCTAGTTTGTCCGGTTGGGGTGTTTATTGTAATGGTAAGAGTACACATGGGTTTTGGTCCCTTAAAGACAAGGAGAATCACATTAATTATTTAGAGCTTTTAAGCGTTTATTATGGACTGAGGTGTTTTGCCAAAGATTGCAAGTCTTGCAACATTTTGTTGAGAGTTGACAACACCACAGCCTTGTCTTATGTTAACAGAATGGGTAGTGTTCGCTTCCCACTTTTAAATAAGTTAGCAAAACAGATCTGGCAATGGTGTGAAAGGAGAGATCTCTGGATATTTGCAACTTACATTAATAGCAAAGAGAATATTTTTGCTGATCGAGAGTCTCGCATTTTACCCACAGAAACAGAGTGGGAGCTTAATATCAAATATTTTATTGAAATCCAAAATAAGTTTGGTATTGCCGACATAGATTTATTTGCATCTAATATAAACAATAAATGCAAGAAGTACGTGTCTTGGACTGGAAACCAGACCCATACTCATTTGCAGTTGATGCATTTAGCTTATGTTGGTCAGATTTCTATTTTTATGCCTTTCCCCCCTTTCCTTTGATCTTACGCTCATTAAATAAAATCATTGCAGACAAAGCGGAGGGCATATTAATAGTCCCGAACTGGAAAAGTCAACCTTGGTACCCACTTTTTCATAGTCTTTTACTCGAGGAGCCATTAGTATTACAGGCAACTAATGATTTACCCCTTTCTCCTTCCAGTCAGAGCAACCCGCTGCCAGCCAAGACTTCCCTGGTGGTCGGGAGATTGTCCGGAGAGCTTTTTTAGACAAAAATATACCAGAAAGTGGAATACCTACCATGCTGGAGTCACTATCAAACAATACACTTAAACAATATGAGTCTGCATATAGGACATGGTGGGAGTTCTGTCGGGCAAATGGAGTAGATTATTTGAGAGCTAATGTTTCAGATGTGATTGATTTCTTCCAGCATCAGTATACACAGAAGAATATAAAATATGGTTCATTCAATTCATACCGTTCAGCTCTTTCACTCATTTTACCAGATATTGGGAAAAGCCCAGTGGTTTGCCGATTTCTAAAGGGTATATCCAGATTAAGACCTCCAACTAGAAAATATAATGTAATGTGGGATCCTCAAGTAGTCATAAACCATTTGGGTAAATGGTATCCGAATGAAGACATTTCCTTAGAGCAACTAACAAGAAAACTGGTGACCCTCCTTGCCTTAATAACTGCTCATCGTATGCAGACTTTCACCTTGATTGGAGTACAGAATATTATAATCTCTGGTGATAATATTCAGATTTTAATCCCAGATAAAGCCAAAACAACATCACTGAAAAGCACTCAACCATGTCTACACATACCATTTTTTACAGAAAGACCAGAGATATGCATTGCTTCAACCTTAATAGAATATATTGAGAGAACTGCGTTATTCAGGAAAGAAGTACAAGACTATCTTCTTCTCTCTATTCGGAAGCCCCACGTGACTGTTTCCACACAAACGGTGAGCCGTTGGATTAAAAAGACATTAGGTGAGGCTGGAATGAATACTAGAATTTTTGGAGGGTATTCTACCAGGCACGCAGCTTCTTCTGCTGCCTTTAGGAATGGAGTGCTTCTGGAGAATATTAGGAAGACAGCAGGATGGAGCAAGAATTCTTCGACATTTGCGAGGTTTTACAATACTCCTCTAGAGAGAGATTCCGAATTTGCAAATACAGTACTTCTAGGCCATAATACCTAGACCCTAATCTTGTATCCAGAGTGTTATATACTTTCACTAAATTATAGAATAGGAATTTTATTTTTATATTTACAATAGAAATATGGTTTTATTTTTACTACAGATCTAATTATATCTCTGAGTTAATATTCTTTGTAGGCTCAGGCCTCTGTTATAGTAGAGATATAGTGTAGATTTAGATTATTACCTATCGTTAAAAGTTTTGAAGAATACAAGTTATCTGAACTGATTTTCTCTTATTATGTTTGTACTTACATATTGCATATCAAAAAAGTTCGGTTTCTTTAAACATCTACATAGTGATCTGGAGGACGAGGCGCTGAAATATAATTAGACGATCAAACGAACTTACCTGTGATGTTCGATCGTAATTATATGATGCGCCTCGTCCGAACAGATCACTTCCCGCCGCACCCAAATTTTCTCCCCAAATGAAGACCTCTCTTTTTTTACTTTAAACTTGATGAAGTAGGCGGGTGTTGAAATGACGTATTGCTGGTGACTCTTCTTCTTCTCTTTATACCTTGTGGCGAGTAAGCACAGAGTAGCTGTACTACATAGTGATCTGTTCGGACGAGGCGCATCATATAATTACGATCGAACATCACAGGTAAGTTCGTTTGATCGTCTAATTAAATTTTCAGCGTTGTTTAGATTGTTCTTTCTAATACTATTTAAGCCGATTGGTTAGGTGCAGTCGGTAATTGTGATATACTGTATCCTGCTATCTTTCTTGTCAGTAGACGAGAGCACAACTATAATAAAACTGGAAATTTTCACAACCATTAATTACTTGCAAAAGGGAGTTTTATTTCCCACAGCTGGTGAGTGTTTTCACTGAAACCAGGCGCCGTAGCCAACTACTACAGAAAATATCAAATAACTTTTGTTAATCTGAAACACCTATTCTCTGTTATGTTCTTGAACTTTTACTATGCAGTTGCACTCTCATGGTTTTTGAAATAACTTTGTTTTTCACTTCGGTTATATCATTTCCAGACTATTGTCACATCTGTTTAAAGTAATTATATCACAGGCTATTGTCACTGCTCTTATTTTTGTTTAGAGTAATTTCTCAATTGAGATATGAATTAATTATCTTCAGGCATTTGCCACTACTTACCTATTTGAATATATATTATACCTTATATGTTGCAATTAGGAGTAATATATTTTTTTAAAGGTTTATTTTGTTTTATTTTCTTCAACTACTCAGTACTTTATTAAATAATCATATCACAGGAATTTATACCAGTCAAAGTATTAATCTGGTAAAGCAACAAGTAAACTAAATAATGATTTAAGTATAAATTTGAGGTGATTTTATACTAAAGTACAGTTCTGATTTAATTACTCCTATAAAGTGAACTATATGAATATCCCCTCAGAGCCTACACGGTGATAGTACTTATATCAGTGTTATAATATTAGAAAAGCAGAAATCAGCCCAAGGGACAGAGACAGATATTATCAAACTTTCCATAAAATAATTCTGAGGTAAATATACAGGTAACCTTGCATGAGGCCAAGGTTACCTATACAAGTAATAAATAGTGTATAACGTTGCATAAGGAAAATGTTATAAAATAAACAGGTAATTAAAATGAGTTACTACACACACAACAAATTTGGGTCTCACACTAAACAACTAGACGATCACGCAATGGCCAATCTTATTTATTTATCCTTCAGATAAATAAATAGTAATTAATAATATACTGGTGACATCATCACCAGTATTTCATGTGTAATAATGCCACATACCTTACAACCATTTCACTATGGGTGACATTTCATTTTTGAAATTACTATTGGAATTAATATTAGAACAATTACTTATCAAAAAGTCACTTACATTAATTGACTACTATTCGTTGTTGTTTTTCTTGTTAATAGATACTATTGAAAAGAAAAATTTCATTTTTAGTTTAGAACACATATAGCTTTTGAACAAATAAGGATATCGATTTTTTTAAGTAGCTTTGAATTACTCTTTTACCTTTGTTCTTCTGGCCTACGAAATTCTAACTGTAAACATTTATGTAATGTTTGTGATAATATAAAAAGTAAATTGAATTAAGCTTTTTCTCATTCCTTTGTCACACTACTGCGCATTACATACTGAAAGTACATATAACTATTTTAATCACAAATCTAGTAATAAATTTAAATCAATATATTCCATCCATTATATTTTAATATTACACTGGAGTAATGTAAAAAAAGGTTTTTATTGACTTCTACTTTGAAATTATCTCCCTGGAAGTTATTGCGCCCCCTAAATGGGATTACAATTTACCTTATGATTATTGATATCCTCAAGAGGATCCAGTGTGTTAATTTCTCATAAATAAGTCTTCGTCTAACATTAGTAAATTAAAACAGCAAATGAAGCATCTGACAGAAAGAAAAGCTATTTAAATATTAACTTTATATTTTAGCTGTATGTGGTATTTGTTTAAATGAATATATACCTTACTATTGCTTCGATTACTATTAAATAAGACACTTACCGCTACTGGTTTCAATTATTTTTATACATTTTAGTTTTCACCTGAAACATGCTCTTAGCTTAGCTCAAGTAGGTAATGACTGTCCAAGGAGTAGCCAAAACCACATTGAAGTTATATCATACATTGAACGGATTGAAGCCTTCAAAAATGTTGTTCAATTTATTCAATTACTGCTGAGAACTATTTAAAATACTTACTATTGGAAGAGCCGGTCTGGAGGGTAGCTGATGAGGCACCGACTGCTGCAAAAATTTTTTACGAATTTGAATAAGTTTATTAAGGATTCAACGTTGTACTGCCAAATGCTACAGTTAATAGTTATAACACAAATGACTGCTCAAAATGAGAATTAATACTTAGAAGTTTAGTGTAAAACACATAAACCTTGGAAGAAGTTCAAGTTCAAAAGTATCTGTCTCCTGTCACATTTCAAATCTGCGGGGCTATTGATTGCAGGCACTGATTTCATGTGCTAGCAGAGGTCCGAGTCTGGTCTATTCGCGATCATTAATGTTTATAATCTTAGGTGTGAAAAATATATAAGCAAATGCTATATGGTTTTCAATAGTCAAATAATTTAGTTAATCCAGGATAGAACAAGGATGAATTAAATCTGACACAATTTTATAACTATAAATAAATTACATTAGATACTACAGATTATTTAAATTTCAATATATACATTTAATATATATAATATGTTTAATTTAACTTCACCTTGTTTTTGAAGTATCTGGTGTGCACATGACTTGTAGGAGAAATATATGGCTTTACCAGTTAATGACAAAATAAACGCTTCTATTGCATAAAGGTTAATAAAGATGTAGTCGGGTACAGTTTTGCTGGGCAAAAATGTAACAAATCTTTTACGAACTTATTAATGCCGGTGAACCATTCGGCATGGTCTCATCAAACAAACCAACGTATATTCAAAACCTATTAAGATAAATAATTCAATTTGCAGGCGAGATAGTACAGAAAGTAACGGTATTTTATTGAGGTCATAAAGCTTTTGTTGCGTTTTTTGATTGCCCAGCAAAACTACCCGACAATACATAAGATGTATTCATTGCTTTTTCAAAATATTTCATTTCAGTTTACAACGTAACCGATATTCTTGTCAACAGACCATGTAAATACCTGTGTGCATATTTGATTATCTAAACGTTAAGTATACTTCCGCACACTGATATAGTTGTCTGAAGAATCACGCAAAAAACCATGGAGGGGACAGAGATAGAGAGAGATGGAAAAATGTTGCCAAATCTGTACTGCACTAGCATATGCTTACTACATTGAGAGGGTTATGAACATAGTGACATGAATACAGCCTTTGTATTATTTTTATGATTATTACATGTGGTAGAAATATAACAAAGAATTCGTCAGTTACTTCGCATTATATAAATAACAAACAATGTAATTATTATTTTTTAAACAATGTTATGGAAGTTCTGTAATATTTACTAGCGAAATTAAGATGCCAACATAGTTTTCATGTTTCAAATTACATTTATATGTCCCTTATTCAAAGCAAGAGGTGAAGTGTCTACTTTCTTTGCAAGGTTTTCATCTCACTACATGGATATAGAGAACTATTCTCACCTCCATATACCTATCTGTATTTTTAAGAAATACATCAATAAATGCAATCATTGCAATAATAATTACAAGATGTGATAATATATGCATGTTTAAATGTAAGGTTGCCTATATATATTGCTACATCACCTGCCTGACCTAATCTGTGATGATAATAACAATAGTTGCAATAAACCACCTGTATTCATGAATTATGTCACACTATCCTAAACTATAATGATTTTAAAATTATCCATGACAAGTTGCAAGTTTTTATCACATTATGATAAAATAGCACCACTATGCACTCTAACTATAATGAAGAAACTATGAAGGTCAAGAAATAATCTCCTTTGTCTTTCCACCACCTGTCTGTGTTGTACAGAAGAAATTTCCTTCAAACAGATCAATATAAACCTGTCATTAAAGAAAGTGTTTTTTGAAATGTGAATTTTTCTTACAAATTATTGTTTATCCGTATACTTTCAAAACTATACACGTAAAATTGTTTCCCATAGGCGTAAAATATTGACTATATGTAGGTATCCATGATAGAAATTACCTTAGGCAAATACTTACCTTTAGAATCATTTTTCAATATCATCTACGAACCTTATCACATGCTATAATTATTTGAATTATAACCAAAATCAACTTTATACGTCTCAAAATAGCTTCTCGGTTGTCATCAGAACCAAAATATTTTAATCTTTCAATTCTTGATTATGCCATTTGATATGCATAATGTCTGTATAGCGATTACATTTATTTTGATATCTAGAACGATTGAAACAAAATCTAAGTGTTTTTAAATTTATTATCGGAACAACAAACCATGAAGTGGCCTGTGAGCAGCTTTAACGGTCAAAGTAATTTATTGAAAATAAACATTTTCGTGAATTAAAACTGCTAAAAACTTTCAGAGTTGAAGTGAAATAAATTGCCATATAAAAATAATTAACATTTTTGTAAAGGAATAACAGTGAATAAAAATCTGTAACGATAAAAAAAATAACAGCGGCCGAGCCAAAATAAAAAACTCATTTTACAATGATCAAAAAAATGGTTTCATACTTTGGTATTGAAGCGGGCCGCCCTGGGCCCATCCTATTTTAGAAATAAGTCTTAAATTTGTTTTAAGTTCAGGAAAATATCGCTTTTATAACTACAATTAACAAGAAATTATTTAAACATTACATTCTTAATTTCATTTCCAAATTTATGCAAATATTCATTTTACAATAGAAATTATTTTGTCAATACTAAATGATAGCCGACTTCAGGGCGCCGTTACGTTTTAACTTATTGGGGTAGAAAGTTGTACATATGTCAAGGGCCACTTTAAAATAGCTTGTAAAATGGTTATTAATTCTTATCTAAAACTTGGCAGTTTTAAAAACAAGACTAATGCATTAGTAAAAGCAGCAAAGCGTCGAGAGTTGTGTATGAAGTGAATAGGGCGACTTTAAGCAAACGTATAAGACGAAGTAGGGCAGGATACCGAAGCCACGTCTCATGTGTCAAATATACAAGCCACGTTCAGCTAATGGGAGAATTGGCACTGTGATTTTGGAACCGCGTTGTTGGAAGAACAGAATAAAAGCCAGGCGATGCTATATACCTCTTGGCAGAACTGATAGAGGATGCTTGCCGACGTTTACCTACGAGCCCTCTCGGTTTGCCCGGAAGAATACTTATTCCAGTAGTAGCAAATTTCATCGAGGATGTTTGTCGTCGATTTTCGAACCCTCTGAATTTGCTAATTAGAGAACTAATTGCAGGATGCTTGTCGACGATCAAATACTCGAGCCCGCTTGGTTCTCTAAAGACATCAATTAATTCTACGAATAAATCCAATCTGGCTACTTAAAAGATTTGGACTGCTGGAGCGTGGCTTGGCAATTTACATGACGACAATTTCACCAACATAACTATTTAAGTATCAAACCTATTTACTTCTCTGCGTTATTATTTAAAATTGACTTTACATTCTGGTTTGGAGGGGATAGGGGAAATTGGCTTATTTGTGGCATCAAGGATATTCATTTTATAGCAGGCTTTTAATAATATGTATGTAACAAGTTTTTAGCAATAACTAACAGGCTGCATTTCTGCGGGCATTTATTTGTCTAGCGGACTCACTAAAATAGGTGCATCTTGAGGGAACCGGACCCAAATACATTACTTTTACTTTTAAATCAGCTGTACTGCATTACACTTGACTCGACGCTCCGTATAGTCGTCGGCTCCCCAGATGGTCGGGTGACCGGTAGTTTCTTACTACAATAAAGTCATCACAGGCACAGCTGGGGTTCTGATCGACCCAAATGTTAAAAACACCGCAGTTGTAAAATCTTATAAGGCTGTTTGCTTTCAACTACGTAAATAGTACATAATCTCTTGATTTATTTTCATTGTTGTTATAACCACAAAGAGTTCCCTGGCTCTAGTTCAAACACCGCGATCGTGGGTTTGTTCTCATCTTCGATAAGTGGTTGTTGTGACAATTAAAATCAACCCGGAGACTTTCATGTTAATATCAACTTTAGGGAAATTTCCCAGCAGCTTATGAGCATTTACACTGAGTCTTGGCACGATGGCCACTTGTGACGGAGACGTCTGTCTTGTTTAGTACGCACCTAGTTCGTTGAGTCTTTTACTCAAGCTGCGCCTGCAGTGATGTCATCACTGGAAGTTTGTTGACAGAGTGCTTAACGCTCTGTCACCACAGTAGTTGTCCAGCTAGTTTCATTGGATTATTTTTATAAAATATTAGCTTTGTTATTTAACAAGAAAATAGGATACAATTATATTTCAAGCTACTCCGTTATTATTTCAATCCTAAGTTTAGGTGAAATTTCACATACTGAATATTTTGTTAGGAAGATTTACGTTTGCACCATAACAAGTTTATATTCTAGAATAACTATATATTTTCAGAGTTTATGCAATGACAAGAAACTTTAGCTTCCATTATACTTCAGTTGTTTACTATCAAGGGCTTGCCGTGTGCCTGGATTCACCTATAAGGTTTCACTAGAATATTTCCAGTCAAACTATTGTGAGATATTTCTCACCTGCGAATGCCTAGTTTTCTATGATTGTTTAATAACGATCCATCAAATTAATAAAGAGTTCCCTGGCTCTAGTACAAACACCGCGATCGTGGGTTTGTACTCAACTACGTTTCTACCTTACAAACTGTTCAGGCCAACGGTCAGTACTGGGGTCCCCGCACCCCGTATACTTGCTTTTATTTTTAGGGGTATACTTTTCGTCGAGTACTGAACCGGGACGTCTTGTCTGTTTGATTTACATCGACTCCCCCTGTTCACGTTGTTGAACAATCATATACAATTTGGGATTTGCAGTTGTTTATTCAATTAAGGGAGCTTTCCCCAACATTCTATGATCTCTTACATGAGTGTCTCATTATTACTTCCATTCTCTAATGCACGAACAGAACATTGTTCTTGTCCTCTGTTTTGCAGTAAACTTCAGAGCGATTGCTAACACCAAAGTACCAATTACATTTTAATCGGCTATTTGCCGCATCTTTAATTACACCTACAAATAACACGGCCTATGATTGTGTTACCTTAGTACTTGTTATTGCATAACCAGCTCTGAAATATGTATAGTATGTCATTACTATAGCGTAACCCTTCCTATATAATATTTAGGCAATTGTCTCAAATATTTGGATTGTTTTGATTTCATGTATGGCTATTTGCCACATCAATTTATATAAAATAAAATGGGTTTTTTTGACTACTTTTTCCCATCAATTATTGTATTTTCTTTCCCCTTTACCTTTTTCATCACACAAGTAATAAACTAAATAAAAGGATTTCATTCTAATCAAATAAATTAGAAAACAAACTTTAACTATAAATATACAGTGCAATTTTTAGTAATAAAACACCACATAAATAACATAAAACATTAACCAGGTTTCTCAAATAATAGACAGTGTATCCAAACTTACAGTGTATTTACAATAACAGAGTGATTAATTTTCTCAGTTACAGTATCAGACAGAAACAAGTAATACCAAACTTTATATCAAAGAACCTGGGGTAATTAAAAAGGGTTACTACACACACACACACACAACAAAGTTTGGGTCCTACACTAACAAAACTAGACGATCACGTAAATGGCCAATTTGTTTATTTATCTTGACATAAAATTGAGATAAATAATTACTGGGCAGGAATTAATAAGTTCTTGATTGCTTCTCGATTAAGGATTTCTATTTATAATTACCACACACCTGGGGGAGTGTTATTTCACTGGTTCACGTGACCAGGATTTTGTTATTAATTAACACACCTGGGGTTGAGATGTTTCAGTATCTTCAAAATTTTTAAGATTTCAACATCGAAAACTATAAATTCGCACCGAAATGTTTGTTTTCAATAAAATGAAACAAAGTAATTTAATGTATAAACTATATGATTAATACATTGTTGGTGCTTACTGCGATTTATGTCCTTTACGAACTATTTGCTTTATGGCTCGTTGCTTGTTAGAGATATCTACATATAACTCTTTAATCTATGGTTAGAGAATTGTATTCAATATGGCACAGTCCTGTTAATGTATTGTTTCGTCTTTAATTACAAAACTCACTAAATATATTATTAATGAATAATTTGACAACGTCCACGTTTCTCTAGATCTTTATTACACCGTACTCTCGTTTACACTGACTACTCTTAACTACTAAGGTATGCAACCTGATATCATTTCTCTAATATTGTGGGTTGCATAACTCCACGTTACATCCTCCTTTTTTTAACACTACAGATTCAACCTATCTGGAGGTTTTACAATTCTCCCAGAAGAGGTTTTTTGAGGACTTATATAATACTCTGTAACAGATGCTGAACTTGTATCTGAATTATTAATATCTAGTTCTATATCATAATCACTATTATCAGTATAAAAGTCTTTGTTGTTTTGTGAGTCTATATCGATATGAGAGGATGACGCACGATTTTCACTATTACTCACTTCGCTTTCACTTTCCTTACTATCACTGTTATCTACCTCTCTGTCCTCTTCTAATTCTATGAAATACTTTACATCACTGTGTTTCTTTTCTTCTCTGACAAGATTAGAATTGGTTAAATAATGGTTCACTCTAGGTGAATTTCTTGCTTTATTTACATTTAAAAATCTTCTATTTCTCATTAGAAAAGAACCATTATTTAACCTTACACTGTAATTTTTATAGCTACATCTATCTACTATTTGAGCAGGGGCCCATTCTGATTTTGATTTTAATTGTACATAAACATGAGTACCAATTTCAATAGGTTTTAAACTCTCAACTCCTTTTTTATTATAGTATTTTTGTTGAGTTATTTGTCGTTCCTTTAAATGATTGTTAAAATTTTTAATGTTGACAACTTTAGGTTTTAGATTTGCATTCGTGCAAGGAATAAACGACCTCAGTTTTCTAGACATTAAGACTTGAGCCGGTGAAAAATTTCCATCGATTACCATATTTCGATACATAAGTAAAGCTAAATAAATGTCTTTATTATCGTCTATTACTTTTTTAAAAATATTCTTTGCTGTTTGAACATTACGTTCTGCCATGCCATTCGATTGAGCATAAGTTGGAGAACTAAAAACGTGAGTGAATTCCCATTCCTGTGAAAACTTTTTGAATAAGCCTGACGAAAACTGTGGGCCTCCATCTGACACAACAACCAATGGCATGCCATGTCTTGCAAAAATTGCTTTTAAAATGTCTATTATGCATTTACTAGTAGAGTCGTTAGTAATTTTTCCAATTTCAATGAATTTTGAATAATAATCTATTACAACTAAATATTTCTCACCCCTTAATTCAAAAATATCGCACCCTACTTTATTCCAAGGAATTTTTGGAATACTATGAGGCATGAGTGGTTCTGGTTTTTGTGAATTAGAATATTTCTGACAAATATGACACTGAGATATGGCTTGTTTTATTTCATTGTTCATGCCTGGCCAAAAAATTGAGTCTTGGGCTAACTTAAGACACTTGTTTATGCCCATATGGTTGTAATGAACTCTATTGACCATTTCTTTTCTCATACTGTATGATATAACTAAAGACTGTCCTTTAAAAATAACATCGTCTATTATAGTTAAATCCGCTTTATATTTGCAATAAATTTTAATTTTGTCTCCCAACTTTTTGTTGTTATTTGGCCACCCTTCATGTATTACCCTTTTCAGTTCTTGTAACTGTACATCACTATTGGTTTTTTCTTTCAATTCATTTAATTTCTCTTTTGTAATATTAATTTGTGTTGTCATTAAACATACCTGAGCTTTAATTTCACTTTCAAATTTGTCATCACATTTATCGTTTACGTAAGCTCTCGACAAAGCGTCTGCAATTACAAGTTCTTTGCCTGGTTTGTATTTTAAATCAATTTCATACTTCTGTATTTGCAGTAGCATCCGCTGTAGGCGAGCTGGGCATTTATTCAATGGCTTTTTAAATATTGAAATCAGCGGTTGGTGATCAGTTTCCACAATTACTTTTTTTCCAAATATGTATTCATGATACCTGTCTAACCCGAAACAAATAGCCAGTAACTCTTTTTCTATCTAGGCATAACGAATTTGAGTGTCCGTCAAGGCTTTAGAAGCATATGCACATGGTAATTTGTTTTGTAACAAAACTGCACCCATACCTGACTTCGAACTATCTACAGAAATAACTGTTTCATTACTAACATTATAAAATTGTAATACTGGACTTGACGTTAAGCTATTCTTAAGTTCCTGAAATGCTAATTCATGTTGACTTTCCCAGATAAATTGTGTGCCTTTTTTTAATAAGTCTCTAATAGCCGTAGTTCTACTCGAAAGATTTGGAATAAATTTACTTACGTACGTTAACATTCCCAACAAACGTTGCACATCCTCTTTATTTTGAGGTGTTGGCATATTATTTATTGCTATAATTTTTGACTCGTCTGCAGCTACACCCTTTTCTGAGATTACATGTCCCATGTATTTTATTTCTGACTGGCCAAATTTACATTTTTTTAAATTGAATTTTACATTATTTAATTTTGCAGTTTCTAGAACTTTCCGCAATCTATGATCATGCTCGTCCTTATCTTTTCCCCATATGATCAAATCATCGATATATACGTCCGTACCTTCACAGGTACTAAAAATAAACTTAAATCTATCTTGAAATACCTCTGGGGCCGACTTAATTCCATATGGTAATCTAAGAAATTCAAATCTGCCAAATGGAGTGCCAAAAGTACACAGATTTGCACTTTCCTTATCTAAAATTATTTGGTAAAAACCACTGGTAGCATCAAGTGTACTAAAGAATTTGGCACCTGCCATTTTACTAGTAATTTCTTCCAGTGTAGGGATCTGACAATATTCTCTTTTTATGACTGCGTTTAAATCTTTTGGATCCAAACAAATTCTTAGACTACCATTTGGTTTTCGCACAAGGACAAGTGAATTTACCCAATCTGATGCTCCTTCTACCTTTTCTATAATCTTTTGATTTACCAATTCATCTAAACTTTGCTTTAATTTTGACATCAGGGGTAATGCCACCCTCCTCGTGGGATGAACTACAGGCTTTGCACCGTTTACTAAATTAATATGGTAAGGTTTCGATAGACAACCTATGCCTCTAAATAATTCACCAAATTCTTTTATCATTTCTTTATACTCTATATTTTCTGTTAACGAGTCCACTCTCATTACCAAATTCAATTCCTTACACGAAGGCAAACCCAAAATAGCTTGAGTGTTTGATTTTACTACATAGAAATGTAAAAAATATTTTTTATTTTCTTTAAAACAAGTTAACGAACACAGTCCAATAACTTCTAAACACTCCCCTGTACATGATTTTAACTTATTGGTAGTTTTTTCTAAAATTTTATTTGACAAACCTAACCTTTTAAATTGACTTAATGGTAGAACATTACACATGGCCCCGGTGTCTATTTTAAAACTAACATTTAAATTATTTATTTTTAATTCGGTGAGCCATGCACATTTTTCCTTTTGATTATTTTCTATTGAGCCTACAAACAAATAGTCTGACTCATCTTGTCTATTTATTAAGTTTATATCTGATTCTATTTCATTTACTCTCCTATTTTTATTTTTGCATACACTCGCAAAATGATTTTTATTTTTACATAAGTTACAGCTTTTGCCATATGCTGGACATTTATTTATTTCATGGTCTCTACCACACCTAGTACAAGATATAATTTTGTTAGAGTTGCTTTTATTTTTATTAAATTTACCCTGTTGAGTAAGCCGCTGCACTGCTCCTCGTGAGGTTCCCTGATTTGCTCGTACCACATCGACATCAACTGACATTCCTGCATTGTTTCCCATTTGCTTACTTTGTTCTTTCGATTTCTCTATCACTTTACATAACTCTATGGCCTGGTCCAAGGTTAAATCATCTTTTTGTAAAAGTTTCTCCCTCATTTCATTATTTTGGACACCGCACACCATCATACACTTTATTAGGTCGTCATGTAACGTCGCCAATTTGTATTTCTGCGCCTGTTTTCTTAACTCGGCCACAAACTGTTCCAAAGACTGTCCTGCTTGCTGCCTATACATAAAGAATTTGTATCTCTCAAATGAAAGATTTTCCTTGGGAAGAAAATGATCCTCGAACTTTTTAATAATGACTGATAATTTATCAACTTCCTGTTCTTCAAATGTGAAGGTCGTATAAATTCTGAAGCCCTCCTCACCAATAAAGTGTAACAGTTGAGCACACTGGAGTGGCCTCTGATTTCTTGTTCACTTCAGTAGCACGTAAATAATTTTCGAATCTGGATCGCCACATTTTCCAATTTTCAGCTATATTTCCGGACATCGACATAGAATTGATACCACGTTGTTCCGCCATATTTTCTTTTTTCGACTTAATTTTCGGCTTCTTATTTTAATTGTATCTCACTGGATCACTTTTTTAATTACTTGTAGTCCACTGACCTGCTAACCCGACTGCGCCATGTTAATGTATTGTTTCGTCTTTAATTACAAAACCCACTAAATATATTATTAATGAATAATTTGACAACGTCCATGTTTCTCTAGATCTTTATTACCAAGATTACTAAAAGACCAAAGAGGATTACAGGTTGAACGGAAACTTAGGGCGACAGACGCAAGGGGAATGCTCTGACGTCATCTGTTGAAAGCGATCCATGTATGCCATGTAAATGTCATCATTCGTTGTGTTTTATTTTCCTGTTTTTTGAATAGTTGTAAATGTTATTGAACTTTTTCTTAGACTAATATTTTACTATTTTTAGTGTTTTATATATCTAGTGTAGTGTTAGTTTTTAAAGACAACTATAATACGTGCATTTTAGACATTTTTTTATTTGTTTACATTTTATACATTCCTGTTTAGTGAGTTACAAAGTCTGCTACAGCATTAATTATTATAGTATAAGCCTAAATCAGTATTAATTATACAAGGTAAGTAATATTTACGTTTATTGAGGACTTGTTATGTAATGTTATTTTATTAATTTAGATGCCTGGACGTGGTTTTACCTGCAGCGTAGCTGTGTGTGATAACAATAGTGAAAAGATTAAAAAATGTGGGCAAAAATTAGTCTTTCATTCATTTCCTACTGGACAAATAAGGAAAGAATGGATTAGAAGATGTTACAGGAAGGACAACTTCAATGCAGATAACAAGCGTATTTGTAGTAAACATTTCGTAAAAGATGACTATGAAGATGCTATTGAAGCATCTATAAAGAGCATTTTACCTAAAAGGCTTAAACCAGATGGTATGTTATGAACATATTTTATAGGTAAATTGTATTATATTTCTGTAAAATACTTTTATTTTTTTAGCTCTACCCACATTATTTCTACAACCTGGAAAAGGTGATCTCCCTATCGAACAGCCAAGAAGGGAGCTTAAAGCCCAAAAGAAAGAACGCAGTGAAATTGTTGAACAACTTTTAGGCTCTAAATCATCATATTCTACATTGGAAACTTTATCAGAAATATCACAAAATTTACCGGGCACAAGTTCTGAAAATGACTATGAAAAATTCTTACGTAAATTTAATTCAGCAATGATAAAAAACAATTTATTAAAAAATAAATTAAAAGAAAATCAAGTAGAAATTTATAACTTAAGAGCAAAAAATTCTGTTAATTATGGAAAAAAATTCTTTAACTAACAAATTACTTGAACATTCCGAAACAAATGTAAGAAATCTTCTGAAAGAGTTTTTAACTCCGAATCAAATTGATATTCTTACAAAAAAGAAGAAAAAGACAAAGTGGACACGCGACGAAATTTCTACAGCTTTCACACTCCGTTATTTTAGCAAACGTGCTTATATATATGTAAGAAATACCTTAAAATACCCTTTACCTGGTATATCCACACTGCAGGATTGGGCAAGAGGTATTGATCTAAAAAACGGACTACTAAAAGATGTTATTGAAATAATGAGCATTCATGGGCAAAGTAAAAGTGAAGTGGACAAGCTTGTTGTACTCTCATTTGATGAGATAAAAATATCGTCCATATATGAATATGATGAAAGAGAAGATGAAGTTGTGGGCAGACACAATTATAGGCAAACGGTAATGGCAAGGGGGTTATTTGATACTTGGAAACAACCCGTATATATAATTTTTGATACAAAAATGATAAAACAGATCTTAGATGAAATAATTAGTGCCCTATTTAGCATTAAGTTCAAAGTTGTAGCGTGTGTATCTGATTGTGGCGGAGGAAATGTGGGATTCTGGAAAGAACTTGGTATAAATACAGGAAAAACGTATTATGAACACCCATTAAATTTAAAAATATACTTTTTTGCTGATGTTCCACATCTCTTAAAATTAATAAGAAATTGGTTCTTAGACACAGGTTTTATATTAAAAAATGGAACATTGATATTAAAAAATCCAGTGAAAGCCTTGACAGAGTTAGCTAGCACAGAAATAAGTTCATGTCACAAATTGTCAACACTCCACGTTACATGTACAAAAACTCAGAGACAAAATGTTGCTTTAGCTGCCCAACTTTTCTCCAATACCACTGCCCTAAAAAGATATTTACCTGGAGAAGATGAAAAATTAGCCCAGGATGTAGCAGATTTTATAGAGATGGTAGGACTATGGTTTGACATATTTAATTCGTATTCACCAATGGCATCAGTTCCAAGTAAACGTCCGTATGGAGGAATACATTTAGAAGAACAGAATAAAATGTTAGAGAAAGTAAAGAACACCTTTTCTGGAATGAGATGTCTCTCAAAAAATTCCATTCAAATTTTTCAAAAGGGAGTCATAATATCTACAATATCTCTTCAAAACCTTTATGAAGATTTGGTTTCTAAATATAATATTAAATACATTTTGACGCATCGATTAAACCAAGACTGCCTGGAAATTTTTTTTTGTCAGGTAATATTTTGGTAAAATTACTTTTAAAAGTTACTAATATATAATTTTTGTGTTTCAGCTAAGAACAAGAGGAGGCCTGCATGACCATCCTTCTCCTTTGAATGCCTTGTACAGAATTAGGATGATACTTTGCTACGAGTTGAACGTACATAAACAAATAGATACGTTGGATCTTAATCATTATCAGATATTACGTAACGAAATCACTTGGGCTACTGTAGCGTAGCAGATACCGTAGGCACTGACTTACCCGGAAAGTGATGTACGTGCCTACGATAAAATTTCTCTAGCTCAGACTATCTCAGGGCGTTAAGCCCAAGCTTACACAAACTATGATAAATTATTAGTTTACTTACTTAACAAATCACTGAGTTTTTCCATATGTAGTGGTCGCAGACGAAATAATGACACTTTCTTTAAAAATAAAATGCACTATATTGAACAATTTACAAAATTGGTTCTCTAGAATATAACCCGGCGATGTTCACAGTTGTGGCCAATATTTCACGATTAATCAGTTACAACACATTCATAAAATGCCTCGTGTAGCTACACATCGGTTTACAATATTATCATGAATTGTCATAAATTCTGCCACAAAGGTTTGATTTAAAGAACCTCCTTAAATATATGTAAATATATGCATAAAATATTTAAAAATGTACAGGTTAAAATGCCAAAAGTATAAATTGATGTCCAGCGGAACCACTGAAGGTGGTCCCCGGTAAGTAAAAATAATAAACACACACTTATTTAGGGTGGTACGATACCGAGTCCGGTGGAAGAACTGAAGCCCTGCAGAGATGCCTTCGGGACACAAGGATGGGGTTGATCGTAGCCTCACCAGCCCTGGAACCTTCCACTGTTTGTGGATGCCCCGTCCGTGGAACTCTCACTGACGTGTGTAGAAGCCCCGTCCGTAGAACCCTCACTGATGAGGGAACAATCCACCAAAACTCCTGGAAGCCACAGTCGGATAAATGGGGTTGAGTCGCCTTTTAAAGTTGACACTGTATTTCCACAGGAAAGCCTTGTGTAATTTAATATCCTGCTTTCGCAGATAAAACTTCCTCACAAACACAAAATATTCCGCTAAACGGAACAACAACAGATTGAGGAAATTTTCTTGAGTTGGTTATTCTAAAATCCACCCGGATGCCTTGGATAAAATCAAGGTTCACAGAATAACAACTAACCAACCAGCCAAGCCAAGCCAACCAAAAATGGCTGCTTCCGTTTTCCCTGTTGATCACGTGTCACAAATGTGTCGCCCTCCCATGGAGAATAGCGAAATGTGTTACGGACGTGTAGCAGTTGTTATAATGCGGCCCACAAAACGCTAAAGCGTATGGTGGGTCGCATACGCTAGAGGTCCGCAACAACTTTTGGGGAAAAACCCTGGAATAGTTCAGAAAAATACTAATGTTTCTGTAGAAACTGACAGTGATTATGTACTGGCAACTGCATTTGAAAAGACATGCCTTCAGGCCCGCGCCTAGCACTTTTGGCGCCCTTGTGCAAATTTAAAATAACGCCCCAAATTTGTATTACGTTCATATGTGAGTACAGATACGGGTTAAGTTAGGTATTATTATCCACTATTGAAAAATAATTTTAAAAAGTATTTTCATAAATTTATTTTCATTTTTATATTTTACAAGTACAAGCCATACAAAAGTATTTTCTCATTGAGGTTGTAACGAAGTGTTTTTCGTTACCCAAATATGTTCAAAGTTTTATTTTATTTAATCTCTTAAATATTTTATAGAAATTGCTGTGTTATATTTAATTTCAATTATTCCGTATAAATTGTACCGCTGACGGCGAATTAGTTAGAAAATAATTAATACTGGTAATTGTCAATACCACGTAAAATATTTCATTTATAAAGTACAGATGCACTCAGGTTAAGGAAGCAGCGCGTTGAATAGAAAGAATCTAAGCTCACAAATTACCAGCAGGGCACGGCAGTAGTCTGCCGACACGCACACGAGACGGTTGGGTGAGTTCCTGAAACAAGAGCGCGCCAAGTGTTTCCACAAAAATAAAGGTAAATTTGCTAAGTCCACAAATTCATCGTGGCATTACTTTTCTAAGTCCGAAGATATTTTAAAATATTTTACAAGTCCGCCCGACGTCACTTATGTGACGTAGCCCTTCAGTACATGGGAATAATTTAATTATTCCGCATTTAGTCTTCCGGCTGCCGTCCCACGAGATACACGTTATTTTTCTAAGTCCGAAAAGACATTTCAAATATTTTTACAAGTCCAGCCGACGTCACAGTGATCCACCGCGCACATATTTTCCGCTGTTTCTCCCACTCCTTCATCTCTGAAGGCAGTAATTTAATTCACACCGACCAGTTAGTCTTCCCGATCGACTCAGAGCCAGCAGACGTGTTCACACTAAATATTTGAAGCCGCCAGGTAACATCAATTTTTCTAAGTCCATAAAATCTGTATTTTCTAAGTCCACAAAACCATCGTGGAATTATTCTTCAAAGTCCAAATCTGATTCTGAATTATTTTTCTAAGTCCGTCTGACGTCACCTTGATCCATCACGCATCTGTTTTCTGCTGTTTCTCCCACTCCTTCATATCTGAAGGAAGTAATTAAATTCATACCGTGTAGACAGTCGCTCCGATCGACTCAAAGCAACTAGACGTGTTTCCTCCCAGTCTGAAACACCAGGCACAATACTTGTCATATATTAATTCCCAGCCGCGGAATTTTTCTAAGTCCACAATTTTGCAACCGCGCATCCAATTGGCGCATTTCTTCCGCTACTCTAATAAGCTGTTTGATTATAGAAAAGTCCCGGTGTACCAAGCAAGCGTGTCACTCCGATCTGACCACCTTCCCCAGCAGACGTGCCTGAATCCAGTCCCAGAAGTAAGTACGACCATAGGAGAGAAATAACGGAATGGAGAAACTTGGCTAGTGCAACTACTGTTCTCTAATCGTACTTTACCTTTTCAGTATTTCGTCTCGAGGGAAGCCGTTCTACAAATTTTCACTGTTACTCGTAGGTGCTCACCATGTATCTTCGGATCTCTGGGAGTACTGAAAAGTAACAAATCTGTTCTCTAATCATACTTTATCTTTCAGCCTTTGTCACTGTTACTCGTAGGTGCTCACCATGTATCTTCGGATCTCTGGGAGTACTGAAAAGTAACAGATCTGTTTCCTAATCATACTTTACCTTTCAGCATTGTCACTGTTGCTCGTAGGTGCTCACCATGTATCTTCGGATCTCTGGGAGTACTGAAAAGTAACAGATCTGTTCCTAATCATACTTTACCTTTCCAGTATTCCGTCTCGAGGGAAGCCGTTCTGCAAATTGTCACTATTGCTCGTAGGTGCTCACCATGTATCTTCGGATCTCTGGGAGTACTGAAAAGTAACAAATCTGTTCTCTAATCATACTTTATCTTTCAGCCTTTGTCACTGTTGCTCGTAGGTGCTCACCATGTATCTTCGGATCTCTGGGAGTACTGAAAAGTAACAGGTCTGTTTCCTAATCATACTTTACCTTTCAGCATTGTCACTGTTGCTCGTAGGTGCTCACCATGTATCTTCGGATCTCTGGGAGTACTGAAAAGTAACGGATCTGTTCTCTTAACCATACCTTACCTTTACAGGGAACTAATAATACTATCTTGTATGTTTTAGCTTATACCAAGGAACTGTCACTGCAAACACTAGCCAAGTATTCTGTATTTCCTCATATACTGTTATACTGTAGATTTATTTTTATGATTGTGGTCTTGCTTCATTCTGCCTGGTATCCGTATCTAGTCTGCACCCTGGTATCGCTTTATTAAATTGCCCACGTAACGCCGCTTACTTTGTGCTAACTCTTTGCCGTTTGCTTGATGCTGAAGTTTTAAATAGTAGTTTTATGCTTGCTATCCTTGTCGCCTGAGTCATTTGGTACTAGACTTTTGCTTGCTCCTCCCGGTATCCAGTAATTAGTAAATTTTAATAGTAACTAAGTAGTTAGAGATAATTTAGAATTGTAAATAGTAGGATTCTCGTAATATATTGATTTTATTGAAAACTCTGAGTTTTACTGTCTGTGTGTGAACGTCTAATTTCCCATATATTGACCCACTGGAATAAACTTTCTCCACTTGAGCTGCTCAGCCTCGCGTACTCGGCTTGAGGGTAGTGCGTCCTATCACTTAAACTAGGACTGGCGCCCGAGTAATTCGAAAACTTGTTTCCGAAGCTCGTGTGTCAAAGAGTGGCCGCGCCTTTTCTCCACGTCAACGTACGAGGTGGAGAAAAACACGTCACAAACTTGGCGCCCGAGCAGGGACCGTTAAAAATAAAAAGGGAAATTAGATTAGACGTTCACATTCGGCAGTCACCGAAAGCAACCGAAAAAGTACCAGGTGACGCATTTGACCAAGGAAGGTGTCATTTCCGACTAAACCAACCATCGGGAATCGATTGCGATCATTCCCGAGCAAATCTGACCTCCTCCGAAGAGGGTATTTACCATTTTGTCAACGACTGGAGGAAGGAGAGAATCAAAAGAAGTTTCCAGGGAGTTTACACGTGTGGAGGCTGGACTTTTAACCAAAAATTCGAGCTCCGCCGGAGCACTTCCGAAGATTCCCGAAGACTCCCGAAGACACACGAAGTCACGGAAGGTGTCGTTTTGGACTAAAACGACCACAAGGAATTGATTGCCACCAGTTTCAGTTGAGTCCGACACACCGTTCTGGGAAGAAGTGTGCTGTAGTCAAAATAGAGGTCAGAAGTGAGTGATACAGGCACTGAAGGATAACTAGGACCAAGATACACCTTTTGCACCACTTTTGACCAACTGCCAAAATTTTGACCGGAATACTTGGCACCACTGTGACCAGGAGGTATAGTCGAAACGACCCCTCGTTTTCAAGTAACTTGAGGACGTAGAATTGATTGCCACTAGTTTCAGTTGGCTCCGACCAACCGTTGTGAGAAGACGTGTACGAGAGTGGCCTGGGAGGAAAATATTGCTGAGACCGTAAGAAGTGAGTCCCTAGACACCGTCAAGACCAGTAGTTGGGTATCCACTGTTTTCTGTATATCTGTACCCAACAAGTTAAGAGGATTCAACAAAAGAAGAGATTGTGAGTAAGCAAGTTTGATATATCAAGCCTGAGACGCAGAATTAACCACGCATAGCTACGAGGAAGTAAAACGAAGCACCTGGTCAGGAAGAGGATAGTTGGTCGGAAGCCGTCGACCTGTGCAGTTCACTTCAAGATATCAGTTCTACCTGTCATCTGACTGCACCGTTTCAACAGGAGAGTTGGGTCTGAAGCCGTCGATCTGCGCAGTTCACTTCAAGACCACAATCCCCATCAGTTCCAGTATCGGTTACACTCCGTGTACCGCATCGTTTCCCGTTATATATTATTGTCGTTCCTCGCCGCAGGAAACACTTCGCTAGAAGACTTCAAGCAGAGTGGTTCATTTCAAGACAGAAGTTCCAGCTTAATCTCACCATCTACTGTGTCCACCGGATAGTTGGTCTGAAGCCGTCGATCTGTGCAGTTCACTTTAAGATATCAATTCTACCTGTCAGCTGACTGCACCATTTCAACAGGAGAGTTGAATCTGAAGCCGTCGACTTGCGCAGTTCACTTCAAGACAACAGTCCCCATCAGTTCCAGTATTGGTTACACTCCGTGTACCGCATCGTTTCCCGTACTATATTATTGTCATTCCTCGCCGCAGGAAACACTTCGCCAGAAGACTTCAAGCAGAGAGGGTCACTTCAAGACAACAATCTCCATCAGTTCCAGTATCGGTTACACTCCGTGTACCGCATCGTTCTATATTATTGTCGTTCCTCGCCGCAGGGAACACTTCGCTAGAAGACTTCGAGCAGAGTGGTTCATTTCAAGTCAGCAGTTCCAGCTTAATCTCACCATCTACTGTGTCCACCGGATAGTTGGTCTGAAGCCGTCGATCTGTGCAGTTCCCTTCAAGATATCAGTTCTACCTGTCATCTGACTGCACCGTTTCAACAGGAGAGTTGGGTCTGAAGCCGTCGATCTGCGCAGTTCACTTCAAGACCACAATCCCCATCAGTTCCAGTATCGGTTACACTCCGTGTACCGCATCGTTTCTCGTTCGATATTATTGTCGTTCCTCGCCGCAGGAAACACTTCACCAGAAGACTTCAAGCAGAGAGGGTCACTTCAAGACCACAATCCCCATCAGTTCCAGTATCGGTTACACTCCGTGTACCGCATCGTTTCTCGTTCGATATTATTGTCGTTCCTAGCCGCAGGAAACACTTCACCAGAAGGCTTCAAGCAGAGAGGGTCACTTCAAGACCACAATCCCCATCAGTTCCAGTATCGATTACACTCCTTGTACCGCATCGTTTCCCGTTCTATATTATTGTCGTTCCTCGCCGCAGGAAACACTTCACCAGAAGACTTCAAGCAGAGAGGGTCACTTCAAGACCACAATCCCCATCAGTTCCAGTATCGGTTACACTCCGTGTACCGCATCGTTGCCCGTACTATATTATTGTCGTTCCTCGCCGCAGGAAACACTTCGCCAGAAGACTTCAAGCAGAGAGGTTCACTTTAAGACAGCGGTCCCCACCAGTTCCAGTATCGGTTACACTCCGTGTACCGCATCGTTCTATATTATTGTCGTTCCTCGCCGCAGGAAACACTTCAAGACAACAATCTCCAACAGTTCCGGTATCGGTTACACTCCGTGTACCGCATCGTTTCCTGTTAAGTATCACTATACTGAGGAGTTCATCCGAAACCTCCAACCCACACAGAACATTAGTAGAAATCATTTAACGTGTTACCAGAAGCATCCATACACAACCAAATGGCTACCGGAGGAGATTCAGAGATACCCACAGAAAGCGTGCAAGGAGAAACCCTTAGTTCAGAATGGGGAGAAGTACGACTGAGCTGGATCTACAAATTAAGGAAGGAGGAAATAGATGTCGAATTACAGAAGTTTGGCTTAAGCGTAACCGGAACCGTCGATCAGAAAAAGCTCCGTCTAGTTCGATTCCTAAAAGAAGGGAGAGCTTCCCCACGAATTAGAGCGGATCAACCACCACTCTCTTTCGTAATTCCACCACCAACCCAAGACGCCGTACCTCCACCAGCGGGCGAACCCTTCACCCAGATGCCAATAAGCACTATATGCGAGAAAGTTCGCAAGTGGAACCTGCATTTCAATGGCAGAACTGATGCCATAGAATTTCTAGAAAAATTGACGGAGTTCCAAGAACACAGCGATATACCTAACGCCTCACTACTACCGGCACTCTACGAAATATTCCATGGGAATGCTTTAGCCTGGTATCGCAACACGCGGAATCTGTGGAATACCTGGGAACACTTTGTGACAGACTTCAAGCAGTTCTACCTACCCACGAACTACCAATCCTTCTTGGAGGAACAAATCTACCAACGCCGACAACAACCAGGAGAGTCCGGCCGAGATTATGTAGTAGCTTTGCAGACTCTACTACGCCGACAGGGAGAGTACACGCCAGAGAAGGCATTACAACGTCTGTACACAAACTTGCGACCTGAATTCCGGCAATACATCCGACGTAACGAAGTGAAAAGCACCAGAGATTTGGTATGTCAGATTGACGAATACGAAGCCTTACAGAAGGAGCTACGGCCGCGAACTACCAATGCCACCGCTGTTATCAGGAACCTTTCACCACAAAACAGTTCTCCGGTACCATCAACTGCACAGAACCACACCCCGCAGCAGCCCTTGGTCAGAAATCTAACCACCACCACTAATACCCAGCCATCAACACCACGACGAGGGACCAATGCCGGAAGTCCGCCGACGACTTCCACAAGTAGCACCAATACTACCGAACAAGGCATTATATGTTGTAGATGTGGCAGATCTGGACATTTTCGCCAACAATGTCGTTTCCCACCTAAACTTTTCTGCTCCAAATGTGGCCGACAGGGTATAATGACCCGGGATTGTCCATGCTCCAGATCGGGAAACTAGACCGGAACTATACCGACACGAGGCCAGTATGGTTCCGTGGTACTACGGCCTCACAAGACAGCAGCCCTAAAGACGTCCGACCTCATGTTCAACTAAAGATGTATAACCAACAATTTTCGGCCCTGGTAGACACCGGATCTGTTCGTTCCTACCTAGGGAACCGAGTCCAGGATTTCATCACCCAACGAGGACAAAAACCAATCACCGTATCCTCACCATCTGCCCAACTAGCCAATGGGACCGTAGTGTCCATCTCGACTGCCTATGATTTAGAATTCGAAATAAATGGGAATCATTTCAAGGAACGAGTTCTATATTTTGCAAATCTATCTTCCGACATTGTGCTAGGAATGGACATACTCAGAAAGAAATTTTTCCATATAGACCTAACCACCCCGACGGTATACCTGAACTACCATCCAGTCCCACCACCGGATGTGGCGAACCCAATGGGAGGAATCGCTCTAGCTCTCGCCAACAACGAGGAAGAACAACTGCAGACTTTTCTGGATGAGGAGTTACCAAGTTTTCAAGATATCACTGGAACCACAAAACTAGCCCACCATCACATCCGGCTCTCGCAACCAGAACCTATCAAGCAACGATACCGACCACAGAACCCCAAAATGCAAGAAATTATCAACAAGGAAGTAGACGACATGCTAGCGAATGGAATCATCGAGCCATCAAATAGCCCATGGAGTTCTCCAGTGGTCATAGTCCGGAAAAAGGATGGAAAGCCTCGATTCTGCATAGACTTCCCGAAAGTAAACGAGGTTACCGAGAAAGACGCTTATCCATTGCCATACATAAATGCCATCTTGGATAAACTACGAAAGGCCCGGTACATCTCCAGTATCGACCTTAAGCAGGGATACTGGCAAATACCACTCACCGCTGAAAGCCGACCAATCACTGCATTTACAGTACCAGGACGAGGATTATTCCATTTTCGAGTAATGCCTTTTGGACTTCACTCAGCTCCAGCCACATTTCAACGTCTCCTAGATAGAATCATTGGACCGGAAATGGAACCTCACGCATTTGCCTATCTAGATGATATTATAGTGCTAGGTGAAACCTTTGACGAGCATTTGAGGAATCTTCAAGAAGTCTTTCGCCGATTGCGAATGGCAAACCTGCAGCTGAACCCAGAAAAATGCCAGTTTTGCAGAAAATCTCTAAAATATCTGGGCCATGTAGTTACCGCGGAAGGTATTAACACCGATCCTGAAAAAATAGAGGCAATCGAGAAATTTCCCACTCCAAGAAACATCAGAGACCTCCGTCGTTTCTTGGGTGTTGCCCCATGGTACCGCCGATTTGTACCAGATTTTTCTCGAATTGTGGCACCATTAACACGACTGCTGAAAAAGAACTATCGATTTAAATGGGACACTGAGCAAGAAGAAGCGTTTAAGAAACTGAAGACTTGTCTGACCGAAGCCCCAGTTCTTACCTGCCCGGATTTCGACAAACCATTTGTCCTCCAAACGGATGCCTCGGAACAAGGACTTGGCATAGCTTTGACACAGGGAGTCGATGGCCGTGATCGAGTGATAGCTTATGCAAGTCGCACCCTCTCCCCAGCAGAGAAGAACTACTCTGTTACCGAGAAAGAATGCCTTGCCATTGTTTGGGGTATAGAGAAAATGAGACCCTATCTGGAGGGATATCATTTTACTGTTCTGACCGATCATCAATCCTTGAGATGGTTACACTCTATAAAAAGTCCAGCAGGCCGATTAGCTAGGTGGAGCATTTTTCTGCAACAATACGACTTCGAGATTAAATATCGTAAAGGAAGCCTGAACCGAATAGCGGATGCACTGTCTCGCCAACCATTAGAGGGGCCTTCTTCCGAAAAGGGGACCGAAGAATTATGCGTCCTGAATGAGACGCCAAACTGTTCTTGGTACCATCGAAAGAAGACGGAAGTCGAGCGCAACCCAGAAGCCTTTCCGGATTACTGTATTCGTAATAGCCGGCTGTACCGTCACTTTTGGGATTCAAGTGACTTGACTGAACCAGATCTCTCTGATCCATGGAAACTGTGTATACCAACGCCACTCCGTCAAAATGTGTTGCAAGAAAACCATGATGCTCCAACCGCTGGTCATATGGGAATCGCCAAAACCATAGCCCGTATCACACATAAGTACTATTGGCCTGGGATGTTCCGTGATGTTGCCAAATACGTAAGGAGTTGTATGCAGTGCCAACGATACAAGATTCCTCAACAACAGACACCAGGAACCATGCAACCATCTCCCGTCAAACAACCATGGGAAACGGTCAGTACTGATTTAGTAGGACCACTACCCCGATCCAGTAAAGGACACAACTATTTAGTAGTCTTCCAAGATAGATTTACAAAATGGATCCAATGCCGGCCCCTACGAACGGCCACCGCTAAGAATGTGAGCCAAGCCCTTTATGATGAAATCATCACCCGTTTTGGTTGTCCACGCACCGTGATCACCGACAATGGCAGCCAATATGACAGCAAGATTTTCCGAGGATTGCTGAAAGAGTTTGGTATCCATCACCGATGTACCCCTCCATACACACCTCAAGCAAATCCAGTTGAAAGAGCCAACCGAACAGTCAAAACTATGATCGCACAGTGCTGCGAACAAGACCATAGAAAATGGGACCAAAACTTGAACGCCGTGCAGATGGCCATCAACAGCTCAAAACATGAATCAACTGGATTCACACCCGCTTTTCTGAACTTTGGCCGAGAATTGGCTCTTCCGAATGCCATTTATCAAACCAAAACTGAGGAAATCACCGACGAAGAAACCACTCCTAGAGAAGAGGATAATACCATCCCACCGGCCCATAATGAACGAATGCAGAAACTGCAAGAAGTGTTTGAACTAGTGCGAGTAAAATTGGCGCAAGCCTTCACTAATCAAAGCCGATATTACAACCTACGTCGCCGGGAAAAACGCTATCACGTGGGCAATCGCGTCATGAAATGCGAACATCCCCTCTCTTCTGCCATTAAGGGTTTTGCTTCTAAACTAGCCCCGAAATTCTCCGGTCTATATACCATTACCAAGGTTATTTCCCCCGTTGTATACAATCTCAAATCGGATACTGGGAAGAAGCTTGATAGAATTCACATAAAAGATTTAAAACCTTCTTTGTAATTTTAGTGTCTCGAAACCGCTTACCACCCCCCACCAGAAGAGAACCGGGGGAACCTCCCCGAGGCGCGCCGGTGCCTCCCGTGCACATTCTAAAAAACGACGCTGCTCAAAAAAGACGAGCAAAATCCATAAAAAGAGCTTGGGTCCTGCTACGGGCCAGATTTTTAACAGGACAAAACCGGAAGCTCCACACCCGTCCTATTAACCAGAACAATTCAGACGAGGAAGAACGACCCACTGTCACGACATTACCTCCTGAAATAGTAGAAAATATACCCCTTCCTCCAGGAAATCCACCTGGCGACGTCGACGCCTTATCCTTGATTACAACGAACAGCAACACCTCCGAGCAGAACATGTCACCACCACCTCTCCCAAGCCCGATAAAAAAAAAGGCTTTTTGTTGTTATTTGGCCACCCTTCATGTATTACCCTTTTCAGTTCTTGTAACTCTACATCACTATTGGTTTTTTCTTTCAATTCATTTAATTTCTCTTTTGTAATATTAATTTGTGTCGTCATTAAACATACCTGAGCTTTAATTTCACTTTCAAATTTGTCATCACATTTATCGTTTACGTAAGCTCTCGACAAAGCGTCTGCAATTACAAGTTCTTTGCCTGGTTTGTATTTTAAATCAATTTCATACTTCTGTATTTGCAGTAGCATCCGCTGTAGGCGAGCTGGGCATTTATTCAATGGCTTTTTAAATATTGAAATCAGCGGTTGGTGATCAGTTTCCACAATTACTTTTTTTCCAAATATGTATTCATGATACCTGTCTAACCCGAAACAAATAGCCAGTAACTCTTTTTCTATCTGGGCATAACGAATTTGAGTGTCCGTCAAGGCTTTAGAAGCATATGCACATGGTAATTTGTTTTGTAACAAAACTGCACCCATACCTGACTTCGAACTATCTACAGAAATAACTGTTTCATTACTAACATTATAAAATTGTAATACTGGACTTGACGTTAAGCTATTCTTAAGTTCCTGAAATGCTAATTCATGTTGACTTTCCCAGATAAATTGTGTGCCTTTTTTAATAAGTCTCTAATAGCCGTAGTTCTACTCGAAAGATTTGGAATAAATTTACTTACGTACGTTAACATTCCCAACAAACGTTGCACATCCTCTTTATTTTGAGGTGTTGGCATATTATTTATTGCTATAATTTTTGACTCGTCTGCAGCTACACCCTTTTCTGAGATTACATGTCCCATGTATTTTATTTCTGACTGGCCAAATTTACATTTTTTTAAATTGAATTTTACATTATTTAATTTTGCAGTTTCTAGAACTTTCCTCAATCTATGATCATGCTCGTCCTTATCTTTTCCCCATATGATCAAATCATCGATATATACGTCCGTACCTTCACAGGTACTAAAAATAAACTTAAATCTATCTTGAAATACCTCTGGGGCCGACTTAATTCCATATGGTAATCTAAGAAATTTAAATCTGCCAAATGGAGTGCCAAAAGTACACAGATTTGCACTTTCCTTATCTAAAATTATTTGGTAAAAACCACTGGTAGCATCAAGTGTACTAAAGAATTTGGCACCTGCCATTTTACTAGTAATTTCTTCCAGTGTAGGGATCTGACAATATTCTCTTTTTATGACTGCGTTTAAATCTTTTGGATCCAAACAAATTCTTAGACTACCATTTGGTTTTCGCACAAGGACAAGTGAATTTACCCAATCTGATGCTCCTTCTACCTTTTCTATAATCTTTTGATTTACCAATTCATCTAAACTTTGCTTTAATTTTGACATCAGGGGTAATGCCACCCTCCTCGTGGGATGAACTACAGGCTTTGCACCGTTTACCAAATTAATATGGTAAGGTTTCGATGGACAACCTATGCCTCTAAATAATTCACCAAATTCTTTTATCATTTCTTTATACTCTATATTTTTTGTTAACGAGTCCACTCTCATTACCAAATTCAATTCCTTACACGAAGGCAAACCCAAAATAGCTTGAGTGTTTGATTTTACTACATAGAAATGTAAAAAATATTTTTTATTTTCTTTAAAACAAGTTAACGAACACAGTCCAATAACTTCTAAACACTCCCCTGTACATGATTTTAACTTATTGGTAGTTTTTTCTAAAATTTTATTTGACAAACCTAACCTTTTAAATTGACTTAATGGTAGAACATTACACATGGCCCCGGTGTCTATTTTAAAACTAACATTTAAATTATTTATTTTTAATTCGGTGAGCCATGCACATTTTTCGTTTTGATTATTTTCTATTGAGCCTACAAACAAATAGTCTGACTCATCTTGTCTATTTATTAAGTTTATATCTGATTCTATTTCATTTACTCTCCTATTTTTATTTTTGCATACACTCGCAAAATGATTTTTATTTTTACATAAGTTACAGCTTTTGCCATATGCTGGACATTTATTTATTTCATGGTCTCTACCACACCTAGTACAAGATATAATTTTGTTAGAGTTGCTTTTATTTTTATTAAATTTACCCTGTTGAGTAAGCCGCTGCACTGCTCCTCGTGAGGTTCCCTGATTTGCTCGTACCACATCGACATCAACTGACATTCCTGCATTGTTTCCCATTTGCTTACTTTGTTCTTTCGATTTCTCTATCACTTTACATAACTCTATGGCCTGGTCCAAGGTTAAATCATCTTTTTGTAAAAGTTTCTCCCTCATTTCATTATTTTGGACACCGCACACCATCATACACTTTATTAGGTCGTCATGTAACGTCGCCAATTTGTATTTCTGCGCCTGTTTTCTTAACTCGGTCACAAACTGTTCCAAAGACTGTCCTGCTTGCTGCCTATACATAAAGAATTTGTATCTCTCAAATGAAAGATTTTCCTTGGGAAGAAAATGATCCTCGAACTTTTTAATAATGACTGATAATTTATCAACTTCCTGTTCTTCAAATGTGAAGGTCGTATAAATTCTGAAGCCCTCCTCACCAATAAAGTGTAACAGTTGAGCACACTGGAGTGGCCTCTGATTTCTTGTTCACTTCAGTAGCACGTAAATAATTTTCGAATCTGGATCGCCACATTTTCCAATTTTCAGCTATATTTCCGGACATCGACATAGAATTGATACCACGTTGTTCCGCCATATTTTCTTTTTTCGACTTAATTTTCGGCTTCTTATTTTAATTGTATCTCACTGGATCACTTTTTTAATTACTTGTAGTCCACTGACCTGCTAACCCGACTGCGCCATGTTAATGTATTGTTTCGTCTTTAATTACAAAACCCACTAAATATATTATTAATGAATAATTTGACAACGTCCATGTTTCTCTAGATCTTTATTACCAAGATTACTAAAAGACCAAAGAGGATTACAGGTTGAACGGAAACTTAGGGCGACAGACGCAAGGGGAATGCTCTGACGTCATCTGTTGAAAGCGATCCATGTATGCCATGTAAATGTCATCATTCGTTGTGTTTTATTTTCCTGTTTTTTGAATAGTTGTAAATGTTATTGAACTTTTTCTTAGACTAATATTTTACTATTTTTAGTGTTTTATATATCTAGTGTAGTGTTAGTTTTTAAAGACAACTATAATACGTGCATTTTAGACATTTTTTTATTTGTTTACATTTTATACATTCCTGTTTAGTGAGTTACAAAGTCTGCTACAGCATTAATTATTATAGTATAAGCCTAAATCAGTATTAATTATACAAGGTAAGTAATATTTACGTTTATTGAGGACTTGTTATGTAATGTTATTTTATTAATTTAGATGCCTGGACGTGGTTTTACCTGCAGCGTAGCTGTGTGTGATAACAATAGTGAAAAGATTAAAAAATGTGGGCAAAAATTAGTCTTTCATTCATTTCCTACTGGACAAATAAGGAAAGAATGGATTAGAAGATGTTACAGGAAGGACAACTTCAATGCAGATAACAAGCGTATTTGTAGTAAACATTTCGTAAAAGATGACTATGAAGATGCTATTGAAGCATCTATAAAGAGCATTTTACCTAAAAGGCTTAAACCAGATGGTATGTTATGAACATATTTTATAGGTAAATTGTATTATATTTCTGTAAAATACTTTTATTTTTTTAGCTCTACCCACATTATTTCTATAACCTGGAAAAGGTGATCTCCCTATCGAACAGTCAAGAAGGGAGCTTAAAGCCCAAAAGAAAGAACGCAGTGAAATTGTTGAACAACTTTTAGGCTCTAAATCATCATATTCTACATTGGAAACTTTATCAGAAATATCACAAAATTTACCGGGCACAAGTTCTGAAAATGACTATGAAAAATTCTTACGTAAATTTAATTCAGCAATGATAAAAAACAATTTATTAAAAAATAAATTAAAAGAAAATCAAGTAGAAATTTATAACTTAAGAGCAAAAAATTGTGAGTTAATTATGGAAAAAAATTCTTTAACTAACAAATTACTTGAACATTCCGAAACAAATGTAAGAAATCTTCTGAAAGAGTTTTTAACTCCGAATCAAATTGATATTCTTACAAAAAAGAAGAAAAAGACAAAGTGGACACGCGACGAAATTTCTACAGCTTTCACACTCCGTTATTTTAGCAAACGTGCTTATATATATGTAAGAAATACCTTAAAATACCCTTTACCTGGTATATCCACACTGCAGGATTGGGCAAGAGGTATTGATCTAAAAAACGGACTACTAAAAGATGTTATTGAAATAATGAGCATTCATGGGCAAAGTAAAAGTGAAGTGGACAAGCTTGTTGTACTCTCATTTGATGAGATAAAAATATCGTCCATATATGAATATGATGAAAGAGAAGATGAAGTTGTGGGCAGACACAATTATAGGCAAACGGTAATGGCAAGGGGGTTATTTGATACTTGGAAACAACCCGTATATATAATTTTTGATACAAAAATGATAAAACAGATCTTAGATGAAGTAATTAGTGCCCTATTTAGCATTAAGTTCAAAGTTGTAGCGTGTGTATCTGATTGTGGCGGAGGAAATGTGGGATTCTGGAAAGAACTTGGTGTAAATACAGGAAAAACGTATTATGAACACCCATTAAATTTAAAAATATACTTTTTTGCTGATGTTCCACATCTCTTAAAATTAATAAGAAATTGGTTCTTAGACACAGGTTTTATATTAAAAAATGGAACATTGATATTAAAAAATCCAGTGAAAGCCTTGACAGAGTTAGCTAGCACAGAAATAAGTTCATGTCACAAATTGCCAACACTCCACATTACATGTACAAAAACTCAGAGACAAAATGTTGCTTTAGCTGCCCAACTTTTCTCCAATACCACTGCCCTAAAAAGATATTTACCTGGAGAAGATGAAAAATTACCCCAGGATGTAGCAGATTTTATAGAGATGGTAGGACTATGGTTTGACATATTTAATTCGTATTCACCAATGGCATCAGTTCCAAGTAAACGTCCGTATGGAGGAATACATTTAGAAGAACAGAATAAAATGTTAGAGAAAGTAAAGAACACCTTTTCTGGAATGAGATGTCTCTCAAAAAATTCCATTCAAATTTTTCAAAAGGGAGTCATAATATCTACAATATCTCTTCAAAACCTTTATGAAGATTTGGTTTCTAAATATAATATTAAATACATTTTGACGCATCGATTAAACCAAGACTGCCTGGAAATTTTTTTTTGTCAGGTAATATTTTGGTAAAATTACTTCTAAAAGTTACTAATATATAATTTTTGTGTTTCAGCTAAGAACAAGAGGAGGCCTGCATGACCATCCTTCTCCTTTGAATGCCTTGTACAGAATTAGGATGATATTTTGCTACGAGTTGAACGTACATAAACAAATAGATACGTTGGATCTTAATGATTATCAGATATTACGTAACGAAATCACTTGGGCTACTGTAACGTAGCAGATACCGTAGGCACTGACTTACCCGGAAAGTGATGTACGTGCCTACGATAAAATTTCTCTAGCTCAGACTATCTCAGGGCGTTAAGCCCAAGCTTACACAAACTATGATAAATTATTAGTTTACTTACTTAACAAATCACTGAGTTTTTCCATATGTAGTTGTCGCAGACGAAATAATGACACTTTCTTTAAAAATAAAATGCACTATATTGAACAATTTACAAAATTGGTTCTCTAGAATATAACCCGGCGATGTTCACAGTTGTGGCCAATATTTCACGATTAATCAGTTACAACACATTCATAAAATGCCTCGTGTAGCTACACATCGGTTTACAATATTATCATGAATTGTCATAAATTCTGCCACAAAGGTTTGATTTAAAGAACCTCCTTAAATATATGTAAATATATGCATAAAATATTTAAAAATGTACAGGTTAAAATGCCAAAAGTATAAATTGATGTCCAGCGGAACCACTGAAGGTGGTCCCCGGTAAGTAAAAATAATAAACACACACTTATTTAGGGTGGTACGATACCGAGTCCGGTGGAAGAACTGAAGCCCTGCAGAGATGCCTTCGGGACACAAGGATGGGGTTGATCGTAGCCTCACCAGCCCTGGAACCTTCCACTGTTTGTGGATGCCCCGTCCGTGGAACTCTCACTGACGTGTGTAGAAGCCCCGTCCGTAGAACCCTCACTGATGAGGGAACAATCCACCAAAACTCCTGGAAGCCACAGTCGGATAAATGGGGTTGAGTCGCCTTTTAAAGTTGACACTGTATTTCCACAGGAAAGCCTTGTGTAATTTAATATCCTGCTTTCGCAGATAAAACTTCCTCACAAACACAAAATATTCCGCTAAACGGAACAACAACAGATTGAGGAAATTTTCTTGAGTTGGTTATTCTAAAATCCACCCGGATGCCTTGGATAAAATCAAGGTTCACAGAATAACAACTAACCAACCAGCCAAGCCAAGCCAACCAAAAATGGCTGCTTCCGTTTTCCCTGTTGATCACGTGTCACAAATGTGTCGCCCTCCCATGGAGAATAGCGAAATGTGTTACGGACGTGTAGCAGTTGTTATAATGCGGCCCACAAAACGCTAAAGCGTATGGTGGGTCGCATACGCTAGAGGTCCGCAACAACTTTTGGGGAAAAACCCTGGAATAGTTCAGAAAAATACTAATGTTTCTGTAGAAACTGACAGTGATTATGTACTGGCAACTGCATTTGAAAAGACATGCCTTCAGGCCCGCGCCTAGCACTTTTGGCGCCCTTGTGCAAATTTAAAATAACGCCCCAAATTTGTATTACGTTCATATGTGAGTACAGATACGGGTTAAGTTAGGTATTATTATCCACTATTGAAAAATAATTTTAAAAAGTATTTTCATAAATTTATTTTCATTTTTATATTTTACAAGTACAAGCCATACAAAAGTATTTTCTCATTGAGGTTGTAACGAAGTGTTTTTCGTTACCCAAATATGTTCAAAGTTTTATTTTATTTAATCTCTTAAATATTTTATAGAAATTGCTGTGTTATATTTAATTTCAATTATTCCGTATAAATTGTACCGCTGACGGCGAATTAGTTAGAAAATAATTAATACTGGTAATTGTCAATACCGCGTAAAATATTTCATTTATAAAGTACAGATGCACTCAGGTTAAGGAAGCAGCGCGTTGAATAGAAAGAATCTAAGCTCACAAATTACCAGCAGGGCACGGCAGTAGTCTGCCGACACGCACACGAGACGGTTGGGTGAGTTCCTGAAACAAGAGCGCGCCAAGTGTTTCCACAAAAATAAAGGTAAATTTGCTAAGTCCACAAATTCATCGTGGCATTACTTTTCTAAGTCCGAAGATATTTTAAAATATTTTACAAGTCCGCCCGACGTCACTTATGTGACGTAGCCCTTCAGTACATGGGAATAATTTAATTATTCCGCATTTAGCCTTCCGGCTGCCGTCCCACGAGATACACGTGCCTGCTGTTGGCCCTGGTACTGTCCTGAAAATATTACAAGTCTACAAATCAGGTAACAATAACTTTTCTAAGTCCATAAATTCTGTATCTTTATTTTTCTAAGTCCGAAAAGACATTTCAAATATTTTTACAAGTCCAGCTGACGTCACAGTGATCCACCGCGCACATATTTTCCGCTGTTTCTCCCACTCCTTCATCTCTGAAGGCAGTAATTTAATTCACACCGACCAGTTAGTCTTCCCGATCGACTCAGAGCCAGCAGACGTGTTCACACTAAATATTTGAAGCCGCCAGGTAACATCAATTTTTCTAAGTCCATAAAATCTGTATTTTCTAAGTCCACAAAACCATCGTGGAATTATTCTTCAAAGTCCAAATCTGATTCTGTATTATTTTTCTAAGTCCGTCTGACGTCACCTTGATCCATCACGCATCTGTTTTCTGCTGTTTCTCCCACTCCTTCATATCTGAAGGAAGTAATTAAATTCATACCGTGTAGACAGTCGCTCCGATCGACTCAAAGCAACTAGACGTGTTTCCTCCCAGTCTGAAACACCAGGCACAATACTTGTCATATATTAATTCCCAGCCGCGGAATTTTTCTAAGTCCACAATTTTGTAACCGCGCATCCAATTGGCGCATTTCTTCCGCTACTCTAATAAGCTGTTTGATTATAGAAAAGTCCCGGTGTACCAAGCAAGCGTGTCACTCCGATCTGACCACCTTCCCCAGCAGACGTGCCTGAATCCAGTCCCAGAAGTAAGTACGACCATAGGAGAGAAATAACGGAATGGAGAAACTTGGCTAGTGCAACTACTGTTCTCTAATCATACTTTACCTTTTCAGTATTTCGTCTCGAGGGAAGCCGTTCTACAAATTTTCACTGTTACTCGTAGGTGCTCACCATGTATCTTCGGATCTCTGGGAGTACTGAAAAGTAACAAATCTGTTCTCTAATCATACTTTATCTTTCAGCCTTTGTCACTGTTACTCGTAGGTGCTCACCATGTATCTTCGGATCTCTGGGAGTACTGAAAAGTAACAGATCTGTTTCCTAATCATACTTTACCTTTCAGCATTGTCACTGTTGCTCGTAGGTGCTCACCATGTATCTTCGGATCTCTGGGAGTACTGAAAAGTAACAGATCTGTTCCTAATCATACTTTACCTTTCCAGTATTCCGTCTCGATGGAAGCCGTTCTGCAAATTGTCACTATTGCTCGTAGGTGCTCACCATGTATCTTCGGATCTCTGGGAGTACTGAAAAGTAACAGGTCTGTTTCCTAATCATACTTTACCTTTCAGCATTGTCACTGTTGCTCGTAGGTGCTCACCATGTATCTTCGGATCTCTGGGAGTACTGAAAAGTAACGGATCTGTTCTCTTAACCATACCTTACCTTTACAGGGAACTAATAATACTATCTTGTATGTTTTAGCTTATACCAAGGAACTGTCACTGCAAACACTAGCCAAGTATTCTGTATTTCCTCATATACTGTTATACTGTAGATTTATTTTTATGATTGTGGTCTTGCTTCATTCTGCCTGGTATCCGTATCTAGTCTGCACCCTGGTATCGCTTTATTAAATTGCCCACGTAACGCCGCTTACTTTGTGCTAACACTTTGCCGTTTGCTTGGTGCTGAAGTTTTAAATAGTAGTTTTATGCTTGCCATCCTTGTCGCCTGAGTCATTTGGTACTAGACTTTTGCCTGCTCCTCCCGGTATCCAGTAATTAGTAAATTTTAATAGTAACTAAGTAGTTAGAGATAATTTAGAATTGTAAATAGTAGGATTCTCGTAATATATTGATTTTATTGAAAACTCTGAGTTTTACTGTCTGTGTGTGAACGTCTAATTTCCCATATATTGACCCACTGGAATAAACTTTCTCCACTTGAGCTGCTCAGCCTCGCGTACTCGGCTTGAGGGTAGTGCGTCCTATCACTTAAACTAGGACTGGCGCCCGAGTAATTCGAAAACTGGTTTCCGAAGCTCGTGTGTCAAAGAGTGGCCGCGCCTTTTCTCCACGTCAACGTGCGAGGTGGAGAAAAACGCGTCACAAGGTACATAACATAATTATAAACTTATAAAAAACAGAAATATCTTCTAACACACTGAGGGAAGATTCTTACAGTGACAGCTAAAAATTTGGCTACAGCAGCAAAAAACTCTATTTGAATAGGCGCCAGCCAAGAATTTTACTAGAACAGTAGAAATTCGTTTTGCTAAAGTTACCTTTGCTGCAATAGCAAAGTTACTTAATAAAATATTCATCATATAGCCACCGAAAATAAGCTTTACTATTTTTGTCAAGTATAAATATATAGTTGTAGTAAAAAGTGCACATGGTTAAACACTTCTAATCGTACTAACAGACATAGGTTGACAAACATGATGCGCATAGAAATGGCAGTATTTCATAATAATGCATATGTTCCATGTTTATGCATCTTTGGATACTCAAATTATATTGCAAGGGCAGTTTTACTGTAAACATGTATTAGATAGTCACGAAAAATAAATGGGCTCCTGTAATATTGAAACTTTATTACTTAAAGTTTTAATATTGCAACGAGAACGAACGAACCGATTGTACAAGATTATCAGGATAGCAGGAACGCGTTGCATTTAAAGTTAACCGATTGCGAGTCCGAATGGCGGTGTTGTGATGACGTAACTCAACACAAAACTTTGTAATTGTAGGAGAATTTTTATTTACCACAGTTAAACTTTTTTGTATTCTTGTCTTTCTAATGGTAGCTAAATGTTTTAGTGCTCTAGTAAGGTAATTAATAAAAGTAGTAAAGTACTTTTTAAAAACTAATACAAACACACAGCAAAGTGATTTCTTCTGATAGAGTGAATAGACATTTCTAACCTAAGTAAAATTATGACTACTCTAGTTAAGAAAGTCGTAGCAAAGAATTTATTGCTGGAGATTTTCTCAGTGCAGTATTACAACTCAAAATTTTTGTATTTTAGTTTCCAATAGCCTTATTTTTTTATCTCAGCAGAGCTTTTGATACCGTTGATCATGGTTTACTTTTAGATAAACTCTTTAGATTTGGAATACGTGGCGTGGCCCACGAATGGATCACTTCGTATTTAAACAACAGAAAGCAGGCTGTAGTCATAGGCTCATACAAATCGGATGTTAGGGATGTTGCTACTGGTGTTCCTCAAGGCTCTATTCTAGGTCCCCTATTGTTTTTAATTTTTGTAAACGACATGCCCAATTCTTGTACCTCGCCGAATGCTGCAATTGTATATGCAGATGACACAAATTTTGTAATATCTAGTAACACCTTGGAGTTGACAACCAGTAGAGCCAATAAATCAGTAGGTGAATTTTCTGATTGGTGTTTGAGCAATGGTTTGGTTCTAAATGCTGGCAAAACAGTTTGTATGTCATTTTTGCCCAAAAATGTTGGTCACAATTCAAGTGTTTTAGTTAAGGCTGGTCATCAGTCAATTGTACAAACAGATGAAATAAAATTCTTGGGACTAAGGATAGATCACAAAATGACATGGGAGAAACAAACTGATGATTTATCAGAGAAATTAAGTAAATCCTGCTTCATTATTAGATATCTAAAATCCACTGTATCACTTAATATGCTGAAGCTAGCTTATTTTGGTCTGGTTCAGTCTAAGATATCTTATGGATTGATGTTCTGGGGAAACTCTCCACATGCTTCCAAAGTTTTTGTAGCGCCAAAGAAAATTATAGTGTATGCTCGGTTTACCTGATCAGACTCACTGTAAAGAGGTATTTATAGCACTATCAATTTTAACGTTACCATCTCTGTACATATTCTTAATTACAACAAATATAAAAAAAAGGAAAATATCTTTTTAAAAAATAGTAATGTTCACAGCTATGTTACTCGCAGCAACAATCAGCTTCGGGTGCCTTTCTCGAGACTAACTGTGGGCCAAAATTCTCACATCTTTTAAGGCATTAATTGTTATAATAAATTTACCCAACTGTTTGGACAATTCGATAATTTTAATTTATTTAGAAATGCCCTGCTAAAATTTTTAATAAGTAGAGCTTTTTATTCTGTAGATGACTATTTACACTCTTAGTTTTATATTTAATTTTAAAGTGTAATATATTGTACTTAATATGTTTCAGTACTGTATGTCATATTGTTGTTATACTTGTATGTTTTATTCTTTTATTATTGTTATTATTGTTTGTTTTTTACCTTTATTTATTATTTACCACTGAGTTGTCTAATAAGTTATACCATATGTGTAATTTGATATGATGAATAAAATACATTATTATTATTTTATTATTTATTATTATAAATGTAATATATGATACAAAAGCTTGTTCGCTCGTTGCAAGCCAAATTTCAAGCTCAAACATGAATAAAATCAGATTTGTTTGAGTTTACACAATTCATGTTACCATGTTACGTATTCGATCGAATAAATGCTATTATTGCGTACTCTCATTTGGAAAATATATTATTTTCGAGAAGTAATTCGGTTCCCTCGTCTCAAAGAGTAAAAATAAAAAAATAAACAAATAAAAAACAATGTAATAGCTAGCAATTCCTTACTGGCTTTTTTATCATTATAAATTTTGATTTGACAATTTTGTTTGTTGCTTTATCTTTTTTTTACTTTTCAGTTTTTCGGCGCCTCGGCGCCGTCGTGCACCACACGACTTTGCCCTTATGTACGGCGCGGGCCTGCATGCCTTACAAGATTTAAAGTAACGCCTCCTACGTCCATTGAACAAGAAAATAAAGAATCTGAAGATAAACCTTTGAGCCAATCCAGCACGTCAAGTACCAGCAGTTCATCGGAAGCTTCACACAGCAACACAAATACGCGTGATTCTGAAAATGATGGTCTAATTTATATTGCTGGATATTTGGCAAGAAAATTCAAAGTCCAATATCCTGACCTAGGGCAATACACTTATGAAAATGCTGACAAAGAAATGCATACCTATGCTATGCCAACATGGATTAAGAGCTTATCGTTTGGTGGTTTAACCGAACCTAGCGCCTCATGGGCAAATAATGTGTCTAATATGAATACGTATTTTATAAAATACCATAAGGACTATTTCAGATGTAAAAAGAACATTGTGAAGAAAACAGTCGCTTACATATCAAGAAAAGTTGACGTGCCGCTAGCTTTAATACGAGGATTTGTGCGGCAAAGGATTTTTATACGAATTAAATATTTAAATAAATCTGCCAAAATGAAGGCATTAAAAAGGAAATCAGAAGCCCAAGATGATTCGGGAAGGAAGAAATATAGGAAAATGTTAAAAACATCCAGTTAGTATGTAAGAATTTGATATTAACTATACTTGCAAATATTTTATTTATAAATGTATATTGTATGTTAAATAAATTATGTATTATTAAAAAATATATATTATTTATAATCCATTATCAAGAAAAATAATAGTATTTAATACAACAAGTGGCTAAAATGGTGGTTTTTTACAAGCGTGACGTTTATAGTACGAGCCAAAGGCAAATGTGTGCTATAAACCGCATGAGTAAAAAAAACACATTTTAGTCCCAAGTTATATACAAAATTTTTTGTATCACCATTCGAAATTATAAAACAATACAATTTTGTAAAAATAGGGCAAAAAAGGTGAAATAAAGAAATTTTATTTCACATTGAAATAAAATTTCTTTATTTCACACTTTTTTCTGTATTTTTCACTTATCAATAATGACATTGTCTTGATTCATTGGAATTGTCAAATAAATGTCATTTTAGGATATAGCGTTACAAAAAATATATTTATTAGCATTAAACAATGGGAAGTATTTTACATCGTAATTAAAAATGGTTATGCTAAAATTTAACTACATTTTCACTTAATTGTTTGCAAAATAGGGATTTCTTAATGGCTACACTTTTTTAAGGCAAAGCAATAAAGTTTTTTCATCCTTGAAATAAGGTAGGTACATTCTTTTTTAAAATGTTTAGGTCTGCCTATTCAAACTTTATGTTTATTCAGGAATATATAATTTTGTGGCAAATGAATAATGAAAACAAGTTTAATATTTTATAACGTCTACTCGTCATAATTGGTTTATTTAATCATGGTAAACGCAATATATATTAAAATAATTAGAAGATATGTCTAGTCTCATATTTTACCGCGTATTTGCTTTCACCACATGACGTCACAAGGTCGTAGGAACATTAACCGTTCAACCTGGTCTTTTAGTAATCTTGCTTTATTACACCGTACCACAAACTACTAAGGTATGCAACCTGATATCATTACTCTAATATTGTGGGTTGCATAACTCCACGTTACAAGTCCCACTGGTTAGTTATCATTTAAGCACATCTACACAGTCGCCAAATGCGAATAGGTATCTTGTGCGGAATTTGTGTAATTGTGTACCACTAGTTTCATTTTCATGCTGAGGCAGCGAAAAATTACACGATTTATTCAGATTTAGCAGCAAATTATTTTCTTGCGGGATGAATACTTCAAAATTTAAAATTAATTCGGCATGAAGATGAAGAAATTCACAAGAACTCATCTGCACGTGATTTCAATACAATCGTGCTACTATTCGACAAACACTTTATGTATATTATTTTATATTTTGATGGTGGCTGCGCCGGTAGTAAAAACCGTTGCTGAACGGTTTTCTTCATTTTTTAGTTGTAGTGTCTTTATTTCGGTGTTGCAATGGGTTTCCCTTATGGGGGTTGTAATATGTTGTAAGAGCGTTATGGAGCCTATTTCGTTTTTAACGGACAGTGCCCGTTCTACCGGAAAATAAATAATAAGCGATCCTGCGTTGCTAGCAACGGTTTCCGTCAATTTCTCGCTAAAAAAACTTCATTACGGCGTTGCAATGACCCTCACCCTATGGAGATTGTAGGTGATAGAAGATAGCATAACATATCTCATAATTGGGAACAGACAATAACTCCTGTAATTTTAGAATTTTCTTTCTGTCTATTTCGTTTTTCAGCTGTAGTACCTTCATTCCGGTGTTGCAATGGGTTTCCCTTATGGGGGTTGTAAAATGGTGTAAGGGCGTTATGGAGCCTATTTCGTTTTTAACGGACAATGCCCGGTCTAACGGAAAATAAATAATAACCGATAGTGTCTCACTAAAACGGTTTCCGTCAATTTTTCGCTAAAAAAACTTCATTATGGCGTTGCAATGATCCTCACCCTATGGAGGTTGTAGGTGATAGAAGATAGCATAACATATCTCATAATTGGGAACAGACAATAGGTAACTCCTGTAATTTTAGAATATTTTTTTCTGCCTACTTCGTCTTTCGGCTGTAGTGCCTTCATTTCGGTGTTGCAATGGGTTTCCCTTATGGGGGTTGTAAAATGATGTAAAGGCGTTATGGAACCTATTTCGTTTTTAACGAACAATGCCCGGTCTAACGGAAAATAAATAATAACCGATAGCGCGTCTCACTACTAAAACGGTTTCCGTCAATTTTTCGCTAAAAAAACTTCTTTATGGCGTTGCAATGATCCTCACCCTATGGAGGTTGTAGATGATAGTAGATAACATGACATATTTCATAATTGCGAACAGACAATAACTTCTGTAATTTTAGAATTTTTTTTCTGCCTACTTCGTCTTTCGGCTGTAGTGCCTTCATTCCGGTGTTGCAATGGGTTTCCCTTATGGGGGTTGTAAAATGATGTAAGGGCGTTATGGAGCCTATTTCGTTTTTAACGGACAATGCCTCTTTTACTAAATAATAAATAATCAACTTTTTTAGATAAATTAATTACGACTAAGCAATAGCGATTATCTATTAAAACATTAGACAAAAACTGCGAAGAATCATAAATATAATTATATACTCTATCGCTAAAAACCACCAAGCCATTATTGGACAAACACTTTATGTATATTATTTTATATTTTGATGGTGGCTGCGCCGGTAGTAAAAACCGTTGCTGAGCGGTTTTTTTCATTTTTTAGTTGTAGTGACTTTATTCCGGTGTTGCAATGGGTTTCCCTTATGGGGGTTGTAAAATGGTGTAAGGGCGTTATGGAGCCTATTTCGTTTTTAATGGACAGTGCCTGTTCTACCGGAAAATAAATAATAAGCGATCCTGCGTTGCTAGCAACGGTTTTCGCCAATTTTTCGCTGTAGAAACCTCATTACGGCGTTGCAATGACCCTTACCCTATGGAGTTTGTAGATGATAGTAGATAGCATGACATATCTCATAATCCATACGTGTTAAAAAATGTCCAAGTACTTTATATGTAATGTGTATTTGGAGTATTTTCGCAATAAATTGTCAATGTATGTGTCTGCGTGTTTTATATTTCCGTGTCATGACTTTTTCAATCTATTTATGTTAAGTATTTATTAAAATGTAATACATGAGAATAATAATGGGAAGTTTTTTCCAGTACCATAATAATAATAATTGCTCAAAACTTCTTTCCGTTGCCAAGTGTGAAGTTAGCAACGCGTTGCTAACTTCACTCAAGTCGCTCATGATACAAAGAATTTATCATGGTTGGCGCTGGTATTGTTGGCAACACTGATGTTTATAATATCTGTGGACCCATCCAAATAATTATTTTGTGTTGTTAAATATATTAATAAATTAAAACTCAAATTTAAAATGGGGTCTGAAAGTGATGGTGTACAAGTAGAAGATTCAGATGAATCTCTATTAGATATAAAAGAGGTTGACTAGGAAAAACATTACATATATGTTTTATTATGTTTTATATTTTAGATAAATGATTTAGAATTTGATATACCTCATGTAGTTCCTCCAACCCTTGAAAGTGTTTTATGGGATATGGAATCGGAAGATGGAAGTGATAGTGCTTCTTTACATTCACTTCAGAGTATGTCTGCTAAGTTTCGGTCAATGCTATATCACTGTATATTACAAGGCATTTCTACTCAGATTAGTTCTGCTGGGGTATTTGAACGTATATTTAAGTTTTTAAATGATATACCTTTTTAACTTGTAGGAAAGGGTAAATGCTGGTTTACCAACGGTAATTGCAAATAGTTTAAAATATGTAGCTGTAGGTACCTCACATGGTTTTGTATTAGCATTTGATTCCGAACAGAATTTGTGTTGGTGTTGTCATGACACTTGCGCACTGGAACAAGGCGCTGTTTCTGCTCTAGCTTTTAATTTGGAATCGACAAGACTTCTTATAGGGTGAGTGTTTTATTAAGTACAGTTACAGTAAAATCTGATATTTATGATTATATTTAAACTATTCTTATTTTAGTTATGAGAGAGGTTTTATCTCGATGGTAGATGCCAATAATGGAGATATTATAAGAAAATTATTTGATGCACATGCACCTCAAACAGCGGTACTTCATTTAAGATTCACTTTTTTAAATAATGTTGCACTTTGTGGAGACTCTTCAGGTTGTGTGTTTTCACTGTCTTTTAATAGAAGATTAGGTGTAAGAACATGGGATTCAAAGTGTTTATTTTCTGGTGCTAGAGGTGAAGTTTGTGTATTTGAGCCTCTAGTTCGAGGTCATGATATACATTTTCTTAGTAATCATATCTTGGTGGCAATGGCCACATTGTCTAAGGTAAATGGATAATTAACATTACATAGAATAGAATGATCTTTATTAAATCAGGTAAGTAAATGAGAAAGTTACATATTTCCTTTTATACCACAGATAGACGACTGAAAAATGTGCTTCTCTGTATTTTTTAAAATATTTTCTCTTCGTTCAAATTGAAGATTAAAAAAATATTTATTTTGGCTGAGAATTTAAAACCAACTGTCCTTGCCGAGTGATGTCAGTCGTGGCTGGTGACGTGTCATTAATGTTGAAACGGAATGATGTGGCTATAGATTATAGGCCAGTAAGTAGGTGAAAAATTTAACATTAAGTCTAACATTTTTAAAACTTCGTGGTAAGATAAAGTACCAACCAAATCGAAACTATAATACATAATACATTTTTATTCATCTTTTAAGCTACATCAAGTGCATATAAGATAAGTCAGGTACAATACAATAAGGTATGAATAGATACAATAATAAAATCCAATATTAAATAATAACATACATTAAATGATAAAACACATTAAATAATAAAATAACATCAACAAGGGATAAAAATAGTTGGGTTCATTAATTAGTGAGACAGTGTAGAGGTTCCTTTGATGGCCTGGACGAACTCATCAATGGTGTAAAAACAGTTTGAGGAAAGATACCCTTTTAAATTTAAGGAAAGGTAGACATTTCAGATCAAGTGGTAACAGGTTATACAGATGGGTGCCTGAGTATAAAGGTGACTTTTCATATTTAGAGTGATAATGTTTGTTTTGGTATATGTCATTTTTCCCTCTGGTATTGATTGTGTGTATGTTAGAATTTTTATTTAGTTCAATTTTATTTCCATGAATGTGTAGTAGAATTTTTAGTAAATATATGCTGGTGACTGTTAGAATATTTTTTTCACGGAAGGTTGTTCTGCATGAGGTACGCATCTCAAGATTGAAGATCATTCTTATGACACGTTTTTGTAGAATGAGGATTCTATTTATATCCGGGGACCGGCCCCATACAATAATGTTGTATGAAATTACTGAGTGAAAGTTTGCGTAGTATACTGACATTATGGAATCTGTGTCTAGTTTATTTTTCAGGTTCTTTATAATGTAAAAGACCTTATTAAGTTTTTTGGCTGCAAAGTCGATATGTAGGTTCCAATTCATTTGACTATCAACTATAGTACCTAGAAATTTGTGAGAACTTACCGGGGTTAAAGTAATATTTTGAATAATCGGGTGAAAGTTAGTGGATTTGTCAATGCGGTTGTAGAAATTAATGAGGACAGTTTTTTTAAAATTTATCATTAACTGATTTTTTGTGCACCATTCACTAAATTGTTTTATGATGCTAATTATATTATGTTGTACTTCCTCTGCGCATTTTCCCGAGGTAATTATAGAGGTATCATCCGCATATATAAAGATTTTTCCGCCTGTAATATGCTGGGGAAGATCATTGACATACAGTAAAAAAATTAGTGGACCAAGGACACTGCCTTGTGGTGTGCCTCTGTTTATGGTATATTCTCTCGATGTTGTGACGCCATATTTCACCATAAATCTTCTATTCGCTAGGTAGGATGTTAGTAGGGCGTTGGTGTTACCCCTTATCCCCATACTTTCTAATTTCTCAGATACGAATTGAATATTTAGTGTGTCAAATGCACGAGACAGATCAAAAAAAATGCCGGTGGTAATTTCATTGTGGTCAATTTTATTATGTATGTGTTGAACAAATTCTAGCGTTGCTGTTTCAGTAGAGCGGTTTTTCCTAAACCCATGTTGACAGTCAGTCATTATATTAAATATATTGAGGTAGTCCTTTATTTTTTGCGCAATAACTGTTTCGATGATTTTTGAGAATGCGCTTAGTATGGCAATTGGGCGGTAGTTTTCAATATTTTGAGGGTCACCATCTTTTGGTATAGGTATGAGAAATGCAAGTTTTAACAGTTCGGGAAATTGACCTAGTTGGATGGATTTATTTATGACATACGCAATTGGCCCTGACAGTATATGACTACATTTTTTCACTAAATCGACAGAGACCTCATCAAATCCAGTGGACTTTTTGTTGGGTAGGGCAGCAATAACTTTCCGGACATCATTTTCAGTGACAGCTGTGCAGAAGAAGCTATGAGCTGTATGTTTTATATTGGTACAATTTTTAGATAGTTTACCATCAAAGTGATTGTTTAATCTGTCTTCTATGATATTGGAGAAGTAATCGCCAAATTGATCAACTAATTTGCAGTTGTCTGTAACAGTTTCATTATTAATTAACAGCGATATGTCCCTATTAAGTTTTAAGCCAGGATTTGAGTCCTTTTTTATTATTTTCCAGAGTGAACGGGTTTGGTTGTTGGAGTTTCTTATTTTGTCTTTATAGTATCTTTGTTTTTCAGTTCTAATACAGTTTTCTACATCTCTTTTTGACTGTTTATACTTTACATTTAAGTATTCGCAGTTTATTTGTTTTTTTAAGTAGTTTAAATCTTTGAGATCTTGCATTTTTTTTAATGTTTCAGGACCAAATTTGATTTTGTTTTCCTGCTTTTCTGACACTATTTTTGTAATTTTGGGGAATGCAGTTTGGAAGCACCAGGAGAAGTGCTCATAAAATATACTGAAAATATTGTTAATATCGTCTGTGCTACTGTGAAGGTTTGTCAGGAATAACTGATCACCGCAAAATAATTTTATAAACTCTGCTATGGAAAGTCCATTGATTTTTCTAAATGTTTTGGTTAATGTTTGTTCATGGCTGATGTTTGTAGCATTAATTTCCCAACTTATTAACTGAGCGTAATGATCTGATAGGCCCGGGTCAAAGTTGTTATGGATTACATTATTGTTGTTGGCATTTGTTAAGATGTAGTCAAGGCTGGTCTGTGAAATGTGGGTTCTATGGTTATGAATTCTAGTAGCATGATTAAATAATGAGTTAAGATCATATGATTCCACAATGTCAGTTAATACCGCAGAGTTAAAGGATGGCACCATGTTATCTATGTTGAAGTCCCCACATACAAATAGACTCTCATAATTATTGGTTATTTTTGATAAGAGTGCAGATAGTTGCGTAAAAAATATGTTAACATCGCTATTTGGTGATCTGTAAATACAGACTATACAAGTTTTGTTTCTGTATATCACAGCTGAACACTCAAACGAGAGTTCAATTGACATATCACATATTTTTTGAGTTTCTACATTCATGTATGATGTGATTCTTGACAAAGATCGCAGTGCCACCATGTATGTGGGTTTGTCGTGAGTAATTACTTACTTTAGTATAACCTGTTAACCTTACCTGTTCTATTTGTGTGGTGGTTGCCCAATGCTCAGAAATGCAGACAAAAGTAGGATCACTTCTGTCTAATAAGAACTCTAATGAATTGATTTTGTTTGTAATGCACTGTATGTTGTAATGTATAAGTTTAAGAATCTCTTTTTGCACCATCGATGTGCTCATGCTGTTAAAATCTGTGATAATTGTCGGTAAACTTGTGGTTGAAGATTCTGTGGATGCGCTTAAATTACAGGAAAAGATCTGATTTGTGAATGATCAGCTGGAGTATGTACTGATGTGCCCTCATAATTTTGAAAAGTAGACGTCCGGCTGTTACCTTGATTGGTGAAGGACGCTTGTCTTGGGTTGTCTAGAAACCGTTGGCCTATCCTGAAATTGAATCTGGCATAGGCGACTTCTTGAGGCCAGAAATTTTCATTATATACAGTTTGTAGAAGTGAAGGATGAACACCTACCATAAAACATTGATTATCTGGGATGGTTTTGGCGGTTTTTAAGAGTTTGACACTACATCCTTAGAGTTTGTTTTTTCCGAGATGAAACATTTAATATCATTTTCAGTTGTAATGTCTTTTACACGAGAAAGAAATAACCAAATTTGTTTGTTTTTATTTGGCTGTTCTTTGCCTTGGAAATTGCCACTAGTTTCGGCTTTGCCAGTGTGTATATTTCTTCTTTTCCTATGATATCTGGGCGTGGTAAAGTCATCATTTAGGAGTACTGCAGGGCATTTTCCTTCTACGAACTGGTTAGCGAGCATTGTATTTTTATTATTATTAGGATGCGAGTTGACATCACGCAGATTTATTATTTCTTGCATTTTATTCCTTTGTTTGTTTTCCAAGTCTGTTAAATTTGAATTATTAGATATAGTTGCTTCTTTCTGATTTTTTTTGTCTTGTTTGTTTTTATTACCATTGATATTGCTGGGTGTTTTTTGTGATAGATTCTCCTTAATGTTATTGTTGTGAAAAAACGATTCCATTTCTTTGGTTATTACATATTTAATTTTTTGTTCTGTGCTGTTTTCAACACAATATTGTATCTGTGGTGGGGGTTTATTTTTATTTAATTCTCCCTCAAGGGTTTGTATTTTTTCTCTTAACAGTTGATTATTTGCCTTCAGTTCATGGTTTAATTCCATTAATATTTTGTTTTCAAACTTCAGAGATTCCATTAAAATATTGTTAGTTGGATTTTCACTCTCCTCATAGGTTAGATTTTCTGCATTGTCTTCTGAATCTGATGACAGTTCCTGGTTTATACAACATGTTTGTCTTGTAGAGCGACTTTTGTGAAAGGATGCACCACAGTTGATACACTTTGTTCGTTTTATAACTTTTTTCTCACAGTATTTGCAGAGATAACTTTCACTTGCATTTGGCTTGGCAGCCATGTTGAATATATGAAATTTTGCATCTCGATCTAAGGTCGGCAACATTGTTAAAATTGCAAATGATTAAGCGATTGCTCGGTGATCAAAAATTTAACACTGCTGCAAATTTGATATCATTTTCATTTCAATATTTAAGATGTGGATCTGAATTTGCAGCCGCTTGTGGCTCTGGCAAAGTAATGATTTGTTGTTAATTGACATTATTTGATCTAATGTTGCAACCAAAATAACAAAATATTAACATAGTTCAAATGTGCTTTTAGAGGGTGAAATATTAAAACATAATATTTTTAGTCGCGAACTCCTTTATAAAATCCTTATTTTACTATAAGGAACGTAACCAGGCTGCAACCAACCAACCCTGCAACCCTGAATTAGAAGTTACAAGCCTGGCACGTTAAGTGTAATAATTGCATATTACCATCAAAACGCTAATGCTTCGATTGCAACAAACACCATCCGAAAGACTGATCCTACCTAAAGGAGCTCTCGTGCCAGTCGTCCCACACCACTTGCAGACTGCAGTTTCAAGCTGTTGGCTGTTGTCAGTACAAGGTAATCATGTGATGACCAACATGAGGATCCCTTGACTATTTGGTACATTTCGGTATTTTTGGGATAGCAACATATAAAATAGCCAGCAGGCGCCATCTAGCGGTCAAATAGTCAAGGGATCCTCGTGTCGGTCGTCACATGCCTACCTTGCACTGAGGAGAGCCAACAGCTCGAAACTGCAGTCTGCAAGTGGTGTGGGACAATTGGCACGAGAGCTCCTTTAGGTAGGATCTGTCTTTCAGATGGTGTTTGTTGCAATCGAAGCATTAGCATTTTGATTTCCTCCATAAAATAAGGATTTTATGGAGGAGTTTGTGACTAAAAATATTATGTTTTAAAATATTAACATGTTTGCAAAATCACAGTGTACTCACTGAAATCATGCATATGCAAATTTGCAACTCTCTCTGACAATGGCATGGTGCAATTTTTATAATTCACCATGAAACAATTTTTTATTTAGCTAAAAAGGGTTTGCCGAAATTCTAACGTGCAGTTATTGTTGATTGCAAATGGCCATATTCATAACGTAGATGTGTTATTAATTTTACCTACGACATCGGCATATAGATGAAATATGCAATGATCAATATTTTTTCACGCTCAAAGTAAAATTAACATTTCTGCAAATTTTATGTTGAACTCGATAGATTTATCGTATATTGAAACTTGCAACTAAAATTATCTGCTACACAATCCTCGCCTAAAATTGCATAGATTCCCCGCATACACTGATATTCAAGTTGTGATGGAAGATGTGAGGTGAGGACATGGTCTTCCTTGTAACAGTCACCCATCTAAGTACTAACAGCACCTGGTGTTGCTTTACATCGCATGTCGAAATATGTACATAGCAAATATGCATCTATGCTCGCCCCCAAATTATATTATAAATTTTTTATAATGAGATGTTGCAAAATGGTCGCAAAATTTTTACAACATACCTGGAAAATTGGAATTAATTCGAATAGTTTTTTTTAGCTGAACGATAAATTTACAGTCAATATAAACTTCAGAAACATATCATTTTAAAAGTGGAAAAGATGTGATGCACGTTACATATTTTCTTGTAATAAGAGCAGCGGAGAAAATAATTTATATATAGATGGCAGCACTATAAATCGCTGGCTAAAATTACATGCATATGGTCAATTTACAGCCCGTATTTCTTAAACATAAACAAAAGTTTTTAATATGAATATATTATATGACAATGGAAAAGTTTTTAACATGTAATAAAAAAACAACTAAAAAGTGTGTACTGTCGTGAGCAGAAAAAAATAGGACAACTTTTTTTTTTCTAATGTAAATCTGTCTCTATTTGAATATGTAATGAGTAGCCGAAATAAAACAGATATCACTTTTAATTTATTTTTTATTTTAATGCTGTAGTTATTGCTATAGTAAATGATGGATGGTTAATGAGACAAATTGCACTGCGCTACATTAACAAAAATTCGGTGTGTAACATTTTAACAAAGTGGACTAAACGGTACGATTAGTAGAAATCCTGGATCAAAGGACAAAGGATATCCTACTTAACAAGAAACTAACTATTAATATTTCGTTATTGCACCATTTCTATTTATAACTTCTATAAGTCTGTTTGGCATAAAATTTAATAACCTTATATAATAATCATTAGTAATAATATTTTCCCATGCATTATTTACTATTTCCAGTAATTCTTCGGCATTCTATGGTCACACATTTCGTTTTTGGATACCTCTTACGAGTAGTTTCCATACTTCTTCCACAGGGTCTGGACTATGACTGGGCCAGTTAAGAACATTGATGTTGTTATCTTGAAACCAGTTAGTTACGGTATGAGCAGTATGATCGGAACAATTGTCTTGTTGAAATATGAACTCATTATTAGGAAATAATTGTGACGCAGAAGGGAGTATAATATTGTCTAAAATCCTAATATACGCTTCACTATTAAATCATTCCTCAATTCCTCAAAACACCAGGACCACATGCCGATATCCAAGCACACATATTGACGGAAAATCTACCACTTTTATCATTGTTAGATATATATTTCTCATCGAACCGAGTATTCAGAGGGCGGTATACACGAATACGACCGCTGTGTGTTGACTGGAATGTTTTTTCGTCTGTAAAGATTACATTGTTCTAAAAATTTACATCATGCGCTAAAAATTCAAGATAGGGAAAATCAGTTTTGCGGACATAACTCTTGTCTGGTCGATAGCCGAGTGGGTTAAGGTGCGAGGTGGCAATCGCGATTAATCACACGGACATCGCACCACCGGGTTCGAATCCTGGCTCCGGCACTGGCACTGTCGAATGAAATGGTTGTATGTCCGCGTTTTTTCAATGTGTAACCCCCTTCCGCACAAGCCCTGGCTTCTGGAATTGGGGGTTGTCTAATTTCTGTGGTGTTTATTTATTTATTAAAAAAACTCGCTTAGTTTGATTCGGATTGAAAAATGTGTACAGGGATAAAATGAAGGGCTCGCGAATGTGCGTAAACTGAATTTTGACTCGTCGAAATCCGTCTAGCAGTTCACCAGATATTGCGATTTGAAGGTACGAATTTGTACACGGATTTTTCGCTGCGGTGGGAACGTGCCGAACGCCGTATTCGCGTTTTTTTTTTCGGGGTAGAAAGCGACAGCGACTTTTTTCTCTCTCATTCCGATAGACAGTCAGGACCCAAGTACTGCATCTAAATTGCAAGTTGCTAGGTTGATTAGGGGGGGGAGGGGAAGAGAAAAACGTAAATGAAATTAAAACTCTGTAACTTCCACAATTTTTTCCTCAAATCGCATAGCAAACGTGAGGTTACGTACTAATGTACCTACTTTGACTTGTCATTTTTAAAAATTTTCTCCATAAATAAAATGCTGACGAAAAAACAGATGTTTTTTTCTTTCTTTTTTTTGAAAAGTCATTTTTCGCTAGGAAGGAAAGGGCGAAGGAAATATTTTTTTCGCCATCAGATGCGGATTTTTTTTTCATTTTGATTTGAGCTCGGCCCGATTGCAATTGGATGATTTGGAGGCGAGAGAGGGGAGCGCAAAGTTTTTAGCCAATAGAAGGGAAAGGGTTAGGGACTTCGCGCCGGGCTCATTTTCAACAGCAGTCAATTCCCTTTCAGAATTTTTTTGCCCCGAAGCTTTAACTGCATTAAGGCCTGTATGGGCATGTGATACATTTATTTATTTATTTATTTAACGGGAAAACCCCAATGAAGTAATATACAACAAAAAAATATAGTACAAACAAGAAAAAGGAAGTTACTCATGTAACAACTAAATATAAACATAACAAAGGTAATATACTATGAGTAAATTTACTGAAAAACATTGATTTCATTTTGTACGAGCTAGAGAAATTAGGTATTTAAGGAGTGCCATTGAACCTAATCCGCACTTTTCTAATGGACAGAAAAATTCAAATTAGAGTATCAAATTATTTATCTGATGAATATAATCAAAATATGGGTGTACCACAGGGATCAGTATTAGGACCATTGATTTTCTTGCTTTTGGTTAACAACCTTCCTAATAAAATTCAAGACGGACAAATTGTAATGTTTGCAGATGCCTGTTGTTATCAGCAATTGTTGCAAACGAACTAAAAATTAAAATATCAGATATCTTGCAAATATATAAGGAATGGTGTCATAACAACACTCTTATTTTGAATATCGGTAAGATTGAATGCCTTTTCCAAAAGATAACACCCCCAAATGATCTCACTTTAGACATTCCTAAGGATTTCTTCTCAAAATCAGTAAAGTTTCTGGGTACAATTATAGATGACAGTCTATGTTGGGATCTACAGATAAATCAAGTTTGCACAAAATTAAAACAAGCCTATTATGCCATGAGGCAACTAAAGGGTGTTCTTTGTAGAGAGGCTCCATTGAGTGTGTATTACGCACTAGCATATTCTCATTTAACATACAATATTGTTGCTTGAAGATGTGCATTCAACATAAACGTGTTTGTCCTGCAGAAGAGACTTATCAGATTATTATATAATATAAGACCCAGAGAATCATGCAGACAATGCTTTGTGGCCAATAAAATACTTACCGTCACAAATAGATATATATATATATATATATATATATATATATATATATATATATATATATACATATATATATATATATATATATAATATACTAATAATGTAAAAAAAAAACATAAATGACTTTACCCTTAACTCGGATAGTCACACTTATAATACAAGGCACGGAGATACCCTTAGTTCAATATACCACAAAACTGCAGACTATGAGAAATCCCTTCAATATAAAGGAATCCAGCTGTACAATGAACTGCCAATTGAATTAAAACATGTAAAGTGTAAAAAAAATTCAATACACGCTTAAAACTATTTCTTAGTAGTTAGAGTTTTATTCAATTGAAGAATACATGAATCATTCAATGTATTAGTTCGGAGGACATGCAATGGAAATTTTTGTCATTTTTATATTGTATTTTGTACTTATGTTTTATATTTGTATTTTAATATTGTGTTTTTATATTTTTTATAATTGTATTTTAATGTTCTACATATTATGTTTGCTTTTGGTGTATATTTTTTATTGACATTCACATATATACAATGTATATCTATGTGATAACAATGATAAATAAATCTGACTATCTTCTGCGTCTAAATTTCCAGTTATTGGAGACTGAGATGAGTTTCGCCTAGAAAGACGTTAATGTAATGATATGTTAGGTCAAGTATGTTGTAGAGTGTCTGAAGAATTTTGTCATTTTTGTCGAAAGTTGTCTTAAAAGTGGATATATTCTTGTGTACAAGTAACGTCCATTTTTTGTGAAAAATCACAATGTCTTGTGTCTTGGTGATAATACACTCCCATCATATTGTTAATGGGTGTTATGTTATATTGGGCAAGTGCTGATCCGATCAGCAGGAGAAACCTGAAAGTAATTTTAATTTTCCGAATAGGGTTTCATTCGGTCAAAATTTACTTTAGTTTGGTTTGTTTCAGGGTATAATAATGTTGCAGAATTTTGGAAAGCTTCTAAAATTTCGAAGGGGCCATTAAATTTATTCTGTAATTTGTTTTTTATTAATTCTTTGACGTACACTTTGTCGCCAATATTATGTGTGTCAGTTTTCAGGAATGTTCTTGTCGAATCGAACTTTAGCTTTTTGTTTTTGTGCTTCTGTTCAACTTCGCGCAATTTTGTAATAATGAGATATTCGGCTATTTACGTTTCTAACGTATTTGGTGATCAGGTCCTTTTGGTTGTAAAGGGTGATTGAAAGGGTGTATGTCCGAAAACAAGCTTGTATGGCGTAAAGCTATGAGTTTTATTGATTGAGTTATTGTAGCATACTACCGCATAGAGTTATATAGTAAAGGTGTGTTCGTTGGGATTTTCGGTTTTGTGTACTGTATTGCTGTATATCCCTTTATTTAGCACAAAAAGCTAATTTACAGTTTACAGGAATGGAATAACCACAAGTCAACAACAAAAATATAAAACAAAAACAGTACATGTAAATACAATTTTGTACAAATTATTATAAATATATGAAATAAAAATAAATAGTTATATCATGTGAATATTGTGCTTAAATATGAACATCCTAAATGTGTTTCATCAGTGCATTACTACTTACGTCATAATTTAAATAAAAAGAAAGACAAAAGGATAAAATCAGACATACACATACATAGAGGTGTTTCTATTTATACAGAACAATTGGTTGAATAAATGCAATTAAATATATTTATTTATCAACCGACATTATGTTTCTAATAGATGTTTTTTTAAACTAGCCTTAAATGTAGTTAAGTTGTTTACATTTTTTTATTTCCTCAGGTAAATTATTAAAGCAAATAATGCCCTTATGATAAATGGATCTTTCAGCATGTTTTTTATGTTTCTTTGTCACGTACAGATTTGTATTTTCCCTAGTATTATAATTATGTACAACGTTGTTTGCGACTACCTTGTTATTTAGATAAGATGGTGTTATATTATTTTTCATTTTATAGATTAAAATCATAGTTTGATATTGTAGATACATCTCACCGTTCAACCAATTTAATTTAACCAACATACTTCTGATTGAAGTATCTTTTGCAGCCTTAAGGATGATACGCATACCCCTATTTTGCAGTTTCTGTAATCTAGGCAGTTCATTTTTATTAATGAGATATAAAATTGAAGCACTAAAAGTTAAGTGTTGTAGTGTATTGAAACTACTTTAGCCCCAGTGTATTAATTACAAATAAATCCTGGTCACGGCACCAGTGAAACTGCTTGTGGGTACCCTCTGTATTTATAAACAGAAATCCTGGTAATTTTGTTTTCTAGTTAATTACTATTTATTTATCTGAAGGATAAACAAATAAAATTGGCCATTTGCGTGATCGTCTAGCTTTGTTAGTGTAGGACCCAAATTTCGTTGTGTGTGTGTAGTAACCCTTTTTAATTTCCCAGGTTCTTTTATATAAAGTTTAATATTACTTGTTTCTGTCTGATACGATATACTTTAGAAAATTAATCACTCTGTTAATGGAAATACCTGGGAAACTTGAACACACTGTCTATTAATTGAGAGACCTAGTTAATTGTATATGTTATTTATGTAGTATCTTATTACTCAAGATTGCACTGTACATTTATAGTTGAAGTTTGCTTTCTATTTTGCTTTTGAAATTAAAACATTTATTTAGTTATTACTTATATGACGAAAAGGTAAAGGTGAAAGAATAAGACAATAATTGATGGGAAAAAATAGTAAAAAAACCATTTTATTTTATATAAATTGATGCAACAATAGTCGAATATGAAATCAAAAGTAATCCAAATATTTGAGACAATTGTCTAAATACTATAATAGGAAAATTTGCGTCGCTATAGTAATGACTATACTATAGATATACTGAGTGTTTTGATGCAATAACAAAAACTTATACAAAAGTATGCTGTGTTATTTTAATAGTAATTAGAGTTGTGGCAATGGCCTGATAATGTTAATCTATAATAGAGCTGTTAGCAATCTCTAGGTAATAATGGTTTATAATTAAAGAAAGTTGTTAGCAATCGCTAGATAATAATAATTTATAATTAAAGTTGTGAGCAATAGCCAAATAATGAATTGAATGCAAAACAAAGGACAAGAATCATGTCATGTTTGTATATTATCAAAATTAAGTTGAGAAATGAGCATTAAATACTCATGTAAAAGATTATAGAATGTTGAGGAAAAAATCCTTTGATTATAATTAAAATAAGCAGTCTACCAAATTTTGTATGACTGTCCAACAACGTAAAAACAAGGTGGGCAGTTGTAAATCAAACAGACGAGACGTCCCGGTTCAGTACTCGACGAAAAGTAAACCCTTCTGAATACGAACAGGTCTACGGGCTAATTAACCCAGCACTGACCGATGGCCTGTACAGTTTGTGAGCGCAAAGTAATTAAATGGGTGGATCGTTATTAAACAATCATAGAAAACCAAATAGATCGCTGGTGAGAAATCTCAGATAATCGTTTGAAAGATAAACATTACTATGACATTTGACATGTCCAAAATTAGGCACACAGTAGCCTTAATAAGTACATCAAATGAAAAATAATGGAAGTGAAAGTTTCTTGTCATTGCATAAACACAGAAAATATATAGTTCTTGAATATAAACTTGTTATTTTGCAAACGCAAATTTCCCTAGTAAAATATTCAGAAAGTGAAATTTTATGAATTAAATTTGCGAATGAAATCATAACTGAATAAACTGTAATATAATATTCTTATAGTTAAAAATCAAAGCTAGTATTTCATAAAAAAACTAATATTCTTTTAGTACCACAAATGCGTCAATTTCCCCTATTACACCCTGTCGAAACCAGAATATGAATGCAATTGTAAATAATAAAGTAGAGTCTCGAAATAAGAAAGTAATCACCTTTAGAAATTTATGTCAGCTGAATTTCTGTGCGCTCTGTATAGCGTTATATCGCCCGTGAATGCTCTCACCCAAGTTCTACATGTTTAGCGTACTCGTCGAGCATAACAAAGAGGTTAAAATGGTACTTCATAAAGAGTACGCCAAAGAATGGTTGTCTGCGGCGTCAGTACAGCGAACTCAATGTCCAACGATGTGCTTAGGGTATGCTTCAATTCAATCTCCAAAGTACAGCGAGCTCAATGTCCAGCGATGTACCCAAGGAGTGGTGCAATTGTAATCTCCAGAGAGCAACAGCGAACCCAATGTCCTGCGATGTAGCTCAAGTCTGATTACCCCTTTTTTTGGGCCCTGCAGTTTCTTTTATATTGTAAGTGACGTCACAGTTTAAGCGTCCCCCAAGTCAGACGTGGGAATTGTTTACGTTAACAACTTCAATATTTGATACGGCGTAGTTTTGCGCAGCGTTTCAGATTTAAAACTCCACTCTCTATCTCCTCCTATGGTTAAGATAGAAAAAGGTAGGCGATTTCACACTATGGGAATACACGAAGTACTGGAAATAGAAGTAAAGGATCAACTTGTTAATTATATACAAGAGAATGGTTTGTTATCTGAAAATCAATCCGGGTTCAGGAAACATTATTCATGTGAAACTGCACTGCAAAGTGTAATTGTGGAATGGAAAGACATTTTAGATAATGATAGTCATAGTAAAATTGGGGTAGTGTTTCTTGATCTAAAGCGTGCCTTTGAGACCGTAGACCGTGATCGTTTACTGAAAAAGTTATATAAATATGGAGTGTCGGGAAAGGTATTACAGTGGTTTTATGACTATCTAAATGATAGATATCAGTATGTGTCATATGAAAATAGTGTTTCTAGTAATCTAAAAAAATGACTATGGGGTCCCGCAAGGTTCTGTATTGGGACCACTTCTGTTTATTCTTTTCATAAATGACCTAAATCAAATAACACATAAATGTAAAATAAAAATGTTCGCTGATGATACTATAATATATTGGCATGATAATGATGTAAAGAAATTGGTAGAGGTGCTAAATGAGGTACTTAAATTGGTGCAGGACTGGTTAAATGAAAATGGATTAAAGCTGAATATAAAAAAAACTAAATCAATGTTAATTAGTAGTGCATTTAATAAAGTTGATATATCAGAATTTAAAATAAATATTGTCAATGAAGACATTGAATGTGTTAAAATGCATAAGTATCTGGGAATGGTTTTGGATGAACATTTAAATTTTAAAGAACATGTGAAATATGTAGTGCGGAGAGTTAATAAAAAAGTTAACTATTTGGGTAGAATTGGGCAGGATTTAACTAAATGGTGTAAGAGAACTATTTATAAAACTATCATTGAACCTCACCTTACCTATTGTTCGTCATTACTACTGACCCTAAATGAAAGTGATATACATAATCTACAAATGGTACAAAACCGAGCGTTAAGAATTATCTTAAGCACGAACAGATACAGTAGTGTAAGAAAAATGTTAAGCCACTTAAATATTTTTTCTGTTAAATAAGTAATAATGTATAATGTTCTTATATTAATTCATAGAATGACTATAAAATTAGTTCCTCCGTACTCAACTGATAAGTTATATAAAGTAAAAGACACTCATAAACATTATACTCGATATGGAAAAAACTATGTATTAGAATACAAAAGGACATCAGCAGGGCAAAATACAATTTTTTACAAGGGCCTGAATTGGTATAACCAATTAAATAATGATACCAAAAATTTAAATCTAAAAAAATTTAAAAAGGAAATGAAAAAAATTGTTATAAATCCACCATTTTAAAGTCAATTATTTTGTATATTATGTTAATCGTTTGTGATTTATGTGTTATATGTCATATTATATTAATTGTAGTGTATTGTATTTATATTGTAATTGTAAGATATAGCATTCCTCTTTTTTGCTAATAAAGATTACTTACTTGACGTTTATCTGAATGTACGATAAACAAACCCTGCGACTCGACTAGATTTTATGTAAATTCTGTCTCAAAATTGTAGCGTTTAATTTTGCTTTAAAAATATAAGTTTTAAATGCATTCTGGTAACTTTATTGTGTCCAATATTAAATGACTAAATAAATGTAAAAATGAAATGAATTAACTGCAATAATTACTAGAATTTGGAAACTAAATAAGAAAAAATTAAATGTATATATGGGGTATATACAGGGTTCTTCAGTATTATATACACACATTTTTGACCACTCAGATAAAAATGGTGCTACTCTGGATAGAATATCTACATTTTTTGATATTTTATTAACGATGTAGAGTGCATGATCTTTAAATGTAAGATTTCTATCAACCACGAAGCCGAGGTATTTAATTTTTTCCACCACTTCAATATCATCATTCCTAATTGTTACTTTAAAGTTATTTACTTTAAATTCGTTGAACTCTTTGTTACTGCATAATAACATAAATTTATTATAATAATATATAATTTCAAGGGCGCAGAGGCTTTTTTCCAATAATTTTATTATTTTGTAGATTCGGTGATTTGTTTTTGAAGAGGATAATAATACATGTGGTAGAAAACCCAAATAATAGGAAAGAATATAAATTTCGATTTTTTTTGTATTTAATTTTAGTAAATTGGAGTTGAACCAATTTAAAAGATTGGCAAAGTCTGCATTTATTGTATTTATAAGATGTTCATGATCTTTCAAGTAGAAATAAATGAGTGTGTTAAAAATGACTGCATGTAATATTGTTTTAATCTACGTTTGAAGGCAGCACAATTTAATATTTTTAATCCTAACAAAATTATAAGAGAATGACCGGCGAAAAGTAGACGTGAAATATCTTGGCATATTCAGATTGTGTTTAGACCTGACATTAATGCGGTGTAAGTTAAAGCGACTTTATTGAGATTCATAGTCTATTTGGAATAGGGAGAGTAATAAGGCTGGCATGGTAGCTCAGCCAGCTAGAGCATGTTATGTGGCAAATTCGCTTTGGTGTAACTCTGCTGAGTTCTGGGTTTGATCTCCAGCGCCGATACCGGCAATGTTGGTGGGTAATAATGTTATCTGCATTTTTTCAAATGTGTAACCCCTTTCCGGACATAGTGGAGTAAAAATAGCCCAAAATAAGGCTATAGAGAAAATTTTATATATAGCAACGCGACATAGAAAAATAAGTTTGTTTTGTTGAAACTAAGAAGAGTTTTCTGCTTTGAGTAGGTGGGAGAACTTTTTTTTTTTTTTTTTCGCGGAAAAGGTAAATTGGTCATTTTCAAGGGTGGTTTTTCAGTTTTAATTTATTTTGGACCCTTTGCTAGGTAAGAAACTGCGATACCCTTTTATTGCAGGTGTTCAAAGAACGTTCAGTTAAAATTTCGTGAGAATCGGTTCGCCGCCTCCCACGATATATATATATATATATATATATATATATATATATATATATAAATATACTGAAAAAACGTAAAAAATTGAATTAAGGCTAACTTTGATTAATTTGATGAAATTTTAGACGAGAGTAACCTATATAACCAGGGAATAGCCTGCTAAATTTTAGCAAAAAATATCCAATAGTTTGACCGCAATTCCATTTTTAATCAAAATTCCACAAAACTTTCCCCAATTTGCCCAAATGGTCGAACGAACTTTTTTTTTTACCAAAATGAAGGTATTCTTATGTACTTTCACGTGATGTAACTAAAAATTAGCTTTTTTTTTTTTAATTTAGCCGCTTTTTTGTTATTTTTGGTACATATATGCGCGCTGCGTTTTCCCGTCATTTTCGGTATTATACGTATGCGCGCAAGTACACGTGTAACTATTCATTATAAAAATTTCAATAGATATATAAAAAAAAACTCTCGAAGGTAAGATATAATTTTTTTCGAAAATTCACTTGGTTTTATTAAACTTTTTACATCTATTGATTATTATTTTATTTATATTTTTATTTAACTGGAGTTTGGAATATTTCTTCACCCCCGTCATCGCTAAAATCGAATACATCTGAGATATTCTCTAAATTTTGGAAGGCATGCTAATTATATATCTAACAAGATAGCCAAAAGTATATTCTTATTAAAAAATCTAATAAAAACAAGTTTGCATTATGACCTTTCATGCAGTCATACACTCAGTCTTAAGTTATGCGATCATAGTATTTAAATTGCAAAGACAGGCAGTTCGTATAATAGCAAAAATATATTACCGTACAGATGCTAGAGAGGCATATAGAGAGCTCAACATTATGACCCTTCCTTGCAGATATATCTTTGAGTGTATATTATACATAAAAAAGAATAGAGAACATTATAATACCTCACAGAATATACATAATCATAACACGACGCACAAAGATGATCTTGAAATTGAATTCTTGCGATTAAATAAATCCTGGAATGCAACACTACATTTGGCCCCAACATTTTTTAACCAATTACCTTTAAGTGTGAGATCTTTTGAAGGGAATAACTTCATAAACAAAATTTAAAAGCCTACTACTCTTACAACGAAACACTCCCCTCTCCCCAACTCCCCCCTCAAAAACATTTTTATCAAATCCGCTAGTAGAGTCGGCCTTAGATATACTATTGCTCCACTTTTCACACAGAATCAGGTTTATATTAAAAATAAATGTCATAAAATTGTGTTAGACGAACCATTTAATATGGCAGAACTTGAATCTGCACTAAATATTATAAAGAATTCTGCTCTTGGAAAAGATGATATATCTTTTCTAATACCGCGTCCTCGCCTCACACGTCTTCCAGTGGCTTGTATATCAGTGTATGCGCGGAAGCTATACAACCTTAGGCGAGGGTTGTATAGGGGATATACCATCCTTCGGAGGGGATATAAAGCCGTCGATCCCTTGTCTATTAAATGTTAGGCAAGTAAAAGATCCCTACTCTTCTTAAGGGAAGAGGTTCGGCAAAATTCCTGGTTGGGGGTAGCTCGTCTACAGGCGTCGGTGATAGGCCTCAGTAACGGAAATAGGCCGACGTTAAATAAATGTATTAAAAAAAAAAATCTTTTCTAATAGTATACAATTTAACCTATAATGGGAAAAAAATGCTTCTTGACATTTAATGACTGGTGGTGTAATAATAAATTCCCTGAACAAATGAATACTGTTTCTGTCTGCCTTATCCTAAAACCGAACAAGGATAGCAACAATCCAACATCATATCGTCCGATATCTCTGATGTCCTGTATAACAAATATCTTCGAACGTATGCTTAAATCTCGCTTAGAATGGTACTTTGAACATAATTCACTTATCCCCTGAAATCAGTTTGGCTTTCGTAAGGGTAATGGAACAATTGATTAAGTCTCTACGTTAGTTACAGATATACAACACTGTTTTATGGAAAATTCTTATCTTGCAGCTTTATTTGTTGACATAAAAGGGACTTATGACTCGATCGATTTACCTTTGCTTCAAAATACGCTCATTCATTATGGTCTCTCCTCTAATACCTCAACAAATATTGTTGAACTTTATAATAATAGAATAGTATATGTAAAGGATTCTATAAATAATTACCATGGACCTTGAATTTTATGTCAAGGACTTCCACAGGGTGTGGTCCTAAGCCCGCTGCTTATTAATATCTACACCGCGAGCATACATGAAATATATGATGAAACGATAAATTGCATACAGTACGCTGACGATCTGGTTATTTACTCCACTCAAAAAACATATCGAGACTGTGTTACTGTTCCGAAACATATCGCATATTGTCTCAAATCCTGGCTTAATGACCACAATTTTGATTTTTCTGAAAACAAGTCCGCCGTCATGATATTTAGTCGCCACAGAATCGATCCTGGTATTGGAACTTTCAATTTAAACACATATGCTATTTCTCTTGTCAATGAATATAAATACCTTAGCATTATTTTGGATAAAAAATTACTCTGGACTAAACACATAAATTACATTAAAACAAAATGTGAAAAAGGTATAAATGTTCTAAAATCATCAAAGTCAAATGGGACCCCAGAGCCGCACTCATGTTCTATAAGTCGTACATCTTATCAATACTAGATTATGATAGTACCTTATACGGTTCAGCCTCCGACTCTAACCTAAAAACTATAGACAGAATCCAGTATCGGGGCAATGCAATCTTCGCCATCCGAAGCTGTCTTGGCTGAATCACAAGAACCGCCTCTGCACTTACGAAGGCAATATCAGGCCAACAAATTCTTTGCCAAAATACAAATCTGTAACAGAGGATTGTATAAAGTCTGTTCTCTTGCTGTAGAGGCTTTGACGAATGAATTTTGGGCACATCGTAACAGCCCACCTTTAACCGAATCGTTTCTTGTGTATCATCGTTATACAAACCAAGTCATTCCACAAAATATCTACTCAATTTTTCAATATGAATATGGTTTTGTACATCTAAAATCAACAGTATTATTCCATTCCCACCATACTCAGATTATGAGATCCTAAATTCGAAAATTCTCAGTAATAGTTTGGATAATAGTCCTACTTGCAAGATTTTCACTGGCGGGTTTCATTACTATATATAGCGCTGAAGCGTTCACAATATACCAGGCCCTATCTTGGATCACAGACTTTTACATAAAGCTACCTAATCCTGATTTTAAAATTTTCACTGTACTAAGTGACTCTAAATCTGTTCTGTTATCGATAAGTAATTTTGGATGTGAGCAATATAAGAACGACATAATTTGTAAAATTAAACGTCAAGAATCATTAGTTATCGCAGCAGGCTTTGAAGTTAAATATATTTGGGTTAAAGGTCACTCAGACATCAGTGGAAATTGTATTGCTGATCACCTTGCCAAACAATCAATTAAAGAACAAGGCATCACTCACCCATTCTTCCCGATGACAGATTTCTTTCATATTTATAAACAAGAACTAAAACAGAAATGGCCAACTCAAAAAACCATTACACAAAAATTCATCCCATATTACCAACTTCTTTACCCCATATAAGTAGCCATAAAATTTCTAGATATTTTTCTACTATACTGTCACTAGATTAAAATTAAACCACGGACGTTTCCCACAACACCTTAATCGAATTGGACTTCTTGATAGTCCTTTGTGAAGTTGTGATAATGAATCTATCACTCAATCTACAACCAAACTCATTAAAAATCTTTCACTACAGAACGTTCAACTTCCTACTAATATTACTACCTTATTACACTACAATGACTTACAAATTTTCAACACAATTTTAACTTTTCTGAAAAAAATAAAATTAGACTTGTGATTCAGTTTTAAAAGGCTATCATCATTGTGAAGTAGGTTTAGCTTTGTTCCACCTCTGTTTCTATCCCTATAATATTTTTCCTCTTTTCCCGCCAACCGTGGTCCATCTCTCTGTGGAAAAAAATGCCCTGATAGACCCCTGGGCGAGAAAAGTGTCTCATACCTTTTCCAGTTCCTGATGTTTGTTTCTATAGTTTTTAGGTTAGGTTAGAATTATCATTGCCTCTGCTGGGTTAATCTACGTTAAACAATTCTGCTACTTTTGATACTATCAATAGTTTGTGGTGTGTGAGCTTTCCATAAGCTCGAAGCCAAAAATTAAAAATAAAAAAAAGTATGTATATATATATATTGTTATTATAAATGATTTGCAGGAAACAACTACTCAGCGGGCAAATACCCCGACCTGCATTGAATTATACCTTACAAATCATTTGGTAGCCAATGTCATTTGTCAATTCCCCGACCAGACATAGACCGGTTTCGAACTTATTAGTTCTCATCAGTATGACATAGGCCGTGGAATAGACAAATGACAGTGGCCAACCTGCTAGTCTTATACAGACTAATGTAAATGGTGTAGTGGTGAGAGGTAAGTGAATCCTCTCATGTGGTCTAATGCTACTATACATCAGACATCATAGATGCCTCCATGATGTATAGCGACTTGCCATTTTGCAAGTACTGAGAGCGGTGACCTTCAGCCCTTGGTGGACTTAACCTATATACTGTTATTATAAATGATTTGCAGGAAACAACTACTCAGCGGGCAAATACCCCGACCTGCATTGAATTATACCTTACAAATCATTTGGTAACCAATGTCATTTGTCAATTCCCCGACCAGACATAGACCGGTTTCGAACTTATTAGTTCTCATCAGTTTGCCATAGGCCATGGAATAGACAAATGACAGTGGCCAACCTGCTAGTCTTATACAGACTAATGTAAATGGTGTAGTGGTGAGAGCTAAGTGAATCCTCTCATGTGGTCTAATGCTACTATACATCAGACATCATAGATGTCTCCATGATGTATAGCGACTTGCCATTTTGTTAAGTCCACCAAGGGCTTAAGGTCACCGCTCTCGGTATATATATATATATATATATGTTATATTTTGAATTGTTTAAATAACTTTTTAAAAACTTTATTTATTACACTTGAGTCAACGTTGACTAGTTCTAATAAGATACAAAAATAATTTTGAAGTAGTTTAATCTGAAGTGAGTATAAGACTGTTGCCTGAATGTACACTACTCCCATTTATAACCTTTGGGAACAAAGGAACTGCAATTATGCAGTTTTGCAAGAATACAATCTTATCTAATTCTCGGGAGAGCGGATGCTGAGAGGAGTCGTTATTTGATATCTATGTAATATAATTGGTGAGATTGTGAGATTGGTGAGGCCAATGTCTCAGAGATACAGGGTATATTTTCATATAACAACTTCCCCCTTATAAAAAAAGTTGTTGTTTATGTTGAACAACATTTGTGATTTAACAAGAATTCAAAAATGTAAAGTAATGTAAAATGGTGAAATTGCAAGGTTGAAAAATATAAAAATATAAATGTGAATATATAAAAAATGTAAAAATATAAAAAGCGTAAAATGTAAAAGCATAAAATGTAAAAATGCTAGGCGTAAGACACAAGCGTATTAGAGCTTGTTTGTGTTACGAAAAGCATGTTAAAATGTTAGTCATTTGAAATTAACAAAAGTAGGAACAATAAAATACACTAAATAAACAATGAAATGAAGTAAAAATTCACTGAAGAGTCTTGGTACAAAAAGTCGATAAAAGGCACAAACAGTCTGGTTTAATTAAGTTCGATGGCTTCACCTTCTTCGTCCTCTCTTCTTAGTGGGGGTCGTCTTCGTTGATGAAATAGGCTAGTAAGTGTCCTGAGGGGTTCACTAGGCCTTGGTGGAGATGGAGGGGTCGTGGAAACGTTGATGGCTAGTCTTTGTCTTCTTGCTTTACACTTACAGAATAGATACAAGAATAAGAGTCCGAAAATTTGCACTATGGTAAGATAGGTAAACCAAGAAATGTATCTCGTGACGAAAGGTTCTTTGATTAGGTCGTCTAAGTCTTTTAAATACTGGTCTAATTGGTGTCTGGCGATATTGAGGTCTTCGGTGTTCAGTTCACTTAGTTTTAGTAGTTTCAGATTGGGCACTCGAACTTTGTCCGGAACCTGGTTGCAACACTCGAACGGGATTTGTATAGGGTGAGCGTCGTTCTTCACGCCTGTCGTTTCGTCTGAGCTAGCTTGGATCTTCGTGATACCTATGAAGGCCGTAGCAATTTGGTTGTAATTTGATTATAGAGTTTTTGAAGATGGTGTCGGTTTTTGAGGACTCCTTCAGGCAATTGATAGTCATTTGAAGTGGTTCTGTATTGATGATCATCCACACGTTTTCGTTCAATTTTTGGATGTTGTATCCTTGGCCGATGATAGTTGACGTTTGACAGTTTTCTGGTAGGGTTTGTAGATCCTTGAAAAGGCGGGCTTTGCATATGGTGTTGTTGTCAATTGGATATGCAAATAAATTTGGACATAATTTAGTATTGGTATGGAGTGGCTTGCATTCTCTGAGGTCAGCAATGGGTATGTACATCAAAGAATCATCATCTCTCGCGATATATTTTTGAGAAGTTGACAAAATATGATACAGACCAGTTCTATTATCTAAGATAGCCCTACTGAAAATCTCGATATAGAGCCTGATAAAATTAAAATCATCATGTTGTACCAGGTTTAATTAATCAGGTTGTATGTTGTGTGTATACGGTTAGTGAAACAGTCAATTTCGTATTTACCCTGGTGAATTATTGTTTTATCAGCTTCAACATTTAAATGCCTGTATAAAACTTTATCAGGTTTCAATATTAAATACCTGTTAGAGTATCTATAATATTTAATCGAATGAATTCAATTTTTTTTCTATCAGGTCGTATAATGCAAGGTCAACTGATTTCCCTTATTTAACCTGGTAAATAATATTTTATCGGGTTCGACCGAATGAATATAATTTTTTTTTATTAGGTCGTATAAGGCAGGGCCCAATGCCTTAATACCTATATAATGTTCTATTAGGTTTACAATTAAATATTTGGATAAAGTTTTATCAAATTCAACAGTCAATTACCCCTCAAGATATTTATAAAATAATCTTATTAATTTCACATTTTTTCTATCTTGTATATGGTATGATCAAGTAGTTTTTTTTTCATTTAACCAGACAAATAATATTTATTCCATAAAAATAATGGAATACCTTGTAGATTTTTTTAACAGGTAAATAATACATTTTATTTAGTGGCAGCGGTGCTGTAAAAAGTTATACATTATCACAAATTGGGAACGGACATACAATCTACATATGTTGTATTATTTTCGGTAGGTACATCAATTTTAAAATATGAAAATATAGCTTTTTCACTATTTCTAAAATGCGTTTTAGGCCCTGTCTCTGTGACTTTAAAATTCATATACATTTTTTTTTAAATAGAAAGTTGTAAAATAAGTGTAGAAATTATGTTTACAAAAATATGGGTGGAATCAACAAACTCTGAGGCCAAAAAGGTGCCATTCGTTGATATTTTCTTTGTAACTAATAAGTTGAAAACATAATAGACAATTTCGTCAGGCATTCAATTAGAAATAAAAAACGTCACATAAATGAATTCTCTATGAACTTTGGAGATATAGCAATTCAAGGGAATGCCATAATAAAATTTTGTCTTTTGGGAGAAACTCTGCCAGTGAAAGTCTAACACCTAGTCATCAAGTTCACACTATTTCTTTTTGAAATGCTATATCGCGAAAGCTATTATACGACATTCTCATTTATAAATTATACGCTGAAGAAATTGTCCACATATACATTTTTGACCTAGATCAACAAATAGCCTGTTTGTGTACTTGGATTTTGTTGATATCACCTCGATTTTTGTTTGATAATTTATACGCCTTCCTACAAAATAAATAAATAAAATGAACTGTAGTTTCATTGTGGTCTGCTCTTGGAAATCGTGTATTCGTCTAAATTATACTTAAACTTCCCGAAAGCCTCTTTCATAACAACAAGAAATTTTTGTCTCTAGTACACATCCCTCCATTTATATTTTCGATAAAGTTTTCTACTAAATTTTACACCACAGCTACCACGAAAGGGTTTATAAGGATGCTATAAGTGAAATAAAAATTATTTTCAATGACAAAAAAACTTTAATGGTCAGACTCAATATCTAAAACAAACACAATAATTAAAGTTAAAAAATCATATTGTTTTATGTATTTTTCATTCATACCCTCATCATCAGTACTAGCGAGTTCCATCCGCTGCTTAACATCGGCATCTAAATAAAAAAACATATATTGTAATATATATATCCAAAACCTATACTAGATATTTTAAAAGCAGTTAAACTCTCCCAAAATATAGTTTTTAATTCGCACATCTGAAAAAAATCTATTTGATTCTTATTTATTGAATATTTATAACTGTATGGCAGATGTCTGCTTTAATTATATTTTTAATCAATATTAGGACTATAAATAAATTATTGAATTGAACTATTTAGCATGTAGTAGTAATAAAATATCATCTATATACCATCAATTTTAGAAAAAAATAGGACAGGCAAAATTATTTATTTTGATCTATGAAAACTTGGAGAATAATTTCAGAATTGTTTATCAATTCTTGATTTTCAAATTATTCAATAAAAGAACAAACATCTTTTATACGAAATATTTAAAAAAATTCAACAAAATTTGCTTATTTTTAGTAGTATAAGATAGAGGTCTCCATTTGAAATAACCTAGAATATTTAATTGTGCCAGCCTAAATCACTCACCCTGTATAGAAAATTATAATTATTCTAATTAACATTTACCAGGTTTGCTTGTAGTCAAAATTAGAGTTCAATGTTGGGAAAACTGATGGCCTTTGTAGAACTTGAATTGATTCATGAGCCTTTCGTCTTCACTGCTTGAATATTCTGACAAACATCTTCTCATTCTGCTCCTTTTCCTATTATTGTTAAAGTCAGATTCTGATGAGTGGACGTCTGAAGTATCTTCACATTTCTTCAGTTTCTGTATAGCTTTATCGATGTTATCTATAGTAACAAAATTATAGATACCTTATATCTATATACACGGAAAAATTTAAAAAATGCAACATAAAAAGAGATGGGAGGTACCTAACAGATTTTCAGAACGAACAGGAAGCAGGAAGGAAAATATTTTTAGTTGGGACAAAAAGCATGATATAGAAGAACATGCCACACTCAAAAAACAAGCGTTGTATAGCCAAAATTACTTTGGTCGGGATCTTCAGGAAGTTTTAGTGCTTTATTGAAGGAGTTAGTGGTTTTATATAGCGGCCAAAAAACGGTAATTTTATAGAACAGCAATTTTTTTCCATTGACGTGTTCTACGTTATTGTAGGAAGCATTTGTGACTTACGAAACTTTGGGCAAATACAATTTTTTTAATTCTTGTGGGGGATTTGTAAATTTTGTTTTATTCTTGCCCTTGTTATGTTTGTTGAACGACAAGGGATAAAATAAAATTTACAAAAGATTTCGGTCAAAAATTCCCCCTCCCACAAGGATAAAAAAATGGCATTTGTCCAAAGTTTCGTAAGTCACAAATGCTTCTTACAACCAACGTAGAACACGTATATGAAAAGAAAAATGCAAAATTGCAGATGGGGATGTTCTACAGAATGACCCAAAGAACTTCATGCTTGAGAGGAGTAAACAAGGAAGAGGGGACCAAGCCTACTGAACCATTTTCCGAAAATTCCATCCCCACATAAGCCATATTTTATTTGATTATTTTACGTGTTGTGCAAACTACAAATAAAATGAAATCTACATTATTGTTATATAATATAGTACCACACCCATCATTTCAACAATAAATTAATCGATTTAATACATTTAAAGGTTCGTGGTTGCTCTCATCATTAACAAACAAAAAAAATGTTTTACAATATCTGATTCTCAGAAAACTTTGAGAAAAAATTACAATTCAGAAAACCAAGCAGATGCCAAATCAGATTCTCTAAACACACTTAAAACTAATAGTATACCTAATAAAATAACCACACCTACAAATCCTACAATAAAAGAATCCATCTTAACTAGGTACTTACTTTTTCACGATCAAAATCTTTCAGTTATCAACAGTAACTACTAGTAATCGCTGTAAAAGTAAATTTATGCACTTTTATAATCACAACACTTTCATTATTACAATTCCTGAATTTCAATCTTTAATGCTGCCCCAAATACAAAACGTAAACGGCCTATAAAATGTATACAATGCACACAACACAAGCAAGCCTAAGCCTGACAAGATGAAGTGCGCGCGCACAAAAGGCACCAACACCGATTGGTTGAAATAATCACGTTGTTCCCGCCTGACTATTGGAATAACGGGCGCGAAATTTAAAGCGCAAATTATTATGAATTTGCGTGATGTGTAAAATATTTAAAACGTACCTAAAAATAATAAAAATGTTTGACCAGAAATAATATATATATGTAAATTGTTTTGCATTTACCTGGTAGGTTAAAAGCCCATATTATAGAAAAGACTTTGGGAATACCTGATATAACTGTATACATTAATGATATTAATAAATAAATTAAATAATTTGGCCAAAAAGTTAAATAAAAGTGATATTTTCTGAATAATCGTCTTACTGATACAATTACGTAAAAAGTCAAAAATCAATTACAGTATTCAACCGCATACGAAAAGCAATGCCTATACAGCCTTGTAAACAAATCTTCGGAAGTGCCTGATAAAATAATATTTTCTAAATATTTTATTTACTGATAAAATGATATTTAAATATAATAGTCAATTTTCGTATTCAATCGCATAAAAATGTCCATCCATATAAACCCTTATAAGAAATTCTTCGAAATAACCATATATATCCCAAAACGGTTGCATTTCATATAAAACCAGATTAAAATAAATCCGTAAAAGTCGGTAATAAAACGGATAAGTCATTCAGCTGTATTAAACCTGGTAGAAATTGTATAATTCTACGGTGCATCTGGTAGAACCCTATAAATACCTGATTTAAAATCTGTCAAGTTTAATCAGGTTGAACTAAACATTTTCAGTAGGGAGGAATGGGGTATAATTGGAAAACAGAGTACATTTGAGGGTCTACTAGGGGTATATCTAATACAAATACTAATTCTGAGTTCATTTGGAAAGCTTTTAATTCAATGATATCTAAATACTGTGCAATTTTTGAAAGTTTAATAACTGGGAGTGGCAAATTGTTCTTTTGTAGGTTCTGTGAAATTTCCTGCAATGAGTTTACCAAATCTTGGGGATTAATGATAGACGTATGAATTACTTTGAGTCTCGCGAAAGTGATCGAATTTAAAATATCGTTGAGGTTGTCCTCTATAAATAGGTAGCTCGCCATGAGTTGTTCACAAATTTCCAAAAATTTTAATTTTGTTTCAACTGCTCGTACGTTATACGTAATGTCTAAGATTGCGTATTCGATTTCTTTTATGTCTTTGCTGAATGTCTCCTCTTCTATTAGTAGTTTTTGAATTGTCGTGTTGAAATTTTTAATAACTGAATTTGTAACTGATATTTGATTTTTCATCAAGTTTTCTATCTGACGTTCATCTTGGTTTAGTTTATTGATACAGTCAGAGTAGTATTTACCGTTTTGAGCGTCTAAATTTCCGGTAATTGCTTTGAATATTGAACCAATTCCGTTTATGATTCCGCGTTTGTAGCGTCTCGTGTCGAGATGTATTTCGTCAAATTTAGTTTGTATGGATTTTGAGATTTGTCCTAGGAGGCTTAAATGCGTTTTAACCTCACTCGCGAATTCGTTCATATTTTGGTATGCTGGGTCAAGGGTGGTAAGGATTGTCTGTAAAATTTTGTCGTTTCTGTCAAGGGCTGTCTTAAAAGTCGATATATTTTTATGTACGAGTAACGTCCATTTCTTGTGTGAGATGACAATGTCCGTGTCTTTGTGGTAGTAAACACCGATAGTATTGTTTATTGGTGTTATTTCGTGTTGAGAAAATGCTGATCCGAACAGCAGTAGAAACCTGAAAATAAATTTTAATCTTCAGTATATGGTTTCATTCTATCGAAATTTACTTTACTTGTTTGGTTTGTCTCGGGATTTAACAAAGTGGCAGAATTTTGGAAAATTTCTTTGATCTCGAAAGGGCCGTTGAATTTGTTTTGTGACTTACTTTTGATTTGGGATTCCTTTACATATACTTCGTCTCCAACGTTATACGTGGGGCGATTTTCTGGGATATTTCTGTCGAATCTGACTTTAGCTTTTTGTTTTTGCGCTTCAGTCCGACTGCGTGAGATATCCTATTATTTAAATCCCTAACATATTTAGTTATTAGGTCTTTTTGGTTGTACAGGGTCTCTGGTGGTCTATTAGCTGCGTATCCAAAGATCAGTTCGTATGGCGTAAAACCGTGCGTTTTATTAACCGAATTATTATAGCATATTACTGCATACGGTAATATGGTAAAAGGGTGTTCATTTGGGTTTTCAGTTTTGTGAATTCGGATCATTTCGGCTAAGGTAGCATGAAAGCGTTCTATAGAACCGTTAGATTGGGGATGTCCTACGCTAGAATATAGAATATGTCAGTTTTATATCGTAGAGGGTACAAAGGTCTTTTAGTAAGTTGTTGTCGAATTCACCGCCGTAATCACAGTGAATCCTCAGTGGGGTACCGTAATGTTGAAAATATAACAATAGGGTGTTTACCACAGATTTTGCGCTTTTATCCGGTACTGCATAGGCTTGTGTGAAGTTCGTCGCGGATAGTTAGAGCGTAATTTCGCGCAGGAAATTCGAATAAGTCGATGTTAATTCTTTCGAAAGGTGTTCTCGGAGTTTCAGTGATTACTAGAGGGTTGTTAAGATTTTTACGGCAAACTTTAGTCCGTTGACAAATTTCGCAATTTTTAATGAAATTTTCAACATCTTTGGTTAGTCCTTGCCAATTGTATTTATTTTTGATCCTACGCATCGTCTCGTTTATTCTGCGATGTAGGTTGTTTTTGCCGGTATGGTTTTGGTCAAGAATTATCGGTCTTTGGTCTTCGTCAGGTGTTTGTACTAGGTTTTGACAGATAATGAGTTTTAAGTCTTTTTCTGCGAAGATAAATGACAGAATTTCGAGTATGGGGAGGTCTAAGTTTTTTTCGACATGGTAAGTATTAGAAAGATTTAATTCATTTTGATTTTTGTATATTGCTAGGAACAAATGTTCTACTACGGATTCAGGGTCAAAGGGTAGAGGAATGATATAGTATTTCCTATGTCTAACCGATCTACTGGAGAGGATATTTATTTTGTCTTCGTAAAATTCGGGGTTTTCTCGAAAATGTCAATAATTTTGTGATGAAAATCTCTTAAGTTATTTTGTTGAAAAAAGGTTATGACGTGTTTGTTTTCTCGGTCCAAGAGTTGTATGTTCGAAGTTTCAATTTTAGAGTAGTCAATTAAAGATTTAGTCTTGTATAGTCGGGTGAAAGTGTTAAATTCTTGAATTATTTGTTCGTTGGTGATTTCATCGTTATTGTCTGAATTTCCGTCATCGTCTGTGCTTTCGTTCGCGGATAAGATTTTGGAATGAAATTCAGAACATTTGGAAAAGTGGTTTATTTTGATTCTAGAGAGGGCATCGGCATTTTTATTGATTTTTCCGGGCTTGTAAACGATTTCGTAGTCGTATTCCTCCAGTTTGAGTCGCCAGCGGGCAAGTCTACTTCCTGGGTCTTTTATTGAGAATAACCAGGTAAGTGGTCGGTGACTAGTTTGAACTTTCTACCGAATAAATATGGTCTAAAGTGTTTTACTGACCATACTATGGCCAATAATTCCCTTTCTATGGTGGAATACTTTGTTTCCGCACCGCATAAGGTTCGGGAAGCGTATGCAATTGGTAGATCTTTGCCTATATTTCCCTGAGATAGTACCGATCCGATGGCGAATGCGCTCGCGTCGGTAGTTAGGATGAAAGGCTCATCAAAATTAGGATATATTAATATCGGAGTCGTCGTCAATGTTTGCTTTAAGTTGTCGAACGAATTCATACAATCATTGTCAAAGTTAAAGGGAGTGTCTTTTTGTAGTAGCTTGGTCAGGGGCTTAGAAATCTTAGAGAAATATGGAATAAAGCGTCTATAGTAGCCCGCTAAACCTAAGAAAGATTTAATATCCTTTTGATTTTTGGGATGAGGAAAGTTTAAAATGGCTTCTACTTTACTGGGATTTGGCTTGACACCGTCTTTTGTTATAAGATGTCCTAGATAAGCGACTTCTTTGCGTAGAAACTCGCACTTGTCGGGTTGAATTTTGGGGTTAGCTTTCCTTAAGCGTTTAAATACTTCTGTCAGTGGGGAAATATGATCGTGAATAGTAGGGGAGTAAATGATAATGTCATCCATGTAAACAAGGCAGCGTTCATTCTGGATTCCTAACAAAATGTTATCCATCACTCTTTGAAACGTTGATGGAGCATTCTTTAAACCGAGTGGCATTCTAACGAATTCAAAATGACCGTTTTCGACTGTGAAAGCAGTCTTTTGAATGTCTTTCGTGTCAATTTCTATTTGGTGGAATCCGGAAGCTAAGTCTAGTGTGGTAAAATATTAGCATTTGCCTAGTTGGTCTAAAAGGTCAGAAATATTTGGGAGAGGGTATTTATCGTCAATAGTCAATTCGTTCAATTTTCTGTAATCTACTACGACTCGCCATTTTTGTTTGCCAGAGGCATCGAGTTTTTTGGGTACAACCCAAACGGAAGATGACCAGGGAGAAATTGAAGGCCTGATTATGCTTTGGTCCAACATTTTAGAAACTTGTGTTTTGACTTCTTGTTTATGGCATTGAGGGTAGCGATATGATTTTGTAAATACAGGTTTAGAATTATTAGTGTCGATTGAATGTTTAATCTCGTTAGTGAAAGTCAGGTTGTCTCCTTCCAGGTAAAATATTTCAGAAAAGTCTAGGCAAAGTTGTGTAATTAGTTCACTTTCCTCGTAGTTTAAATGATCTAAACGTAACTGATTAATAATTTCAGATGATCTGTCGGTCTGTATGTGAGGCCAAATTAAGCGAAGTTCTGGTCTGAGAAGTTCAGTAGGGGGTTGTAATTGTCGTTCAGGTTTAATGTTTGGATTTTATTGGACATTTGGTCCACTTCGAAATTTATTTCTTGGGTTGGAGTATTCATGGAATACTCCGGGCCTAATGGAAAATCCTGAGGATTAGCAGTATAATCCTGCGACATTTGAGAATTAGCTGTATAATTCTCATTTTGGTATGGCATGTTATCGTCGTTATTTTGCGGGAAATGGGGGGTAATCATCATAATTTATTTGTGGCATGTTTGCCATATTATCAAGGCTAGAATTAGTTTGATAGTTTCCGAAGTTATGGAATTGTTGGTCATTAAATTGTGGGTTACTAAAATTATCAGTTTCATGGTAAAAGTTAGTATCGTAATTTTGAGAGTCGAAATGATTGCCAAAATTAACGTGATGTGTTCTCTGCGGGTATTGTCTGTTAAAGTTAGGATTGAAATTTGAATTTTGTTGATTTGGGGATCTCTGAAAGTTTGGATTAGGTCTTATTACAGAAGGCCTATTCTGTTGAAAATTACTTGATTGTTGGAAATTTTGTTGCGGTGTGAAATTTCTTTGGTATTGCTGGTTAGGGGAATTTTGGAAATTCGGTCTAGAAAATTGTGGGGGACTGACAAAATTGTTTTGTCTAAAGTTCTGATTTTGTTGTGAGAATTGTAGTCTTGTACGGCACTCATTAAAATTGTGCCCGTTACGTTTACAAAAATTACAGAATTGTTGGGAGTTGGGACGCCTCTGTTGATTTTGGATAGGGTTTTTGTTGATGGTTTGTTTTGGAAATTTTTGTGACGCGAAGTAGGACAGTTGGAGTTCGCGTTTGATTCTATTAATTGCGTCGAGCATGTTGCCAGGATTTCCAGCACGGATTATTTGTCCAAGTTTGAGTTCCAGTCCGGTAAGTAATGTTGTCAAAGTCATGGTCTCAATTAAGGATGATTGGGCCGTCTTTTCTTCCAAAGTCAAAGTCTGCTTTTGCACAGCAGCGTGCATTTTGGCATTATGTGTTTGTAAACGAGATACGAATGTCAGGGCAGTTTCATTGGGCAGTTGGTGAACGCGTTGTAAGTCCTGTATAAGGGCTGTCAAGTCGCGTGAATCACCGAAATGGGCCTCAAGTAGGTTTTTAATTTCTGCCCAAGTGGCAGGGTTCCTTGAATTTATTAATTCGGCAGCTTTTCCCCGAAGTTTATTTTTGATGTGTAGAGTAAGTAAAATACGCTGGTCGTCTATAGACATTCCGTTCGCGTAAACACACGCGGAAATAAAGGTTTGTAGGAAAATGGGGTTCCCGTCGAACTCAGGAACTATTGAGAAAATCTCACTTAACCTGTAGGGTTCGATGGTAAGGGTTTCATCAGCGTTATTTGAATTGGTGGCATTATTTGCTGTAGTATTTGATTGGTTATTTTGTATTATTAGGGTTTATATATAAATTTCAGATAAACAAACAGAAATTAATTTGGTACACACAAAAAAAAATAATAATAAAAAATTAATTGTAAAAGGTGCAAGAGTACGCCACTGGCAATAATAATGAATAAAAGGAAATGATAGTGTATTCCTTTCTTTATAAAGTATGTAACAAATTATTTTTTGCGATGGTATTTACACTTATTCAGATATTATAGTCATATGGTATAAAAGATACGTTAACCTTTATTAGTAGTAGTAGTAGTATTAAATTGCAATAAAAATGTTACAAGATAAAGATTAAACTTGATATATGTCAAATTAATATATTGATTGCAATGAAAATATGTATGTGTTAAAAATAAAATAAAATATCGATTAAAGTAATACGATATTTAGATAGTACATTCAACTACATTAGATTACAGAACTGTCGTAGGTTTAATGCAAATGTGAATGCAATGTACGAATGATAAAATACAAATTGTTTAGTGCAGTTTGAAATAGAAAATTGAATCTTAAATTACTTACATTATTATCTTCATGCCTGGGGTCCAGATGGAAGGTCGAATGCGGTTTCGTGAGCGTTGCTACACTGGGATGTACCGTCAGGGGTATCACTAGGTGTTCCTATCCACGGCGACGTGTTCCAAGTGCCGAAGACACCGACTGTCAGGGGCCAGGAATGTTTCTTACTTGCTAATTATTTCTCGATGTGTTTCTTTGTGTATGATGCTTCTTGTGAGCTTGTTGAGACGTTGCTTGTCTGCTTAAATTGTATTGTTCTTATTTCTCGTAGATTCTTTTCTGATTGAAGGATTGAAATCCACCACCTCTGGGTTACAGGGTGTTTTTCAAATCCTACCGACTGCGTCAATGTTATATTTTGAATTGTTTAAATAACTTAAAAACTTTATTTATTACACTTGAGTCAACGTTGACTCGTTTTAATAAGATACAATAATAATTTTGAAGTAGTTTAATCTGAAGTGAGTATAAGACTGCTGCCTGAATGTACACTACTCCCATTTATAACTTTTGGGAACAAAGGAACTGCAATTATGCAGTTTTGCAAGAATACAATCTTATCTAATTCTCGAGAGAGCGGATGCTGAGAGGAGTCGTTATTTGATATCTATGTAATATAAAACCGCTGAGATTGGTGAGGCCAATGTCTCAGAGATACAGGGTATATTTTCATATAACATATATATAATTTTAATATTGAAATTTTATTATGCCATTTTACTACTCTATTTCTATGTATTTGTGTAGTTTTGCTGTAATTGACTTGTGTAAGAAAATGTATTTTCCTGTACATCAATAAAGGTCTATTGTCTATTGTAATCAGTATTTAAATATTAAACAAACAATAACAGTGAGGCGCGCGGGATATTGCGCGACCCAGGCGAAACTACTTCATATGAGATATACAGTGTTACATATCTCTATAGAGATTCTTGAAATATTTTGACAAGGACCATCTGTATCCAGAGTTGAAGATAGAAATTTCCTAACACTGCATATCTCAATATTGTCTGAAAGTTATTTGTGGCTTTCTACGAATATTCTTTCCTATTGTTTGGGTTTTCTACCACATATATTATTATCCTCTTCAAAACAAATCACCGAATCTACAAAATAATAGAATTATTGGAAAAAACCTCTGCGCCCGTGACGTTTACGCCAAAGGAAAAGTCAGAGGTTATGTTTTGCAAATAATATAAATAGGAATAAACACAGAAATAATGTATTTGTATATCTCATATGAAATGGCTTCGCTCGAGTTGCGCAATATCCGACATACCTCTTTATTAATAATTATATTTTTAGCTTCTAGTAACATTTTAATAGTTTTCTATTATATAGGCATTTGTAAACAATCAGGGCAAATTTCAAGTCAATATGTTAATTTGTTTACTAACAAAATGAGAAAACATAAAAGTTAAAATACCTGGGTAAACATGCATCACAGAAAAAATTTTACTCTTTCAAATTGTTCGCTTTTTGTCATACTTGGTCCCTTGAATGAGTTAAAATAAAAAAAACAGCCCTAATTAGACAATTCACATTTCGTATTTTTCAAGTCCTAATTTGACTCCTCTCTATAAGTATCCTTTTCTAATCTATAATTGAAATATAACATTACTATTTTAAAATGTAAAATTTGACAAATGGGCTACAATATTTATACAGTTTACTTATCCTATAAGCCACTTTGTCGCAAAAAATAAAATTGATTAACATTTAATTAGCTGTCTAAACATGTAGAGACTCGTAAAAACGCCTCTAATGCACGTCTCATTTTGCATATCTCTGATCTTTAAATAAAAAAAACTACTGTATTTATTAAAATTATGTGAATTATAAAATAAAGTCATAGTTTTTCTTAAGTACCTGGAGTAGTTCATAGTTTTACAGTTTTTATTATCACTGGGAGTACTTTATAACACTAGGAGTACTTTATAATAATGGGAGTACTTTGTTAAAATACTTGCAGTACATTATGATTTTGCAGTACTTTTTTTAATTAACAAGTAATACTTCATCACAAATAGTAGGAAATAAATACAAGTACATTGCAAACGTACTGCAAGTTTACAATACCAGTCCAGAAATATTAAAAGTACTTAAAGTAAAGTACTTAGAGTACCTAAACTACTGAAGTACAAATTTGCAGTACATTTTTGTACTGAAATACCCAGCTCTGCAAGAAAATATATTTTTCAATGAATAGAATTAGAAAAGGCGTAGAAGCAGGTGGACACCATATTGAACGTTTACAAGTTGCAGCAATGGTATTTTTGCATGAAGGGAAAGTTTATAATGTCATTAAGTCAACTTTTACGTGATCTTTTTGGTCTTCTAATAAGATTAAATCCTTATTTTAGACAATCTTTTGATTTATGTATTTATCTCAATACCATGAAAATAATCTATTAGTTCATAAGAAAGTGAGAAAGATTTTACGCTGTTATTACGATTTTGTTTTCCCTTATGTTTTGTACTTTTTTCAATAAATACACTTTGTTTCATTAAATTTGAATTTGTCTTTCAAAAAATTATTGAAATGTTTAACAGCACTTTCCTAGAAAACGGTGGGAGTTATCAAGTTCTACCAAGTGTACCTTTCATATGTGGAAATGACGCCCTCATCAGATTTTCTGGTCAGAAATACCACAATGTTTCGTCAAAAAAAAAATGAAAAAGCTTCATCATCAGATACAGGTCCTGCGGCACCCTCTATGATCTAACGTGATGTAATACAAAAATTATTGTTTCTTAGAATAAAAAAAGTTCCTCTAGCAAATTTGAAGATCAGTCAAGAGGCTGTTTAGTTATTGCAAGAAAACGAAAAAATAATTTGAACTTTGACACCTTGTATCTTTTTCCATAGCAACATTTTACTAAAGCATATTTGGTTATATCCTCATATCTTGGCCCAAAGAATCTACCCCTGAACTATGGCCTATTATTAATGGTCCACCCTGTATACCAAAAATTACAAAAAAATCGGCTAAATTAAAAAAAGTAAATTTTTAGTTACATCACGTGAAAGTACATAAGAATACCTTCATTTTGGTAAAAAAAAAATTCGTTCGATTATTTGGGCAAATTAGGGAAGGTTTTGAAAATTTTGTGGAATTTGGACTAAAAACTTATATTATATTTTTTGCTAAAATTTGGCAGGCTATTTCTTGGTTATATAGGTTACTTTTGTCTCAAATTTCATCAAATTCGGTTTAATTTTGGCCGAGTTAGCCGTAATTCAATTTTGTACGTTTTTTTCAGTATATTTATATATATCGTGGGAGGCGGCGAACCTATTCTCACGAAATTTGAACTGAACGTTCTTTGAACATCTGCAATAAAAGGGTACCGTAGTTTGTAGGGTCCAAAATAAATTAAAACTGAAAAACCACCCTTAAAAATGACCAATTAAGGGTTAAATTGGTCATTTTTAAGGGTGGTTTTCAGTTTTAATTTATTTTGGATTCTTTGCTAGGTAAGAAACTACGGTACCTTTTTATTGCAGATGTTCAAAGAATGTACAGTTCAAATTTCGTTAGAAGCGGTTCGCGAAAAAAAAGGGTTCACCCACCTACTCGAATCAGAAATCTCAGGGTATCTTAGTTTCACCAAAACAAACTTATTTTTCTATGTCACATTGCTCCATATAAAATTTTCTCTACAAATCTACATTTACTCCACTAACAGCCTTTGGCTTTGAATTTGGGGGTTGTCTACTATATGTGGTGTGTTTATGTTATATTTATCTGTCAGATGTAATTTTATTTGAATCTTTGTTATTGATTGTAAATTTTCATGTATTCTATTTGTATTTATTATTGGAGTAATACAATAAATGCATAAATAAAAAAATTATATTCCTAACATTTGAAAAATTAGTTTTTTTTTTTATAGAAATGATAATTTGATCATTTATTCTCACAAATATTTTATCTTTTAGGTAATTGTAATTTCAGTATGTCCTCGATTAAAAGTGCACTTTAGTCAACAATTACCGAGAATTTCAACTTCCTTGCCGTTAATTTCCTGGCAATTAGTCTCAGTTGGTAAATCATTTCAGCCAGTTTTGGCTTGGGGAAGAGGAAACGAACTAAATTATACTAGAGTTATTACACATGGTTTTAGTAATAATCGTATAAGACTGCTACCCCTGAGAAGTATTCAGTTACCATACACAATGACTGCATTGCATTGGCTGGGTCCACGGCATTTAGCACTTTTAGATACTAATGAAAATCTGAAATTGGTAGACGTTCGTACACAGCGTGAATTAGAAGTATTAGAAATTGCAAATGCTGGTTTAGTATACAGTTCAGCACATTTTAAAGCTCTTGCTGTTGGAGGAGGAGTTAGTGAAGCATTTGCGCTTGCAGGAGAACGAGCTTGTTATAATAGTTTGTCTAGCAGAGGGGATCAACTGTTAATATTAGGAACAAAAGCAATGCATATGGTAAAATTAAGAACATGGCCGGAAAGATTATTATATCTTAGTGAGCAGGGAAGGTGGGCAGAAGCATTGAATTTGGCAGCTGAACAAGGTCTAAACAAGGGAAACTTTACAAGAATTCTGTTGGATAGATATTTGGCAAGTTTAAATCAAAATACAGTGGACAAAGAGAGCCTTACTGCAGCAACAAATTGCTGTGTGAAGTTAGGCAAATTGTAAGTATTTGCATTAAATATGTTTGCTTAAAAATGTATGATTAAACATTATTATTATTATTATACCGATATCAATGAGTTGGTTATTCCCAAAATTCGTTCTGTGCAAAAAGAGAGAGTTTTTGCATAAGTCAACTATGTTTATAACTAGAACTATCTTTAAATTGTGTATAGTTTTTTAGTTTTTTTTTTCAAGAAAAAAATAAATGATAGTATCAAATGTGAGGTTTATGGGGTCTGTAAGGGACAGAGTAAGTTCCAGTAGCTAGACAAATGAAAATCAAATCATCAATACATTAGTACAAAGGAAATAGTAAAAAAACACAAAATTAAAATTCGTATCTAAATAAAATTTTTAGGCATGTCATAAATACATAAACGTTAAGAAATTGATTAGTCTCGAGCATTCATATGTTATTTGTATATTTAAAGTGGAGTAATAGACACCAAATTAAAATTTTTCTCAAACCTCAAAAGTACTGTTCTTGTAAAAGTGTTTACATAAAATTGTGAGCTTATTTAATTCTCTATAATTGGTTTTTTTCATCTTGTGCAAGATAAAAGATAGATTGTTATTGACACCTCAAAAATTCCGTGTAAATTTAAAAATCAATTTCCTCTGGTTTTTTCTTTTTTTTTGTCTCTATATTAACAAATAATAACCACATGCATCGGCTAACCTATTAGTTGCAAGACTTTAAATTTTTCCAATATGAGGAATGATTAGTTTTTAATTTTTTTTCTTTGTTATATTGAGTTAAGGGTACCATATTCGCAAAAGAGAATACCTCGATAAATGTCATAGAAAATTGCTGGTACCTAATTCACTGCGGACAAATCTTTTATAAGATGGATACATTATTCATAGAAATTTAAGAAAGAACCCTACAAAAATGAACATCATGCTGGTTGTAAACATAATTAAAGAACAAATATATAATATATTATATATATGATAAACAAGTTTTTATGGGTAAATGTCACATAATGGGCCAATTCGTGTCCTCAGTTTGCAGTTACCTGAAAATGAATATTTATGATTTGCAACAATTTTTTTCACTATTATATACATGGCCTTGCATCCAAAATAAAAATAATAATAAAGACCCCGCACAGAAACATGGTATTTGGAATCCTGGTGAAAATGGTCGAAATTGAGATATGTTGTGGTTTAGATCTTCCTGTTCAAAAGTTCAAATGGGACCAAGGCTCGAGGACCTTTTATTTTGGACTTACAGCGAGGGCAAAGGTCGAAAATTCAAATACATAGGATTCGGGATCCCGGTGAAGATGGTTGAAATTGAGATATGTTGTAGTTCAGACCCTCCTGATGAAAAGTTCAAATGGGATTAAGGCTCGAGGACCTTCTATTTTGGGGTTACAGCGAGGGCAAAGGTCGAAAATTCGAATACATAGGATTTGGGATCCCGGTGAAAATTGTCGAAATTGAGATATGTTGTAGGTCAGACCTTCCTGAAGAAAAGTTCAAATGGAACCATGGCTCAAGAATCTTTTATTTTGAAAATTTTTCACGAATTTACGAATTTTCGACCTTTACCCTTGCTGTAACTCCAAAATAAAAGGTTCTCGAGCATTGACCTCAATTGAACTTTTCATCAGGAAGGTCTGAACTACAACCAGAGCTGGGTTGGATATAGTTAGAATGGTATTCAAGTACCGGATACGGATACATTCAATGTATTCCAATACCGGATACAAGATACGGATACTTTTTGCTTTAAAAAGTACCTTGTATTCCTTTCATTTGTCAAAAAATTATTTGTAAAATTTAATTTTCTTTAATGCTGTCTGTGTTTCTTTTAATAAATGCTTGCACTCTAGTAGCGCTGAATTACAAGTTACAAGCCTGCAGCGCTATTCTTGACATACTTCGCAGTTGCGCGTATACGTGTTAATGCGAGCGGTGTATTTGCGAACACTTCCAACAGATGGTATTCTCGACGGCACTTCGCATATGTACACGAACGAAATTAATCGCACGTAAAATTGCACTTGGTAACATCTCAGTTTCGAAAAATACCTAAGTTCACTCTGTTAGGGATGACAAGACAGCATTGTCGACTAACATTTCTTGATCATTAGTTTGTTGTAGGTTATATTTGTATTCATAAAGAAAAATATTCGTTTGCTAATAATTTATTGTGTAATGGAGACCCCACGCAGAACTGTTAATGCTTTTACTGAACAAAAACGGTTAATACTGGAATTTATAAAGAAAAATCCAAAACTCGCGGTAAATTTTCTAATGAATTTACTCAAAAAGATGGCCATCGTAGAAAACTGGAGGAGAGCCTTATGAAATAAATATATTTTCTATATTTTCAATGTTCGCAATATGTTGTAAATCGTCCATTATCAACAAATTACAACACAAGATACTTTTTGATTTATACCATTTCACGAACATAATAAATTTAAAGATTTTGAAATAAAAATTAGGTTATGTCATCATTCGCATATTTACCGATTGTCAAAATCCACTTGCTGTTTAATGCGAACACTTGAATGTCTTGCGAATGATCAAGAATATCTGGTATGAATTTTCATTCGCATTATGGTGGTATGCGAGTAACTTTTAAAAATGCGAACAGTCAAGAATAGCGCTGGTGTTTGTTGCAATCGAAGCATTAGCGTTTTGATGGTAATATACAATTATTACACTTAACGCGCCAGGATTGTAACTTGTAATTCAGCGCTCGGCGGGGCACATAGCCCGGAGAGTAGCTGTTGGTTGCAGTCTAGTTACATTCCTTATAGTAAAATAAGGATTTTATAGAGGAGTTTGCGACTAAAAATATTATACTCTAGTAATTGTTGAAACACCCCCACCCCCCCTCAAATAATTATAAATAAAAATCCTTGATTGTGAAGCAATCAAAAACTTATTTGCTCCCACCCAGAAATTATATATCTCAATTTTATGTCAAGATAAATAAACAAATTGGCCATTAACGTGATGGTCTAGTTTTATGTGGTTAGGACCTTAATTACGTTGTGTGTGTAGTAACCCTTTATAATTACCCCAGGTTCTTTGATATAAGTAGTAGTAGTAGTAATTGTTGGGGGAGGCCTAGTGCCTGGCAAGTAGGCCACAAATGGGCCCTTTTTACCTACCCCCTGACGTCCCCTCAACCATTCACTGAGCCTGCAGTGATCAGTTAGGACTCCGACCAGATGGTTCAGGGTCCTCCGGCTTTTACCTAGCAACCAGGCCGCCCTTGACTTGTTCGGCCCCGTTACGAAGTCTCGAGCCTGTCTGCAGCCGCTGCTCAGCCTCCACTGTTCCCTCAATGTTGCTTGTGCCCACTCGTTAAGGGCCGTAGCGACATGTTTCCTTGTAATTCCCAACATGGGCTCCGGGCCTAGACAGGGCTCCCTGGCCCCGAGCCTAGCCAATTCATCGGCTCTCTCGTTTCCTGGGACCCCGGTATGTCCCGGAACCCATATCAGGCTCACTTCCTTGTGCCTGGCAAGTTCCTCTAGAGCATCTCCGCACTCCTGGACGAGGGGGGACCTCGTCCTAGGAGAGCAGACCGCCCGAAGTGCTGCCTGGCTGTCTGAACAAATACAGATATTTTGTTCCGTACCGTTCCTCGTTTCTTCCTTATATGCCACTTTTAGGATGGCATATACCTCTGCCTGAAAGACAGTAGTGTACGATCCTAGAGCAAAGCTCTCCTGTACTTCCCTGCCTTCCAGGAATATTCCTGCCCCCGATGACTGCCTCTGTCCATCTACTAGAAGGGAACCATCTGTGTAGCACACCAGGGAGTTCGGGGGGAAATTAATCTTTCCTTCTGCCCACTCTTCCTTACTAGGTAGGGCTAGAGTGTACTTTCTCTCTAATCTCAAGCGGTCGGTTGCTTCCCTCACCTTAAGGGCGGAGATCGGAATCTCCGCCTCCGCTAATCTGACGATGGCTGCATGACCCTCTGTCCGTCCACTACACCGCCAGCTGCCTGAGTCTCGCATTCTTAGATGGGCCGCCATGGCTTCCTTCTTAATCCAGGCTGGAAGCGTTGGCAGCCCTAGCATTACTTCCAAGGCAGCTGTAGGTGTCGTCCTCATTGCGCCTGTAATCCCAAGACAGGCAAGTCTTTGAACTTTTGCCAGTCTTCGAGACGTGGTGATGCGGTTCACACTCGGCCACCAGACCACCGACCCATATTTATTTATTTTATTTATTTATTTTCATACACAATCTACAGAAATAAATCCATTTACAGATTGCTTTAAACTAACCCTACACTTAACACTTAACTGTTCATGACCACCCGGGTCTCTCTGCGGAGGGACCCGGGTGACTGTCATGAACAGCCAACTGAACCTGACCTAACCTATTTTAAAATAATAAAAACAAAAGCTTTGATGCAAAAAATTCTAAACAGGCAAGTTATCATGTATGTGCTTTATAATATTATTCCTAAACCTAGGCAAAGAGTCATTAAATATGTCACAACAGTTCTGATGCAAATTAAAATTTGTACACATTGTGTAGACTGGAGAATTAAAAAGATAGTTCTGTTGCGGTGTTACAAACGTAAAAGTTCTATTAACACGAGTACTGAGTCTAGGTACACAGAATTTAATTGAACTAAGTAACCATTCATCAGATATTTTGAAGTTGACAATTTTATACAGGTAAATGACACTGGAAAGAACACGTCTGTTTGCCAAGGAGAGCATATTGCTACGTTTCAAGTTTGATAAATATTCATTATTACTGGGGTAGTGTCCCGTTAATATAAATTCGCAGTGCTTGATAAATTTTTTTTGAATATCCTCAACTGCTTGAATATATTTGATATAATAAGGATTCCAGACTATGCTACAATATTCAAGTTTAGATCTGACAAAGCTATTAAATAGCAGCAGCAAAGTTCTTTTGTTTTGGAATTGTCTACCATTATGCAATATATTGGAGTCTAGGTCTGCTTACCGCCGTGTAAACCCAGTGCAGGATCCGTGGACTAAATCCCCAGTTCCTGCCCACCACCTGGCGCAATTGCCAGAAGGTTGCCGTCGACTTCTCTACGATTCTGTCGACCTGTGGTCCCCATGACAGTTTTTTATCCAGGATCACCCCTAAGTACTTGACCTCTTGCGATAGTGCTAGGGGTCTTTCGTACATTATTGGTGCCCTGAAATTCTCTATTTTCCTCCTTTTGGTGAAGAGGATCAGTTCAGTCTTGGATGGATTGACTGAAAGGTTCGTCTCACCACATCATCTTTCAATAATTCTGCAGGCTACCTGCATTCTGTCGCAGACGACGCTTAGGAACCGGCCAGTTACAAGAACTAGCCCGTCGTCTGCATATGCCTGCGCATAGAAGCCTTCTGACGTCAGCTGCTCCAGGAGACCATCCATTATTAGGCACCATAGATGAGGCGAAAGGCAGCTGCCTTGAGGGCAGCCTCCCTTCACCCTGATGTCCACCAGGCAGTCCCCTAGGGCTGCGCTGACTCTTCTTTCTTCCAGCGCAGACTGCACCCATCTGACCAGTATAGGGGTTGTACCCCTGGCCTGTAGGGCCTGACAGATAGTCCTCGAACTTGCCTTATCAAAGGCTCCTTCTATATCAAAAAATACTACTAGGGCTACTTCCTTGTAGTGGAGGGCCCTTTCTACCTTATGCACAACGGCATGCAGGGCTGTCTCTGTGGACCTCCCTTGCCTATATGCATGCTGATTCTGATGTATTGGGTATCTGGTTAACACCCCTTCCATCAGGTGTCTGTCCACTATCCTTTCCAATGTTTTCAAGAGGAAGGATGTGAGACTGATTGCCCTAAAAGATTTTACGGCCGTGTAGTCCTTCTTTCCCACCTTGGGGATGAAGGTCACTTTGGCGTGTCTCCAGGCCAGTGGAACGTATCCCAGTGCCAGGCTGGCCCTAAATACTCTCCTCATATGGGGTAGGAGTATTCCCAGGCCTTTCTGGAGCAAAGCTGGGAAGATTCCGTCTGGTCCTGCTGCCTTATAGGGATCGAACTCGTTCACCGCCCAGGAAACCGCGCCGTCCGTTATCATTCCCTCTGCGAGTTGCCAATCCGCTTGTGGGACCTGCTCCTCTAGGGCTATGACCGCGGCGGCGCTATCTCCGGGGAAATGAATGTCCAAGAGTAGTCTTAGTGACTCCTCACTGGAGGTGGTCCATGTCCCGTCCTGCTTTTTTAAAGACCCTATGGTCTCCTTTTTTCCACAGCTGAGTATTTTCATCAATCTGGCGGACTCCGGTAGAGAGTCTACCTCCCCACAGTATGTCCGCCAGCTTACCCTCTTGCTGAGTCTTAATTCCTTTTTGAATTTCCTTCTAGCCTCTTTAAAATCGTCCCATGTGGTCCCCTCCCCCTCTTTGACAGCTCGATTGTGAGTGCGTCGGGCCGCCCATCTCGGGTCTTCAAGTGACCTATTCCACCAGCGAGCCCTCCGTACCCCCGCCGCCTTGAGGGGGCAGGATTCCTCATATGCCTTAATTATACGATTCTCGAGACTATATATCTCATTGTCTAATTGCTCTGGGGAAGTTATGTGGCCCTCATAGTCGAGTTCCGAGCTCTCTAAAGCAGAGATGTATTTTCCCCAATCTGTCGCCCTCGGGTTTCGTCGAGGGGTGGCCTCTTTCCTATCATATTCCATCTCAAATCTGATCATTCTATGATCAGACATTGAGATGTCATTGGTAACCCTCCAGTTCTTAACGTCCTCAATCAGAGATTGGGAGGCCAGCGTTATGTCAATAACCTCCCGGCGGCTGCGATTGACAAACGTCGGTTCGCTCCCCCTGTTAACCACCTGTAGGTCTGTGGACGCCAAGTACTCTAACAGAGTCTCGCCCCGAACGTTAACGTTTGAGCTACCCCACACTATGTGGTGGGCATTGGCGTCGCAACCGATTATTAGCGGAAGACCTAAATTTCTATTATTATTATTTATTATTATTTTTATTAACATAAAACAATGTTTACAATTAACATTCTTCTTCATACAGAACAACTTTTATAGAATTTAATACAATTGTTTACTGGGCACCTAGATGAATGTACCATCTGTATGTGCCCACGGAAAAAGTAGATAAATTGAGAGGATTGTTTCTATCCAAACAGCTGCAAATAGGAAAGCCGATGATACCTACGCTCCATCCCCCCCATGCGATGTGAAAGACTGATAAGCGAAGACGCTCATCAGTCTCTCACACCCCACTGGAAATCCACGCAGACACCATCCGTCTCACCCGTCCACAGATGTTCAAAGCGAACCAATACTCTCTTTACAAGTATTACAATATACAAAATAAAAAAAGAAAAAGTTTTGTTTACTATACAAAATAAGAATTATTAAAACAATAATTACTAAAAGAACTTTCATCATCTACTTCACTTTTAAAACTACAACATAAGCCTACAAAATTTTTCGTAATTTTTGATAATAAAAAGTTTACTTTTTTTGTTGAAATATTTCTTACTTCTTATTTGTTTTATATCATTAGGTAGTAGATTGTAAAACTTCGGGGCCAAGTAATCCACAAACTTTAAATTAATTGTTCTTCGATTTATTGGTATTATTATGTGCCTATTGACTTTGCCTCTAGTTAGATGTTGATGACTAATAAAGTTTTTGAATTTTTCTGTCTTATGTGTATAAGAACATACTGTTTGTATATACAAGGTATTTATATTACAGATGTCTTCATTGTAAAGCAAACTAGTAGGATATAATCTATCTTTTTTTAACATGATTTTTAAAATTGAATTTTGTATAACCGCCAGTGGCTGCAGTTTCGTTTTATATGTCCCTCCCCATACAATCAATCCGTATCTTATTAGCGATTCAACTAGGGCTTTGTATACTAATGTTATTAATTTTCTACTTAAAAATTCTTTTAACATAAAAAATTTGTGAATTAATTTCCGGATTTTTTTTACTAAATAATTAATATGTTCTGACCATTTTAAATGTTAATCTATGATGATACCTAGATATTTCATATTCCTCACTGCTTTAATTTCGCTATTTGTGTTATTATTAATTGTTATGCTATTAAAGTGTGGTCTATTTGAATTTGTTAAAGAAAATGCTATATAATTAATTTTTTTTAAAATTTAGAGTTAACTTAAATGTGTCAAGCCAATTAGCTACCTTCTTACATCCTTGTATAACATTTTCTTTGGTCTCTTCCCAAGTGTCACCCGTGAAAATGAGAGCAGTATCGTCAGCGTATGATATAATTTTACCTTTAATATTTATATTCAGCAATGAGTTAATGTAAGTTATAAAAAGAATTGGTCCTAGTATTGTACCTTGAGGTACGCCTACTTTTATTTTTTGCGGTATACTAAGTGTGTTATTTAATTTCAAATATTGATCACGATCCGTTAAGTAACTTTTGAAGACATTCAAGACCATACCACGAACCCCATAATGTGATAACACATCAAGAAGTCTATGGTGGGGTACGGTATCGAACGCCTTCGCAAGGTCCATGAATACTGCTATGCTTTTTTTACTATTATTTAAACTATCTGTGATTTCTGATGTGAGGTAGTACATGGCATCAGCTGTGCTAATATTTTCAGTAAAACCGAATTGATTTTTAGATAAAATGTTATTAGCTTTAAAAAAGTTTATTAATCTGTCTTTAAGACATTTTTCGAAAATTTTTGCAATATTATTTATCAAACTAATTGGACGATAGTTTTGAATTTTAGTTTTCGAGCCCTCCTTAAAAATAGGTGTCACAACAGACTGCTTAAAATAGTTAGGTACTTGACCTGTGTTAAAAATTAAATTAATAATATGTGTAATGGGCTTCGTGATTTCCATATGCGCTAATTTTAAAAGTTTTGTAGATATCCCATCTTTACCAGGCGCACTACTGTTCTTTAAGGAGGAAATATGGTTTATAATTTCGTTTTCAGTGGCTGGATTTAAATACATAGAAGTTGCACAGTGGTTATTTAAAATAAAAGGATTTTGTGGTACATCAATCTTTTTTTCCATTTCAACACCAATATTTATAAAATAATCATTACAAAAGTTAGCCATATCAGTATTATTGTGAAATTCAATGTTATTTTCATCTGTGAATTTGAGATTTGTGTTTTTATTTTTTACTTTTTTCATTTGTCGCATCGGTAATTATTTGGTAAATTTTTTTAACGTCATTTTTATTTTCTTCAATCTGACTTTTGTAATAGTTATATTTTTGTTTATTTATTAACGTGTTTAATCTGTTCCTATATAATTTATACTGCTGCTCTAGTTCTGGGCTATGATATTTCCGCAAATTCTTTTTTAGTTTGTCCCTATGTTTGATGGAAGTTATTAGGCCTGTAGTTATCCATTCTTTTATTTTTTTGTTTTGTCTGTTTTTTATTTGAATTTTTAATTTAGAACTAGTTAGAATATGTTGAAAAATTTCAACAAACACATTTGTTGCCTGTACGGGATCATTGGAGTTCAAAACGTTAGACTAATCTTGCAAAGAAATATTATTTTTAAAAACATTATAGTCTATGCGTTCGTAAAAGTGATTGGTTACATCATGAGCCTTATTAGAGTTTTGTTCAATATTAATATTTAACATTATTGGGAAATGGTCAGTTATGTCCGTGTCTAATATAAATGATTTTAGATTTATATTTGCTATATTTATTTTCTTTCTGACAAATAAATGATCGATACAAGAAGCCGTTTCCGGAGTTATTCGGGTGGGAGAGTTAATATATGTAGCAAAACCATGTTGCCCCATTAAAGAGAGATATTCATTTACAATATAGTTTTCATTATTCTCTATGTTTATGTTTACATCTCCAGTAAAAATTTCAATATTTTGTGACAAATTTAGATCAAAATATTCTCTTAAATCCTCGATAAATAAAATTTCTGAGATTTGTAAACCGAAGATATACCAAATGTTATACTACAAATATTAAAAGTTATTCTTGATAGAGTTACTTGGGAAGAAGTAAATTTGTTGTGGCTTACAGTAACGTATGGAAGATATATGCTGCTTATGACTACCTTACGACTAATTTATTTATTTTTTATTTATTTATTTTATTACAATATCCAACAGATCAATGTCCAATAACAGGATAAGGGTAGATACCTACATGTATAAATACAAGAATAATGATATATAGAAAACAAAAAAAAAAAACATAAGCAAGTAAATAGAAGACAAACAATTTAGCAAAATTCAAATATATAAATAAAAATACAAAAACAATGACAGTAAAAACGTGAATAGAATACAAACAACTTATTATAATAAACCTAAAGATAGTAAACACATATGCGTATAAAATATGTAATTAGATATATTTGACAATCACAATTGCTTAATTTTTTGGATGTTTGTATTAAAAATATCTATTTGATTATTTACACTATTGTAGTTTGTGAACATCTGAAAGAGTGGCGATTGCATTAGTACATTTGTTCTGGGGGTAGGAATTGAAAATGTTTCACTGTGCCTTGAGGCAATACGCGGTACAACATAAAAAATGCTATTGGTCAGATCTTCACACTTAATATGATTAGGAATAATTTTGTACAAAAAAATTATTGACTGAGTACTCCTTCTCTTTAGGAGACTATCAAAGTTAAAAGTCGATAGGAGAATATCTTGGGGAAATCCCTGGGAAGGATAGTGCCCGAGCGTTTTGAAATATAAATTTTTTAAGAAGCGCTGTTGAATGTTTTCGAGTGCAGAAACATGACAATTATAAATAGGATTCCATATAATTGAAGCGTACTCCAATTTTGATCGTACGAGAGAGTTGAATACTAACTTGCATGAATCAATATCATTGAAATCCTTGATATTTCTTAAGACAAATCCCAGTGTTTTAAAGGCAGTTGTAACAGTTAAGTTAATATGGTCAACAAAGGTCAATTGTGGGTCAAATAGGACACCAAGATCTTTAATACAATTGGGTCTATTTAGAGGCGTATTAGAAATTTTGTAGTCAAATAGACAAGTATTATGTTTTCTACAGTAGGATACAACATGGCATTTGCTGATATTTATAAACAAATTATTTTCAATGCACCAGTTACTTATCTGGTGTAGGTTATTTTGCAGATGTTCGCAGTCTGCTAGTGTGTTAATTTGACTGAATATTTTTAAATCATCGGCATATAAAAGGTATTTTGCATCAATTTTAACGGCAATATCATTAATAAAAACTATGAAAAACAGAGGTCCAAGGGTGGAGCCCTGAGGTACACCAGATGTTTGCAAAAATTTGTCAGACTTATGGCCTCTAACCTGTACATATTGCCAACGATCAGATAAGTAAGACGTTACTAGGTTTAAGAAATCTGAAGATATACTAAAATGTTGGAGCTTATGCAGTAAAATGTTATGATCCAATTTATCAAAAGCCTTTGAAAAGTCGGTGTAGATAACATCTACTTGACCCCTCTGATCTAAGACTTCACTGATAAATTGTGTTTTGATAACCAGATTTGTTACTGTTGACCTACCAGAGACAAAACCATGTTGCTCAGGTACTAAACTGTTGTTAACATGCGCATATAGGTGATCATATAAAATAATTTCAAGAATTTTACTAAAATTGCAGATTAACGTAATAGGCCTATAATTAGCTATGTCATTAATGCTACCTTTTTTTAATATATATATTACTTACCTTGTATTCGAGGAGAGCTGCTGTGGCATCCCTGGTTCCCAGTTGAGGCAGTGGCACAACTTGAAGGTCCTTGGATGCCAGGATGCATGTCCTTGGTGGCTCCTCGTCTCCCTCTTTTCCAACTACCATTTGGTAGCCAGAACTTCCTAGGCCCCTTACTCGATTCCTGAAAACATATGGTTCCTAAATTAGTATTATACCCCCAGTCTTACCTGTCAGAATGCTGACTAGCTCTCCAGTAGCATCCCGACTGTGCTGGAGGTTGATTTGGCTTACCCGTAATAATAGCTCCGTGGGGCGTCTGGGTACGGGTGATTAGGCCTATTTTTCTTTCTTTTCTTTTTTCTTTCGGCAGGAGTCCGGCGAGTCACTCCGCTCCAAACCGGTACCCTACGTACTGTAAGGGTAACCAGCTCGAAGTAGAGCACCCACTCGGCCTCCTCCAGCCGTCGTATGGTTTCGTGGCTGACCAGGAAGATAAGATGCCATCCTCCAGGTTTTCCCGTTGTTTTCAGGTGTTTCCACCTGTCCACGTTTAGGGAGCGGTTTTGACGCGCCAGCATGTCCCTTATTCTGGGGAGGTCTACTTCTTGGCTTCTCAGCCAAAAGCCGACCTGCTCCGGCCAGGGGGCATCAACCGCCCGCATTACACGGAAGGTGACACCATCTCCGGCCAGTGGTCTCCAGTTTTCAAGCAGCCAGCGCTTCGAGGTTTCATCCTGCGTCGTTATCAGGAACCAGCCTGGATCCACCAGGCCCGAGTTCCTGAAACGAAGCTCCGGGCCATAGGGTTCCCCTTCGGGACCCGTCATAGCCTGGAGCATCTCCGACACAAGGTGATTCCTTGTCCGCTCCCCTTCCTCCTGTGTCATAGTCCCGTCCTCTCGACTGGAAACTATGACCACCTGGCTTTCCCTCCTCGCGGCAGAGCTGTAGCTAGACAGTTGGGGTCCAGCCCCCGAATCCGACACTTTGGCAGCGCCCGTGCTTCCCCTTAGTAATGGGGACACGTTCGCTGCTTTGCCTGTCCGTCTCGGAGAGCTGGCACTCCCTCTGACCCGCTTCCTCCGTCGCTCGGGTGGGGTTGGCTCCTCTTTTCTTCGCCTTTTTGGGCCCTTGTTCGGGGGTGGGGCGCCTGAGAGTCTTTGTGGACCCTTTGGCACCTCAACACCCCTGACCGAAGCAGGTGCCGAGGGGAGTATGAAGGATTGCCTTTTGGCCTCCCTTCTCTCCGCCCTCTTTGCCTGCCTCGCTCTAGGGCCCCTCATTTTAAGGGGTCGGTACCCTCCGGGAGCCTGTTCGTCCGCCTGCCTCGGCTTCTGTCGCTCCTTATTGGAGCTCCCAGAGCTTGGATCAGGCTGACTCCCAGACTCGCCTGGGGTTTCTGTCAGCTCTAAGGCAACAGGTTCGGCCCGTTGACTCTGGACCTTTCGATCAGAGTCGCCCTGCGTCACCTGCCCCCCCCCGAGCCGACATTTCCGCCCTCTTCTTCCTTCTGGCGATCCTCCTCTTTTCTCGCCTTTTTTCTCTTTTGAGAGCCTCTCTAGCCTCTGTCTAATGTGGACCTTTCCAAGTCCTCATCAGACGAGCTGCTAGGGGATCTCAAGAGTTCCTCCTCTACTGCGATGGGTACTGTTTCCATCTCTTCCTCCTTTGAGCTAGGGAGCTCTGGTTGTGTTGTAATTGTTGGTACGTTTACCTTATCATCTTTTGTTTTTTCTTCCATTTAGTTGAGGGACGTGTGTTTAAATGTGGGTGTGTGTGTATGTGCGTATGTGTGTGTGTGTGTGTATGTGTAACTGGGTATGTGCCTGGACTGTCGGAGCCCTCAATCCTCCTTCTCCTCCCGGCAGTGCTCCGTGGCTTGACTTTTCCCAGCAGAAAAGGTTGGCAGCCGCTAGTGAAGCCCCCCGAACTAAACAGCAGGGCCCTATCCAGGCGCCACCTGGCACTACTGTATGACCCGAGATTATACACCGTTTGAAAGAGCAGCCCCCTACACTGGCTAGGCAAGGGTGGGCTCCTATACTATCCGGCGGCACTGGGTGTACCACCCCCAGCTTCTTTCACTGCTACCTCTCCAAACACGATCCCAATCCGGGATCCTGCCTCAAAGCTCGGCCTAGATAAGTACAGAGGGTGTCGGACTCTCGTCCAGGCGCATGTTTTGTATTTTATGTTGATGTATGTACGTGTATGTGTGTAAGTGTGTGTGCTTGGATCCTTCTTAGTCTCGCTTCTCTCCTTGACCTGTCCGGCAAGGGTGACCCTACTGGTAGCTGAGCTACCGCCGGCATAGCTCTCGGTTCATCGAAGCACTCAAGCCCCCTCACCGCGACAAGATGAAGATCCATCTTTGATATAAAGTTTGGTATTACTTTTTTCTGTCTGATACTATACCTGAGAAAATTAATCACTCTGTTATTTAAATACACTGTAAGTTTGGATACACTGGCTATTATTTGAGAAACCTAGTTAATGTTATATGTTATTAATGTGGTGTTTTATTACTCAAGATTGCACTGTACATTTATAGTTGAAGTTTGTTTTCTAATTTATCTGATTGGAATGAAATCATTTATTTAGTTTATTACTTGTGTGATGAAAAAGGTAAAGGTGAAAGAAAAGACAATAATTGATGGGAAAAGTAGTCAAAAAAACCCATTTTATTTTATATAAATTGATGCGGCAAATAGCCGTACATGAAATCTAAACAATCCAAATATTTGAGACAATTGCCTAAATATTATATAGGAAGGGTTACGTCGCTATAGTAATGACATACTATACATATTTCAAAGCTGGTTATGCAATAACAAGTACTAAGTTAATACAATCGTTGGCCGTGTTATTTGTAGGTGTAATTAAAGATGCGGCAAATAGCCGATTAAAATGTAATTGGAATTTTGATGTTAGCAATCGCTCTGATAAAATAATTTTACTGCAAAACAGTGGACAAGAACCATGTTCTGTTCTTGCATTATAGAATGGAAGTGATAATGAGACTTTAACACTCATGTAAAAGATCATAGAACGTTGGGGGAAAGCTCCCTTAATTGAATAAACAACTGCAAATCCCAAATTGTATATGATTGTTCAACAACGTGAACAGGGTGAGTCGATGTAAAGTAGTTGAGGACAAACCCACGACCACGGTGTTTGTACTAGAGCCAGAGAACTCTTTGTAGTCTACAAGGTAGAAAAGTAGTTGAGAACAAACCCACGACCGCGGTGTTTGTACTAGAGCCAGGGAACTCTTTGTAATCTGCAAGGTAGAAAAGTAGTTGAGTGCAAACCCACGACCGTGGTGTTTGTACTAGAGCCAGGGAACTCTTTATTAATTTGATGGATCGTTATTAAACAATCATAGAAAACTAGGCATTCGCCGATGAGAAATATCTCAAAATAGTTTGACTGGAAAGTATTCTAGTGAAACCTTTACATGGAAATCCAGGCACACGGCAGGCTTTTGATAGAGCACAACTGAAGTATACTGGAAGCTAAAGTTTCTTGTCATTGCATAAACTCTGAAAGTATATAGTTCTAGAATATAAACTGGTTATTGTGCAAACGTAAATCTTCCTAGCAAAATATTCAGTTTGAGTAAAAGACTCCACAAAGTAGGTGCGTACTTGGCTAAACAATACAGACGTCTCCGTCGCAAGTGGCCATCGTGCCAAGACTCAGTGTAAATGCTCATAAGCTGCAGGGAAATTTCCCTAAAGTTGATATTAACACGAAAATCTCCGGGTTGATTTTAATTGTCACAACAACCACTTATCGAAGATGAGAACAAACCCACGACCGCGGTGTTTGAACTAGAGCCAGGGAACTCTTTGTGGTTATAACAACAATGAAAATAAATCAAGAGATTATGTACTATTTACGTAGTTGAAAGCAAACAGCCTTATAAGATTTTACAACTGCGGTGTTTTTAACATTTGGGTCAATCAGAACCCCAGCTGTGCCTGTGATGACTTTATTGTAGTAAGGAACTACCGGTCACCCGACCATCTGGGGAGCCGACGACTATAGGGAGCGTCGAGTCAAGTGTAATGCAGTAGCAGCTGATGTAAAAGTAAAAGTAATGTGTTGGGTCCGGTTCCCTCGAAATGCACCTACTTCAGTGAGTCCTCTAGACAAACAAATGCACGCAGCAATGCAGTCTGTTAGGCATTGCTAAAAACTTGTTGCATAAATATTATTAAAAGCCTGAACTAACCAGTAATCAATTAAAGTGTATTACATTGAAAAATTAGTTGCAAAGAACCTGTCATAAAATGAATATCTTTGATACCACAAATAAGCCAATTTCCCCTATTCCCCCCAAACCAGAATGTAAAGTCAATTTTAAATAATAACGCAGAGAAGTAAATTGGTTTGATACTTAGTTAGTTATGTTGGTGAAATTGTCGTCGTGTAAATAGCCAAGTTGGAGTGTGCTCTAGGAGTGGGCTGGCAAGTAGTGTCGCAGTACTTTCCTCGTTGTTCTCCCAAGATGGCTTGTAGAGAACGTGCAGTAATTTTCTCGTTGTTTCCCCAAGATGGCTGGTAGAGAACGTGCAGTATTTTTCTAGTTGTTCCCCCAGGTGGCTGGTCAGGAGCGTGCAGTAATTTTCTCGTTGTTCCCCCAAGATGGCTGGTAGAGAACGTGCAGTACTTTTCTAGTTGTTCCCCCAAGATGGCTGGTAGAGAACGTGCAGTATTTTTCTAGTTGTCTCCCCCAGGTGGCTGGTCGGGAGCGTGCAGTAATTTTCTCGTTGTTCCCCCAAGATGGCTGGTAGAGAACGTGCAGTACTTTTCTAGTTGTTCCCCCAAGATGGCTAGTAGAGAACATACAGTAGTTTTCTAGTTGTTCCCCCAAGATGGCTGGTAGAGAACGTGCAGTAATTTTCTAATTGTTCCCCCAAGATGGCTGGTAGAGAACGTGCAGTAGTTTTGTAGTTGTTCCCCCAAGATGGCTGGTAGAGAACGTGCAGTAGTTTGCAGATTGGTGCCGCCAGCGTACTGGTCCAGCGTCGATTTTCTTCTCCCGAACGCTATGAATGCCTTGAGCTTTTATTCAGATTCTACGGCGTCTCTGTGACGTCACACGCTGCATTATTTCCATATTTCTACCGTGATGCTGTGACCCAATGTTTTCTAGCTTGCCATTAGTGATGCCCTGTCCCTTTTCCTCCTGTGCACCTAATGTTGTCTTTATTCAAATTCGCTCGAACCACTCGACGTATCTCTGACTACAAAATGCATTCGTCTTGTAAAATTTCTAACAATGCATGTTAAGACGCTTTTAAGTACCACTTGAAATTAATCTTACGTTGTTACCCTAACATTTAAAAGCTTTGGTGACATTTAGTCGGGCCTACTTATGTGTATGCAATTTTTATGGACTTGTAAAAATATTTCTGTATATTTGTCTAACTTTGGAAATGAAATTTAGAATGTAATGCTTAAATAATTTCTGGTTGATTGTAGTTATAAAAATGATGTTTCCCTGAATTGAAATCAAACTTAAGACTTATTTTTAAAATAGAATGGCCCCGGGGTGGTCTACTTCACTGTTCTGTGAAAACGAATATTTAAAAAAAAATGCCTTTGGTTTTTTTATTTGTTTTTTTTTTACAGAAAGAAATAACCAAATATAAACAAATTAAATTAAAAAAGCAAACTTTTAGAAACAAAAGGATAGAAAATAAATAAATAAAAGATTTAAAACCGACGTGCTAAGGATTTTTTCAATTCCATTTTTTATTACTGAGTGTTCAGTATACTTACTCTCTGCAGTTCGTAATATCGATCAACGATCGCAGACGATTCGCCGGTTGTTCGCCCTCAACCCTTACCGTTGGGCTTGACATTGTATGTTTGGAAATGTGGCTATCGATGATGACCAGTTTGATTCTGATAGTCAGAAAAATGCTGTTTTCACTTGTTGCAAATTGAAAAAATGTGCTATTGCTGTTTGTATAAACTGTGGAGGTGTTTTTCACAGGTCTTGCATACAAAGAATTAAAAACATTGAAATCATCAGTGAAACAATAGTTAAGTGTTGTAAATCTAACCCATCTCTGGATTCTCCTAATGCACATCAAGGGCAATCTGATGAGGCAAGTAGGAAAATTGAATTTGAAAAACTAAAAATTGAGAACTTAATGCTAAAAAGAATTTTGGAAGAATCTGAAATTAAAAACAAATTATTAGAAGGTAATAATAAACTATTAGAAGAAAACAAAAAATTACTCGAAGAAAAAATTGAGATGATAAAGAAAGAGCAAGAAGTTAATCCAAAAAAAGTAACTAATAAAAATGTTCATGAAAAAATTCGTAAAGCTGAATCTTTTAGTTCAGTAGTTAGTTTAGTAATAAAATGAACGAGATCATAAACCTATCTAATGATAAAAAGGAGGAAGAAGACTTTAAAATAGTAACTTATCGTAAAAAATCAAAAAGACCTGCTAAGAAATTTTTTGAAGAGAATAAAGACAGTGAATTTGCTATTACTAGAAAAGTTTGGCTCTACTTGCATACAATCAAGAGACACATTACAGCTGAGAGAATTAAGGAATTTATCACAAAACAACAAAAATTTAGAGATGCTGATATTTGCATTAAAGAACTACCGACTCAAGAATCTCAAAATAAATGTTTTATGTTCGGAATCGACTGGAATCTAAGAGATGACATATACAATCCCTCATCTTGGCCTACAAATATGGCATTCAAGAGATTCGATTTTGCGAAATATAATAAGTATAATAAACAAGCTGGTGAGGATTTTTAAACATTAACTTATCTAGCAGAACTGAACTTCATCACAACAAATCAATAAATATCTATAGCTCAAAATTACAAGTAACTGCTCATTTGAAAGTTCAAAATAGTCCAATTTGTATTGATAATCAAATAAATGAAAATGTACCTAAATCTGTAAATGTAAACATGTTCACTTCAGAAAAAACATCAAAAATAAAAAATGAAACCATTAATTTTAATATCATGCATTTAAACATCCAAAGTATTCATAATAAGACAAATGAGTTTGAAGCATTGATGGAAGAAAATTCCTTATTTTATGATTTCCTACTTTTTAACGAACATTGGTGCATACAGGATGAAATAAAATTTGTAAACATAAACAATTACAGTCTTGTCTCTGAATTTTCTAGATCAAATTATTCCCATGGGGGTGTAGCCATATATGCCTTAAATAAATTTAAATGCTCAACAATAACGCAGGTAAATACTCTGTCCGATGAACTAAACTGCGAGGTATCTGCAATTGACATAGAGAGTTCCAGAATAATGACTGTCTATAGATCCCCTCATGGAGATCGTGATGTGTTTTTTGAAAAAATATCAATTGCATTAGAAATACTTGCAAAAGGTAATAAATTATTATTCGTCTGGGGATTTTAATGTTCAGTTCCAAAACAAAAATGATCGTAATGCTCAAACGTTAATAAACATATTTAGATCTTTTGGTCTCTCATCTACAACTCAAGAAAACACTAGGAAAATCACTGTCTAGATAACATTTTTACTAACGTTCATCCTAACAATTATGAAATGAATATTATTGACACTTTATTATCTGACCACTTAGGCGTTCATTTAAAAACTAATATTAAAAAAATGAGTAACAACTTACAAGTGAGTTATCGACTTTTAAGCGATGAAGGCTTTACCAACTTAAATAATTACCTATTCTACACAAACTGGAACTTTATACATAACATACATCTGGACATCAATAAAAAATTTGAAATGTTTATTGGCGTTATAACTGATGCAATTGATAATTTATTTCCCGTAAAGACAAAAACAGTAAACACTGAGAATCGTCATCGAATTAAGTGGTTCGATAATGAACTGCGCGAAATGAGAAATCGACTTCAATTTTTGCATGAATATGCAAAAAGAAATCCAACCATGGATAATATTTCTGTACTGAAAAATTTTAAATCCTATTATAATCTAGAATTACGAAAACACAAAAGACACGCTCATGATAATTACATAGCTTCACACACCAATCCCCAACAAGCAATGTGGAAACTCATAAATGATAGTAAACCCGGTTCTGTACAAGTTACTGATAAGATTACGTCAAATGATTTCAACAAGTACTTCGCTAATGTAGCTGAAAATATAGTGAATGAATTACCACCAAGTAACAATGTCTACACTGATTTTCTGGAAGACTTCGTAACACCTAACATATTCAATTTCGCTATTGTTTCTGCAGAATCCGTACTTATGACAATAAATGACTTAAAAAATAAAAAAGCAAAGATGTGTATGACATGGGGCGAGCGTAGGTGTGTCTTTACTATGTACATACTTCGGTATGCGATGTAAAGCAACGACAGGCGCAGTTAGTACTTGGATGGTGACCATTCCAACGGAAACCGCGTTCTCGCCTCACACATCTTCCAGCGGCTTGTATATCAGTGTATGCGCGGAAGCTATACAACCTTAGGCGAGGGTTGTATAGGAGATATACCATCCTTCGGAGGGGATGTAAAGCCGTCGGTCCCTTGTCTATTAAATGTTAGGCAAGTAAAAGATCCCTACTCTTCTTAAGGGAAGAGGTTCGGGAAAATTCCTGGTTGGGGGTAGCTCGTCTACAGGCGTTGGTGTTAGGCCTCAGTAGCAGAAATAGGCCGACGTTAAATAAATGTATAAAACAAAAAAAATGTGTATGACATGAGCACAAAAATAATAAAGGCAATCAAATATTCTATATTGGAACCCCTAACGGCATTAATAAATATAAGTATTAGCACCAACATATTCCCAGATTGCTTAAAAATATCAAAGGTTGTTCCTAGCTATAATAAAAATGATATAGACGATCCCACTAATCATAGGCCTATCTCGGTCATACCATCTTTAGCTAAAATCTATTAGTTAATTTTAAAAGTTCAGTTAACCACTTATTTTGAGAGTCAAAACCTATTTAATCCAAATCAATTTGGATTTAGGAACAAATTATCAACTACTTTGGCTATAGACAAATTAATAACTATTATTAACTCAGGCTTTGAACAGAAAAAATACATTTGCTCTAAGTTCTTAGATCTAACTAAAGCTTTTGATTGTGTATCACATCAAATCCTCATTAACAAATTGTATTTTTAGGGCTTCACCACAGATAGTGTCATGCTAATCGATTCTAACTTGAGTAATAGTGTTACAGTTCAATTTAACATTTATACGTTATTAAAAAAAAATCTCTAAATCATTACTTTATCTCTTACATTTAATGTCTAACGAATTCGTGTTATCCGTCGTCACGCGTAATATTTATTATTTAGTTGTCTATATGAATTCGCAATTGTAAGAAATCTGTTGCAGGTATAGGCATGGCGTTATACATTTTGTTGTGTAGCGTGTTGCATATACTTAGGCTCTCTATTCTGTAATTCTTAAGCTAGGCAACCAATAACTTTTAATTAGTTTATAAGTAGATTCCTATAACCTACTGACGATCGGTAACACAGATTTATTTCTTCACAATAGTTTTTGGCTTAGGTTTTGTCTTCCGGTAGTCTGTCACTTTTCACGTGTAATTCGCTCGAACGCTTGGCAATTTATTAAGTGGTATTTTTACGTGCTCGTTGCGATTTTTGAAACAAGTAATTTCACCATTTTGGGATATATTCGCAACGTTATACATTTTTCGGTTATCCATTTATGTTTGGACGAGTGCATATTTTTATGGTATTGGAAATCGATTGTCTTCATTGGAAGGATCTATACGTAAAAGCCATTTTTGCCAAATTTGCACGAGGCCAAGGACATCCAAGGTCAACAACATTTTCTAAGAAAACCCTCCGAAACGAGGTAATTACCTTATTTTTATATTCAAACTAGCAAAATGTCACTTGTAGTAAATTGTTCAATGGTAAAAATTTATTTTTAGGGTTCTTTTCTTCCACCTACGGTTTCGCCTAGGATTTCGTAGTTTTTCTACGTTTTTTTTGTCTCCCCTGAAACAAACAGCTTTTTTTTTTCCACTGGTCTACACGTACTTATGTTACTTCTCCTTGCTGGACTGGAATTTCTTTTTTGTGGAGGAGCCATCCATTTTTTGGGTTAATTGATAGGCTGGAAGTTGCCCATTCCTGAAATTTGAGCCGAAGCTGAAGTCCCGCTGCCTGCAAGTTGTATCCTTCTTGTACCATATATATATTGATTTTAAAAAAAATATATTGTATATTTTGCTTTAAAAAATTTCACCACTGCTAATTTTTAACCTCTCCACAATAAAATTGTGAGAGGTTACTAAAATTGGTTCAAAAACGAAAATTGAGATAACATCAAATTTTTACGTTTTGAGGTCCTAGGAACCCAAAAAAGTGTTTTTTGAAAAATGTCTGTGTGTGTATGTGTGTATGTGTGTTAGCACGATAGCGCCGAACCTACTGAACGGATTTGAATGAAACTTCGCATGTGCGTCTCTTTAGTGCACCAGAAGATCTGAAAAGGTTTTGGTTGAGATCGGATTACGTTTAGTGCCATTCTGACGCAACAAGTTGTTTTTTTTATAATTACTTTCAATTTGTAATGGAACCATTGAAAAGCAGTTAAAATTCTGATTTCAACGATATATCACACTTCCACCCTTTCGATTTGGTTTCCGTGAAAAAAAATTAAAAGCAGCAAATATGAAGCATAGGTCGCATTTCGCATGACATGAGCGATCGGATTGCAATGAGCAAATTTTGACGGTTGTCATTGTCATCGTTTGTCATCCGATAACGTTGGTGTCATGTCATGTTAATAAGATTTTGGCATATTTGTAACTTTTAGTCGATTGTCACAAACTTTAAAGGCAGATGTAACAATATCAATATCATATGCTTTCTGTAACTTCGTTGATAAATTTATTATAGATTATCACTTTACCAATTTTCAGTTTGTTGCTTTACAAATCTGTAGTATTTAGGATAACTAGACTTTCTTAGTCGTTCAAGTGATGTTAAAGTTGTTAATATTCTAATAGTATATTATTCAGCGAACGATAATGTAGGTAATAACTCGCATAGGTGATTGTAAATTCATTAAGTTGAGGGTTTTTTTAGTTCCCCAGAAGATCTGAAAAGGTTTTGGACGAGATCGGATTACGTTTAGTGCCGTTTTGTTACACATTTTAATGCTCTTTTCGGCTTCAAAGATCCACCGAGTGGGGAGGTTCCAGCCGCTTCCAGTAGCTGCCGATTTTTTGCTAAACATTTTATGAAAATATTCTGTCAATTAATTAAAACATCTATGATATTTGTTGGGGGTTAAGCACTTACGTAAGACACGTATACCCAGTTAGATATATTTTTTTTGTGTGAATTTGTCTACCATACCCTACGTTATTGTACTGTTGAATGTTATAAAGTTACTTCGTTTATTGTTATTAAAAGATAAAACTGAATTTGAATTTTTCATTATCGTCTCGCTAAGTAATTTATTTAGTAAATTTAAGGTTACATTGTACTTGAGCTGGTATTTGGAGTGAAAAAAAAATTTACTTGGCGCCCTGATACATCAAAGTAATTTAGAACCCCGACCATCTCCACTGTTAGTCGGCCGGCAAATACCGTTAGTCAACAGACGACGACCAACTAGTTACGTCAGATTGTAATTTTAAAATTTGACGTAGCAGTTTTGGCGCTCCAACGTGGTTAGTTATATTACATTTTTTTTTTTCAATTTATTTGTTTAGAAATTCAAGAATACATGACGTAGGGTTGAGATGGCAGAGAGAAAAATAGTATTAGCAAGCAAAATATTCTTTTACATAGACATATATTGGTATAAAATTAATTTTGTTTTAAAAAAAAAATTAAAATGGCAGGTAGGTTTAAGCTTGACGTAGATAGACTAGTGAAAGATGAATTAGAGTATGAGTTACATATAAGAGGACTTTCTGAAATAGGTAATGTCGAGACGTTAAGAAAATGTTTGCGTGGTGCTTTGATTTTAGAAAAAGCCGGGACGGTCATACGTAGTCCAATAAAGTTAGGTGCTGCGAAAGAGTTGAGTGAATGTGAGAAAAAATTGCTTGATATTGAGGAAGATATTAATTCATTTTCTGGTTCACCTACTCAAATTAAAAAAATTGAATCCAAATTAACGCATGTCTTAAAAAGAGTTGAACACATATCGAGTAAAGATGAAGCATTAACTGCAAGACGTTGTAGAGCACTCACTCATGTGACGGAACTAGTTTCAAATTATACCGCAAAATCAAAAGATTTTGAATCTGATCCTAAACCTGAAGATGTTACGCTTGCCAATAATAGTGCAACGGGTAGCAATACAGTCGAGGAAAATATAACGCCTCCTAATTTGAATTCTGATAATTTGGATATCAATTCGGGAGTTTTACAAATTCCAAATTACTTTAACACTGTACCTGTGCACAAATGGGGTCTAAAATTCTCCGGAGATCAAGGACTTCTTAGTTTTAATGCATTTTTACAGCGTGTTGATGATAGTAGTAAAGCCTATAATTTAAATAAGCAACAATTATATTGTAATGCTTCTCAATAATTTGACGGTGATGCCTTAAAGTTTTATCATTTTGTTGGGAAAAACGCTTCTAATTGGGATGAGTTAGTTCAGTTAATGAGGGAGCAATTTACACCGTCTTCAGAAAAACTCTGGCGTCAAATCGAGAAACGTACCCAAGGGGATGAACCTATTGGTATTTATATTGCCACAATGTCTAATTTGTTTGATAGAATGCCTTACCCTGTACCAGAGAATAAACGTATGGAAATATTACGCAAAAATATAGCACCATTTTATCAAGAACGTTTAAGCACTAACATTGATATTATAGAATCTTCTTATGAGTTAGTTAAATCGTGCAGCAAAATAGAGAAAATTAAAGAGAATATTGATGAATTTATACCTCCAATTCCAGGTAGTCTTACTTGTGAACCTGACTTAGATTATAAACTACCAGTACTTAGTAAACCACAAAGTAATAAACCAGTTGTACATGAAATACAAGTACAAAAGGTAAAACCTAAAAATTGCTTTCGTTGTGGTAAACCAAATCATATAGCGCGTAATTGTAGAACGAGATTAGACATTAAGTGTTTTAGATGTAATAAACCAGGCTTCACTAAGAACACTTGCCCTGACTGTAATTCGGCAAACGGATCAAGAAGACAGAACTAGGCCAAATTCTGCCTTCTACGGATGCCCAGGCCATTGGTATTGAAAATAAATTATCCCCTGTACTTGATTACATTTTAGCACATGTTGGTGACAATGAATGTCCATATTTAAAAGTAAATATTTTAAGTCAAGATTTCTTTGGTTTATTGGATTCGGGAGCAAACAAATCATTTTTAGGTAATTCAGGATGGAAAATTTTACAGTCTTTAGGTGTTAAATTAAATAGTTGTAATATTTCGTGCTCAATAGCTAATAATGATTTATGTGAATGTATAGGAGTTGTTACCATTCCGATTAGATTACGTGATATCGTAAAGGTTATGGATTTATATGTTGTACCAGCGCTGGAGCACAGTTTAATTTTGGGTATAAATTTTTGGGTTAATATGGGAATAGTACCTGATATGAGACGTGGTGAATGGTATTTTTCGTCCGAAAATTTGGAAGTACCTGTAGTTAATTCCATTGAATTTAATTTAAGTGATAAACAACAAGCAGACTTGGATAAAGTCGTGAATGATTATTTTTCTAAAATTGGCGACAAAAAAGGTTGTACCACCCTGGTAAAACATAAAATTATTACTTCTAGTCCACCAATTAAACAAAGATATTACCCGGTTTCACCTTTCAAACAGAAAATTATCGACGAAGAACTAGATAAAATGTTAAAGCAAGGTATTGTTGAACATAGTAAATCAGGTTGGTCTTCTCCTGTGTTATTGGTACCAAAGAAAGATGGTAGCCAACGTTTCTGCGTTGATTTTAGGAAATTAAATGCAGTAACAGAAAGAGGCGCTTATCCATTACCGTATATAAATTCGATTTTATCAAAATTAAGCTCTGCAAAATATCTAACCAGTTTAGATATTGAAAGCGCTTTTTGGCAAATTTCTTTAAGTGAAGACAGTAAACAATACACGGCATTTACAGTACCTGGTAGAGGGTTGTATCAATTTACTCGCCTTCCTTTTGGATTGCATAATTCACCTGCTACATTCCAAAGACTAATTGACACTGTATTAGGCCCTGAACTCGAACCTTTCGTTTTTTGCTACTTAGATGACATTATCGTTATAGCCCCAGATTTTGATAAGCATATTGAAATTTTGTTAGAGTTTTTTAAACGTCTATATGAAGCTGGATTAACGCTTAATCGTGATAAATGCTTCTTCTGTAGGCCAGAATTAAAATATTTAGGTTACGTAGTCAATCGTGATGGTCTACATGTTGACCCCGAAAAAGTTAGCTGCATTTCAAATATGCCTGCTCCTACCTCAGTTACCGAAGTTCGTCGAATCATCGGTATGGTTTCATGGTATCGACGTTTCATACCAGCATTTTCTGACTTGATAGCTCCGCTAACTAATTTATTAAAGAAAGGCTCTAAATTTATTTGGGATAAAAGTTGTGAAAATTCTTTTAGAAATATTAAAAATGCTTTAGTATCAGCTCCTATATTAACGTGTCCAAATTTTGAGTATCCTTTTATATTGCAAACAGACGCATCTTCATTTGCATTAGGCTCGGTTCTCACACAAAAAATCGGAGATAGCGAGCATGTTATTTGTTATTTATCGCGTACTTTAACCAAACAAGAGCGTAAGTACTCAGCAGTCGAAAGAGAATTATTGTCGGTGCTGTGGAGTATAGAAAAGCTGCGTTGCTTCTTAGAAGGAGCTAAGTTTTCGGTAGTAACAGGCTGCTATAGTTTACAATGGTTGGATAATCTGCAAAATCCACAGGGTAGATTAGGTAGATGGGCACTTAGATTGCAACAGTTTGACTATACAGTAGTTCATCGTAAAGGCAAAGACAATGTAGTGCCAGACGCTTTGTCACGTTTAATAGTAGATAAAGATAATGTAGATATTGTGGTGAATAACATGAAGGTCGAGGTAATACAGGATAAATGGTACCTTAAAATGTTAGAAAATGTCAAAAAGAATCCTTTAAAATTTCCTAAATGGCGAATATTAGACAACAAATTGTATAAATATACTGAACTTGACTTCCCTGAAGTACGCAGTAACAATGATTTCTGGAAATTAGTTGTTCCTAAAGAAAAACGGCGCAAAATTATGCATAATAACCATGATTTAGAGACAGCAGGACATCTCGGTATATTCAAAAGTTTTAGCCGTATTGCTCGGTTATATTATTGGCCACGAATGAAAGCTGACGTTAGTAATTATGTAAGATCGTGTGAGATTTGCCAGAGAATAAAACCGGAACAGAAACGACCTGCTGGATTGATGGGTAAGAGGGTAATAGCTGACCGTTGTTGGCAAGTTATTAGTATGGATTTATTTGGCCCATTACCCAAAAGTAAGAAAGGAAATATGCATATTTTCGTAGCAACTGACAACTTCAGTAAATTTAATTTATTTTTCCCGATAAAACGAGCTTTAGCTAATAAACTCATTACTTTACTAGAAGAACAAGTATTTCATATATTCGGTGTACGACAAATGATTCGTTGTGATAACGGAGTACAATTCACGAGCAAAGACTTTGCTAATCTTGCTGAAAAATACGATATAAAAATTCTTTTTAACCCAAATTATCATCCTGCTCCGAATACCACTGAAAGATACAATCGAGTAATGAAAACTATGATGTCCGCTTACATTAAAGAACATCAAAGAGATTGGGACGTAAATTTAAGTGCACTAGGTTGCGCATTACGCACTGCACGTCATGAAGTTACGGGTCAAATGCCATATTTCATAAATTTTGGCAAAGAAATGTGTATTCATGGTTCAGAATATAAACATAATAATATCGATAACGACAATGATAATTCACCCTCTGTGTCAAAAAGATTTGCTGCTCTTGTGAAAATGTGTACCTCAGTTGCGGAACGATTAGAGAAAGCTTACGATAAATCTCGAGAAAAATATAATTTACGGCGTAGAGAAGTTGAATTTAAGATTGGTGACTTAGTTTGGAAGCGAAAATATGCACAGTCGGATGCTGCAAATTATTTCACTGCCAAACTAGCAGGGAAATTCGAGGGACCTTATAAAGTCAAAAAGAAAATAGGCTATTGCGTGTATATTTTAGAAGATTTATCTGGTACAGAATGTAACGGTAGCTGGCACATTAAGGATTTAAAACCTTATATAGAACCAGACGAGCACTTAGATCCAGTATAATAGTTATAATATGTTACCTTGGTTGGTGTTTCATATACCGCCATTGGATAGATCATTTTTGGAAAATAAAAACTTTCCAGATCTTGATCTCTTGTTTGTCTTGAGTATGAATGTTATTGCCATAGTAGTGGGTTAGTAAGGGATTTTCACTTAGTCTCTACTAACAGTGAAATATTTTTTGTGTGTCGTAGGTCGTATATGGCCGTAAGTTATTTAATTTCACGTCCTCTTGGACTTTGATCTACTAGTCAGTAATTTCATCTAGTAATTAAATTTATTATAACATTTTGTTTACCTGTTACTGGATTTTAATGTGCCTGTCTATCTGTAGAGTGTCACGAGCTATAGTATTTGATTAGTTAGGTTTTCTTTCTTGATTTCAGGATTTACTATAACTTACTTAGCTTTTAACCTCTGTGGTGAGGGGGTTGTAAAAAGAATTCTACCATCATGGGATTGTCCTATGTGGGGTAAAAGCCCCCTGAACGGCCACTTAGTTTTTTTTTGTTTTAAATACTTAGAGGGACTCCAATCTTGCTGGGAGCGGTGACATTTCACTGGCTGTCTTAAATGGCAAACCGGATGCCAGGGGGTCAGTCATTGAGCTGGGGATCAGCTTGCCATGAGTCTTCGTTTTGGTTGGCTTGGTCGAGGTCGGTCAACACTATTGCAACTCCCTCAGTGCGGTGCTCTGACGTGACTGTCATCTAGTTGCTGGTGGAAGGGTGGCCGCTGTGGCAGATAGGAGAACACTCCCGCAAGTTTTGGTTGCAAGTGGGTTGACTGTGAGGTGAGGTAACCCCAAGCATTTTAAGCCTCATAGTGTTAAGATGGTTGTGCGTTTGAATTTATTGTGTGCGTCTTTTATTATTTTTTTCTTTTTGGAGAAATTTACGGGGTAAATTCCTTTGTGAAGGGGGGTGGTTGTTACAGTTCAATTTAACATTTATACGTTATTAAAAAAAAATCTCTAAATCATTACTTTATCTCTTACATTTAATGTCTAACGAATTCGTGTTATCCGTCGTCACGCGTAATATTTATTATTTAGTTGTCTATATGAATTCGCAATTGTAAGGAATCTGTTGCAGGTATAGGCATGGCGTTATACATTTTGTTGTGTAGCGCGTTGCATATACTTAGGCTCTCTATTCTGTAATTCTTAAACTAGGCAACCAATAACTTTTAATTAGTTTATAGGTAGATTCCTATAACCTACTGACGATCGGTAACACAGATTTATTTCTTCACAATAGTTTTTGGCTTAGGTTTTGTCTTCCGGTAGTCTGTCACTTTTCACGTGTAATTCGCTCGAACGCTTGGCAATTTATTAAGTGGTATTTTTACGTGCTCGTTGCGATTTTTGAAACAAGTAATTTCACCATTTTGGGATATATTCGCAACGTTATATTTTTCGGTTATCCATTTATGTTTGGACGAGTGCATATTTTTATGGTATTGGAAATCGATTGTCTTCATTGGAAGGATCTATACGTAAAAGCCATTTTTGCCAAATTTACACGAGGCCAAGGACATCCAAGGTCAACAACATTTTCTAAGAAAACCCTCCAAAACGAGGTAATTACCTTATTTTTATATTCAAACTAGCAAAATGTCACTTGTAGTAAATTGTTCAATGGTAAAAATTTATTTTTAGGGTTCTTTTTTTCCACCTACGGTTTCGCCTAGGATTTCGTAGTTTTTCTACGTTTTTTTTGTCTCCCCTGAAACAAACAACTTTTTTTTCCACTGGTCTACACGTACTTATGTTACTTCTCCTTGCTGGACTGGAATTTATTTTTTGTGGAGGAGCCATCCATTTTTTGGGTTAATTGATAGGCTGGAAGTTGCCCATTCCTGAAATTTGAGCTGAAGCCCTGCTGCCTGCAAGTTGTATCCTTCTTGTACCATATATATATTGATTTTTTTTTAAATATATTGTATATTTTGCTTTAAAAAATTTCACCACTGCTAATTTTGCTAAACATTTTATGAAAATATTCTGTCAATTAATTAAAACATCTATGATATTTGTTGGGGGTTAAGCACTTACGTAAGACGCGTATACCCAGTTAGATATATTTTTTTTGTGTGAATTTGTCTACCATACCCTATGTTATTGTACTGTTGAATGTTATAAAGTTACTTCGTTTATTGTTATTAAAAGATAAAACTGAATTTGAATTTTTCATTATCGTCTCGCTAAGTAATTTATTTAATAAATTTAAGGTTACATTGTACTTGAGCTGGTATTTGGAGTGAAAAAAAAATTTACTTGGCGCCCTGATACATCAAAGTAATTTAGAACCCCGACCATCTCCACTGTTAGTCGGCCGGCAAATACCGTCAGTCAACAGACGACGACCAACTAGTTACGTCAGATTGTAATTTTAAAATTTGACGTAGCAATAGGCAACAGTATGTTCTTTACAGAAATATTAAATCTGATAAACTTGGTGTGAATGCTGGTGTCCCACAAGTTTCTGTCCTGGGACCAGTTCTCTTTCTAATTTATATCAATGATTTGCCTCTTTCGATTGATAGTTCTACTTCTGCCATCTTATTTGCTGACGATACAAATCTTACTAAATGTAATATTAACTTAGATGCTTTATTGGAAGGAATGTTGAGAACCGAATCAAAAATACAAAATTGGTTTCTCTCGAACCAACTGAATCTTAATAATTCAAAGACTGAGACAATGGTGTTTGGCCTCAGAAATATGAACCAGATAGAAAATCCAGATTCAGTAAAGTTTCTCGGTGTTTACTTGGACTATAAACTATCATGGGAAAATCACACTAACTATATTTGCAAGAAAATTTCAAAAAATATATATCCTTCGCAGTTTGGCTCATCGGGTATCAACAGAAACCCTCGTCACTGCTTATCACAGCCTTATTCACTCTGTAATATCTTATGCTATCCTTGTATGGGGGCATGCTAGCTCAGCAACTAGTGTGTTTTCCATGCAGAGATGAGCAATAAGGGTAATTGCAGGACTCAAATTTAGAGACGACTGTAAATCCAAACTAATTGATTTGAAAATTTTAACTGTCCCCTGTATATATATTCTGTAATGCTTAATTTACACAAAAAACAACTTAAGTATGTACACTACTCATGACGAATTTCACTCATACCCAACGAGACACTGACATAACTTGGCTATTAACTATTTGAGACTGTCAAAAACTAGAGACAGCACTGCATACTGGGGCCTCAAGTTCCATAATGCTCTACCTCCAGAGATTAAACTCCTTACGGAGATATCATTTAAAAACAGGATTAAGCAGTTTCTTATACGTAATGCTTTTTACTCTATACAGGAATTCTTAAATAGTGACTTAACAAGAATATAATAATCACTTAGCTGAAGATGAAAATGTTTATTGTTTTTTCTTACTTATTAATTTTGTGTTCAAAAATAATTTTATCATTTTTACCTATATTTTTACCTAATTTTATTATATATATATATATATATATATATGAAAAATACTAGGTTCTCGGGTTGAACCGCGTCTGAGGTTGTTAATGTCTCGACGTTTCGGCTCCCGTTTTGGAGCCATTTTCAAGAGAAAAAGTGAGTCAAGTAAAAATTGTCAAAGAAAATAATGCTAGGAGTTCGTGGAACTGGTTCGATTCCGGGGTCCCAATCTGCCTACTCCCCAGATCTCACCGCGATCCGTCTCTAAGGCCTCAACCTGCCTACTCCTTAGAGCGAACTCGCTGGCAGTATCGGACGAAGTGTTATTTATACGAAAGCTGTCTGTGGGTGGGAGAGTGGTGGGGGGTTGAGGGTCTGTTGATGGAGGCATCAGAGCAGAACGGCTGCTATCAGGATTATGAGGTGTGGATGAATATTGTGGGGCTAGCCTGGAGATCAATGATTTCCAAGCGACTGGAAGACGATGACAGTCATCCCTTTTGTTTAGACAATTGGGACGTTTTTCAATCTCAATTGCTTCGCGGATGATTCGCGGTTTCTGGAAAAATGATGGTGCTATGGTTTTGGTGTTATCGAAGTCTATATTATGGCCTGTTAGAAGGCGGTGTTGGGCAAGTGATGATGTGGGATCGGATTTTCTAACTGCAAGACGATGTTCATATATTCTATTGTTAATCCGTCTGTTGGTTTGTCCAATGTAGGTTTGGGGACAGTTTGAGCAAGGTATTTCGTATACACCGTGGGAATCATTAGGTATTTGTTCTTTTGGGGTTCTGATTAAATTGGAAATTGTTTGGTGTGTTGTGAATATGGTTTTTATGTTATTGGATTTCAGGATTTTTGAAATTTTGTCTGTGACACCTTTGATGTAAGGTAGGAGAGCTTTTTGCTGAGGAGGAGTTTCTGTCTGATCAGTTTGGGAAGGATTTTGTGCTTTGTGTATGGATCGCGTTATATGTCCTTTGTCGTAACCGTTTTGTAGAAGTGCTTCTTGTAATGTTTGTAGTTCGGATTGTCTGTTAGTCTGAGGGATCTGGTTACAAGAGTGTTGACAACGGAATTTATTTGTGATGGATGGTGGTGTGATTTTGAGTTAAGGTAACGGTTGGTGTGGGTTGGTTTTCTATACACAGAGTAGGAGAGTTGATTGTTGTTTTGTTTTGTAATGAGGACGTCTAGGAAAGGGAGAGAACAACTGTTTTCGATTTCAATAGCGAACTGGATCTGAGGGTGTATATGATTAATGTGAGACAGAAAGTTGTTTAGAGAATCTCTACCATGTGGCCAGATAACGAAGATGTCATCTACGTATCTTAGCCAGCAAGTAGGCTTCAGTTCGGATGAATTGAGGGCTTGGGTTTCGAAGTTGTCCATGTAGATGTTGGCTATGACAGGGGACAGAGGTGATCCCATTGGAGCTCCTCTCACTTGTTTGTAATAGTTGAAAGAGAAAATAGGACAGACAATGTTCTAGAAGGGTCAGAGTGCTGGGAGAAATATTGTGTTTAGTTTTGAGAACGTTTAGGGCTTCAGTGAGTGGGATATTGGTGAATAGTGACACAATATCGAAACTGACTAGAATGTCGTTCTGGGAAATAGAGTAATTTTGAAGAAGATCAATGAAATTGGTGGAATTTTTGACATAAGAAGGGGCTTGTTCAGCAATGGGTTGTAGAGTATGGGCTAGATGCCTCGCTAATTTGTGAGTTGGGGAACGAAAAACACTAACTATTGGACGTAAAGGAATGTTGGTTTTGTGAATTTTTAGGAAGACCGTATATTCTAGGAGTTCTAGACGATTTCTCTCGAGGAATGAGGGATTTTCGAATATCTGAATGGAGGTCAGAATTGTTGATGATGATTTTTGTTCTCTTTTCTAAGTATGTGGTGGGATCGCGTTGGATGCGTTTGTAGTCTGGGGTATTGAGTAAATCGTTCATTTTTGTTAAGTAATCGGAGGTGTTTAGTATGACAGTGGAGTTGCCTTTGTCGGCTGGGAGAATGATAAGGTCGTCATTGTTATATAGGTCTTTTAGGGCTTGTCTTTCTCTAGAAGGTAGGTTAGAAGTGGGAGGTTTGGCAGTTCGAAGTATTCTAGCGATATCTTGTCTGGTGTCCTCAGCTTGATTGTTTGGAAGGTGGGATATAGAATCTTCAACTTGGGTAATAATGGTTTCAACTGGAATAATTTTGGGAGAAACTGCAAAATTGAAACCTTTAGCTAAGCCTTGAAGGGCGACATCGCTGATGGAGAAGTCAGAAAAGTTGTGAACTACCTTGTTAGGATCTAATGTGGATGAGGAGTTAGGTTTCTGTTGGGCAATGAGTTGTAAGAGTTTGTTTTTCTGTGTGTTGGTCTTCTGTTCTGAGATATGTAGGGCTTTGTCGTTGGATAATCGGTCAAAGGTGTCCCAGAGAATTTGGTGAATACAGGAAGCGTGAATCTGTAGATAGGTTTTGTATAGTCGTGTGCTGGTAGTGTTGAGGTTCGTTCTGGTGTTATGTATGGAATTTCGAAGTAGGGCAAAACTTGCTTTGTTAAGAATTTTTGAAATAGAGGGGGACTTGGAGCGATAACACCAAAACCATAGCACCATCATTTTTCCAGAAACCGCGAATCATCCGCGAAGCAATTGAGATTGAAAAACGTCCCAATTGTCTAAACAAAAGGGATGACGGTCATCGTCTTCCAGTCGCTTGGAAATCATTGATCTCCAGGCTAGCCCCACAATATTCATCCACACCTCATAATTTTGTCAACAAAGCAGTCAAGGCTGAAAAAAAGGCTTATTTGTCACAAAAGTTCAAAAGTGACCCTAACGAATTCTGGAAAGTGCTAAAGTGGTTGAATATTAAGCCCGACACTGACACTTCTGCTTCTACAATTGCTAATGCAAATGAGTTTAACAATTATTTTTCGCGCACTAACCTCCAGGCCGATGATGCCCATCATGATGTTATTGCTTGTTATGAAAATTCCCAGTATTTGCGTGAAGGTGGTCCTCTTATATTTCATGAAATTTCTTGCGTAAAATTTGAGAAAATATTAAGTGAACTTAAATCTAATGCCATGGGGTCTGATGGTATTAATGTTAAATTAATTTTATACACAATTCCTTATTTAAGTAAATATATAATTTATATTATAAATAAATGTCTATTAGAGGGAACCTTTCCTTCGGATTGGAAAGAAGCTAATGTCATTCCTGTAGCTAAAAAAAACAGTCCCGTGTGTATTAGCGATTTTCGACCTATTAGTTTGTTACCAGTCTTATCAAAAGTTTTAGAAAAGGTGGTGTATGAGCAAGTTAACGAATATTTAAATAATAACTCGATTTTACCAGTGTCGCAGTCTGGGTTTCGTTCCCGTCATAGCACGGCCACAGCTTTATTAAAAGTATCGGACGACATATTTAGATCTTGTGATAATAATAATAACTGTTGCTTGATACTGCTCGATTATAGTAAAGCTTTTGACACTTTAGATCACGCTACCCTGTGTGCGAAATTAAAATACTATGGTTTCGGTGTTACGGCAATTTCTTTCTTTAATAGCTATCTTAGTAATCGTCGTCAAAAAGTAGTATTAAATAACGATATTTCTGACATAGTCAACATTAGAAAGGGTGTGCCACAGGGTAGTGTACTTGGGCCTTTACTTTTTTTTATTTATACAGCAGATCTTAACAAGCGCCTCCAATTCTGTTCATCCCATCAGTATGCAGATGATACTCAGTTATACTTTTCTTTCAGATTATCTGACTTACACGCCGCGGTAGCGAATATTAATTTTGACTTGGACAGGATATCTAGGTTTTCAGCTGACCATGGCTTGATATTAAATGAGGCTAAAACGGAATTACTGGTGTTTGGCAAACATAAAACTAAAATTGTCAGTCATCCCGATTTTAAAATAGTTTTAAACAACTGAAATTTGATGCCAGTTGACTTTTGTAAGAACCTTGGTGTTTGGTTTGACACGGATTTAAGATTTGGAAAACATGTCAGCACTTTGATACGAAATTCTTTTTGTAAACTGAAACTTCTCTATATGCACAAAGACATTCTTAGTACAGAAGTGAAGTTGAAATTAACCGATTCGTCAATTTTAACGTCTATTTCTTATTGTGACACCCTGTACTGGCCAGCTATCTTAAATCGTGATAAAGTATGCCTCCAGAGGATACAAAATGCTTGTATCAGATTTTCATATAACTTGCGTAAATTTGATCATATTACTTATCATTTCCGTCAGTTCAAATGGTTAAACCTTTCTGAGCGTTTTGACTGCCATATGGCGTGTTTAATTTTTAAAATGATCAAATATATGACACCTAGCTACTTAGTTGCTAAGTTAAAAAAAGGCACTGACACTCATCAGCGTTCTACGCGTTACTGTACCCAATTTACTGTTCCTAAGCATAACTCTGCCCTGTTTCAACGTTCCTTTTCTTTCTCCGCCGCAAAATTGTATAACTCTATTGCCCAGAATATAAAGTCCCTTGCCAATATATCTGCATTCAGAAAACAGATCACAGATTTTATCATGAATAAGCGTGATATTTGAGCACATATATAATGCTTCTTCGCCGCCTATATTGTGCTACATTGTACTCTAGTTAATTTATTAACAAGGGTGGTTATATGGAAGAGCACTAACGTGAATATCGCCACCCTTCTTCTTCAAATTTTGTTTTTATGTGTAATTTATAAGAAAACAATAAAGACATGTTATTATTATTATTATTATTATAATCCTGATAGCAGCCGTTCTGCTCTGATGCTTCCATCAACAGACCCTCAACCCCCCACCACTCTCCCACCCACAGACAGCTTTCGTATAAATAACACTTCGTCCGATACTGCCAGCGAGTTCGCTCTAAGGAGTAGGCAGGTTGAGGCCTTAGAGACGGATCGCGGTGAGATCTGGGGAGTAGGCAGATCCCCGGAATCGAACCAGTTCCACGAACTTCTAGCATTATTTTCTTTGACAATTTTTACTTGACTTACTTTTTCTCTTGAAAATGGCTCCAAAACGGGAGCCGAAACGTCGAGACATTAACAATCTCAGACGCGGTTCAACCCGAGAACCTAGTATTTTTCATACCAACGACCGCGGAAGCTTCTCGGAACATTTTATTCGCCTCTACGGGGAGGAAATTCATTCTCTGACTAAATCCTATAGTACACTTCTACTTCGTAAAACCAGACTTCTTTGTGACCTTACTTTCCTGAAAGCGTGTCGAGATCACCAAGTCATCCCAAAATCTCTCCAACTTAAATATCACTCCAAGTCCCCCTCTATTTCAAAAATTCTTAACAAAGCAAGTTTTGCCCTACTTCGAAATTCCATACATAACACCAGAACGAACCTCAACACTACCAGCACACGACTATATAAAACCTATCTACAGATTCACGCTTCCTGTATTCACCCAATTCTCTGGGACACCTTTGACCGATTATCCAACGACAAAGCCCTACATATCTCAGAACAGAAGACCAACACACAGAAAAACAAACTCTTACAACTCATTGCCCAACAGAAACCTAACTCCTCATCCATATTAGATCCTAACAAGGTAGTTCACAACTTTTCTGACTTCTCCATCAGCGATGCCGCCCTTCAAGGCTTAGCTAAAGGTTTCAATTTTGCAGTTTCTCCCAAAATTATTCCAGTTGACACCATTATTTCCCAAGTTGAAGATTCTATATCCCACCTTCCAAACAATCAAGCTGAGGACACCAGACAAGATATCGCTAGAATACTTCGAACTGCCAAACCTCCCACTTCTAACCTACCTTCTAGAGAAAGACAAGCCCTAAAAGACCTATATAACAATGACGACCTTATCATTCTCCCAGCCGACAAAGGCAACTCCACTGTCATACTAAACGCCTCCGATTACTTAACAAAAATGAACGATTTACTCAATACCCCAGACTACAAACGCATCCAGTGCGATCCCACCACATACTTAGAAAAGAGAACAAAAATCATCATCAACAATTCTGACCTCCATTCAGATATTCGAAAATCCCTCATTCCTCGAGAGAAATCGTCTAGAACTCCTAGAATATACAGTCTTCCTAAAATTCACAAAACCAACATTCCTTTACGACCAATAGTTAGTGCTTTTCGTTCCCCAACTCACAAATTAGCGAGACATCTAGCCCATACTCTACAACCCATTGCTGAACAAGCCCCTTCTTATGTCAAAAATTCCACCAATTTCATTGATCTTCTTCAAAATTACTCTATTTCCCAGAACGACATTCTAGTCAGTTTCGATATTGTGTTACTATTCACCAATATCCCACTCACTGAAGCCCTAAACGTTCTCAAAACTAAACACAATATTTCTCCCAGCACTCTGACCCTTCTAGAACATTGTCTGTCCAACACCTATTTTCTCTTTCAAGGCAACTATTACAAACAAGTGAGAGGAGCTCCAATGGGATCACCTCTGTCCCCTGTCATAGCCAACATCTACATGGACAACTTCGAAACCCAAGCCCTGAATTCATCCGAACTGAAGCCTACTTGCTGGCTAAGATACGTAGATGACATCTTCGTTATCTGGCCACATGGTAGAGATTCTCTAAACAACTTTCTGTCTCACATTAATCATATACACCCTCAGATCCAGTTCACTATTGAAATCGAAAACAATTGTTCTCTCCCTTTCCTAGACGTCCTCATTACAAAACAAAACAACAATCAACTCTCCTACTCTGTGTATAGAAAACCAACCCACACCAACCGTTACCTTAACTCAAAATCACACCACCATCCATCACAAATAAATTCCGTTGTCAACACTCTTGTAACCAGATCCCTCAGACTAACAGACAATCACAACAGACAATCCGAACTACAAACATTACAAGAAGCACTTCTACAAAACGGTTACGACAAATGACATATAACGCGATCCATACACAAAGCACAAAATCCTTCCCAAACTGATCAGACAGAAACTCCTCCTCAGCAAAAAGCTTTCCTACCTTACATCAAAGGTGTCACAGACAAAATTTCAAAAATCCTGAAATCCAATAACATAAAAACCATATTCACAACACACCAAACAATTTCCAATTTAATCAGAACCCCAAAAGAACAAATACCTAATGATTCCCACGGTGTATACGAAATACCTTGCTCAAACTGTCCCCAATCCTACATTGGACAAACCAACAGACGGATTAACAATAGAATATATGAACATCGTCTTGCAGTTAGAAAATCCGATCCCACATCATCACTTGCCCAACACCGCCTTCTAACAGGCCATAATATAGACTTCAATAACACCAAAACCATAGCACCATCATTTTTCCAGAAACCGCGAATCATCCGCGAAGCAATTGAGATTGAAAAACGTCCCAATTGTCTAAACAAAAGGGATGACGGTCATCGTCTTCCAGTCGCTTGGAAATCATTGATCTCCAGGCTAGCCCCACAATATTCATCCACACCTCATAATCCTGATAGCAGCCGTTCTGCTCTGATGCCTCCACCAACAGACCCTCAACCCCCCACCACTCTCCCACCCACAGACAGCTTTCGTATAAATAACACTTCGTCCGATACTGCCAGCGAGTTCGCTCTAAGGAGCAGGCAGGTTGAGGCCTTAGAGACGGATCGCGGAGAGATCTGGGGAGTAGGCAGATTGAGACCCCGGAATCGAACTAGTTCCACGAACTCCTAGCATTATTTTCTTTGACAATTTTTACTTGACTCACTTTTTCTCTTGAAAATGGCTCCAAAACGGGAGCCGAAACGTCGAGACATTAACAATCTCAGACGCGGTTCAACCCGAGGACCTAGTATTTTTCATACCAACGACCGCGGAAGCTTCATATATATATATATGTATGTATGTATGTATGACTGTTTATATTTGTAATTATATGTATTGCTGTGTTCAAATTTTTGACCTGTGTAAATACTTTTGTATGTTTAACACCAATAAATTATCTTATCTGAAGTGAGTTTGTCATTGCGTTACGTCTGCAGAATGCCAACTTATCTTAGTCACATGACAAAAACCTACTATCCATGGTCTGTCAAAATGTATTAGGATCTTTGAATATATAGGTAAGAAAGAAATGCAATTCAAATAATAGGCGATGGAGTTTGTATAGAATTCTGAATAATATTCAAGATGACGCCTGACAAAGAGCAACGGGTCATCTCAAGACGAGTGTAAATACTGTAAAAAAGCAGTTACCAGTTGTCTAAAATATTGTGAATGTGATGCAATGTATCACCTATCACATGCTCTAAGGACCAGTGGTTATTATTTTAAATGTAACAAATCAGAGAGGAAAAAAAAATGACAAACTAGGTGTAAATGCTGAAAAAGTAAAAGAAAAAAGTGTTAATTTCTCAATGGAAGCATTTACATATTTAAAACTACTTGTTGAAGAACAGACAGTGACAAATAATTTACTCAGAGAAAAAATAAACTACCTAGAAAAGGAATTAGAAAGTGAAACATCAAAAGGCAAATCCATAGAAGATTAGTACAATGAACTGGTAAAGAAAGATGGTATAAAACATAGTGTTTCTGATAAACATAAAAAAAATGTAAACCTAAACAGAAACATAAATATTGACGTAGTATCAAAAAAGGAGTCGCAGAATACAGTTAACCTAAATATCAAAACAATGGCTACACGGCAACAACAATTTATGAACTCATATATAAACATAAACAGCGACATTAGTGGACAGGGAAAGAAGAAGAATCCAAACAGAGTACTGGAAAACCAGATAACAAAGTAAGCAATAAATATGATGAATTCAAAACAGTAACATATAAATAGAAAAATGGAAACAGGAATAATAGTCAGGGTCAGGAGTCGGGATTTTTTCGGGTTTTTGCTTTTTTTTGCCAGATCCTTTCCGTTTTCGAAGTCGCTGAACCGGATGGTGGGGGGTCCCGCAATTTTTTTTCCTCGGCAACTCCTTCAAATTGGCCAAAAACCACCTCCAAAGTGTCCTTTTCCGTGAACCCGTTTAGTTTCCTCAGTTTTTCGACTAACTGTTATTCCCTCGAGTAAAACGGAAGGTCCCTCGAGGGATTCGACCTCAGCCACCCCTACACCAGGCTTCAACCACTCTTGAAATTTTTTTTGTGGAAAAAAAATTGATATTTTACAGGAGGTGTTTCTGTGAGGAAGGTGGCAGGTGACCACGGTTGTGTAACCATCCCCGGAGGTGTTGTCGCCCTTCAATGGGATGGAAAAAATATATATACAGGGTGTTGCATCATGAGAGGGACATAGCTTAATAGGAGGTAGAGAACATCAGTGGTAACCGGAACCTCCCATAGAAATGTCTCATTGGGCCTTCATTACGAAGTTACAGGGTGTTAAATAATTTTTGGCCAAACCTGTTTTTTGTCATAACTTTGACAGGGAATGAAATAACGGATTCATATTTGGTACGGCTAATGTACTAACGAGCCCCAAGAGGTACATGTATAAAAAAAAATATCCAGGTCCGGACTCACTATAATTTATGTTTCTTCTTTGCATCAATAAAACATCACCCTGTATATATTTTTTTGAAATTTCGATACGATATTCGAAAAGAGCAAGAAAAAACAAACAAAATGGCCTATTTCATTTTTTTGTTACACCTTCGTGGTTATTTAAATACGTTGTTAAATGTGCAAGAAAATGGATTACAGAACCCTATTAAATGAGAGGCACGTGAAATAAATAGTTTTATAACTAAAATTTGCAAAAATTCTATTGAGCCTAGGTGGTCTGGGTGAATCCTAATTCCGGCACGTTTTAAAGGTCCATTTTGGTAAAAAACTGTGGTCCTAATAAGTAATCGGGTATGAAATAACAAAATTTTTAATCAATCACAGCAGGCTTGTTCAAAGTGACAGATAATAAAAAGAAATCTCCTAAACAGTTGAATAATTGTTTGTTAGTAATTTAATGTGTCAATAATCCGCATTTAGTTAGTGAAAACTTGTGAAAATATTTTAACTATGCCAGTAAAATTTACAAACGTGGAATATGCTGACATAATATTCATCTATGGTTTCTGTAATGGAAATGGTAGGTCGGCGGAAAGAGAATATCGGCTGCGTTTTCCTGGTCGTCGATGCCCTAATCATAAAACCTTTAGTACGGTGTTCCAGTATGCAAGAGAACACGGAAAGTTTCCTAATTCTGCAGTTGTGGAGCGTGTTTTACAACAAGGTGTGCAGGAACAAAATAATATTATAAACGTAGTTCAAGAAAGCCCAAATATGAGCACTAGACGAATCAGTTTGGCAACTGGTATTCCTCATTGGCGAGTATGGAGAACCCTAAAAAGAGAACGTTACCATCCATATCATATCCAGCAGGTACAGCGTCTTCAACAAGGCGACGATATCCCCCGCCTGGCATTTTGTCATTGGTTGTCTAACCATCGCCCAGTCATTTACAGAACCTTATTTACGGATGAGGCACAATTTACAAGGGATGGAGTAAACAATTCACGAAATAATCATAAATGGGCACAGGAAAACCCACATGCGGTACGCCAACGCCGTTCGCAACACAGGTTTTCTGTAAATGTTTGGGTCGGACTTGTGAATAGACATTTGATAGGGCCACATTTTTTTGAAGAAAGATTGAATGGTGAAATTTACTTTGATTTTCTTCAAAACATTTTACCGAATATGTTAGAAAATATCGGTATAAGAGGCATGTTGTTTCAGCATGATGGGGCCCGACCACATTTTAACCTACAAGTAAAAGAACACTTAAACAATGTGTATCCTAATAGATGGATTGGACGCGGGGGTCCACATGAATGGCCACCAAGATCACCTGATTGTAACCCTTGTGATTACTTTTTATGGGGCCACTTAAAAAACGAGGTTTATAGCATCGAAATTGAAAGTAGACAACATTTAATCCAGCGCATCGTTACAACCTGCGACGAAATACGGAATAATCCAGACATGATACGTCGAGCAATTGGTGACCTTTCTAAACGCGCAAGAAAATGCACAGAATGTGGGGGAGGACATTTTGAAAATTTACTTTAGTGTCAATTACGTTTTATTTTTAAACACATTTAGTTATTGTTTTGTTATTTATTGTTAATTGAATGGAAAATATTTTATTTATTCAGATTTTAGTTTGTTCTCTTTTCCAATTTTTATTAAGTATAAAATGTTGATGATTTTCTTGATCAAAGTAACTGGTTGCTTAGGCCTAAATGGTTTAAATTATCTGTCACTTTTATTCTTTGAACAAGCCTACTGTGATTGATTAAAACTTTTGTTATTTCATACCCGATTACTTATTAGGACCACAGTTTTTTACCAAAATGGACCTTTAAAACGTGCCGGAATTAGGATTCACCCAGACCACTTAGGCTCAATAGAATTTTTGCAAATTTTAGTTATAAAACTATTTATTTCACGTGCCTCTCATTTAATAGGGTTCTGTAATCCATTTTCTTGCACATTTAACAACGTATTTAAATAACCACGAAGGTGTAACAAAAAAATGAAATAGGCCATTTTGTTTGTTTTTTCTTGCTCTTTTCGAATATCGTATCGAAATTTCAAAAAAATATATACAGGGTGATGTTTTATTGATGCAAAGAAGAAACATAAATTATAGTGAGTCCGGACCTGGATATATTTTTTTTTATACATGTACCTCTTGGGGCTCGTTAGTACATTTCTGACTTCTCCATCAGCGATGCCGCCCTTCAAGGCTTAGCTAAAGGTTTCAATTTTACAGTTTCTCCCAAAATTATTCCAGTTGACACCATTATTTCCCAAGTTGAAGATTCTATATCCCACCTTCCAAACAATCAAGCTGAGGACACCAGACAAGATATCGCTAGAATACTTCGAACTGCCAAACCTCCCACTTCTAACCTACCTTCTAGAGAAAGACAAGCCCTAAAAGACCTATATAACAATGACGACCTTATCATTCTCCCAGCCGACAAAGGCAACTCCACTGTCATACTAAACGCCTCCGATTACTTAACAAAAATGAACGATTTACTCAATACCCCAGACTACAAACGCATCCAGTGCGATCCCACCACATACTTAGAAAAGAGAACAAAAATCATCATCAACAATTCTGACCTCCATTCAGATATTCGAAAATCCCTCATTCCTCGAGAGAAATCGTCTAGAACTCCTAGAATATACAGTCTTCCTAAAATTCACAAAACCAACATTCCTTTACGACCAATAGTTAGTGCTTTTCGTTCCCCAACTCACAAATTAGCGAGACATCTAGCCCATACTCTACAACCCATTGCTGAACAAGCCCCTTCTTATGTCAAAAATTCCACCAATTTCATTGATCTTCTTCAAAATTACTCTATTTCCCAGAACGACATTCTAGTCAGTTTCGATATTGTGTTACTATTCACCAATATCCCACTCACTGAAGCCCTAAACGTTCTCAAAACTAAACACAATATTTCTCCCAGCACTCTGACCCTTCTAGAACATTGTCTGTCCAACACCTATTTTCTCTTTCAAGGCAACTATTACAAACAAGTGAGAGGAGCTCCAATGGGATCACCTCTGTCCCCTGTCATAGCCAACATCTACATGGACAACTTCGAAACCCAAGCCCTGAATTCATCCGAACTGAAGCCTACTTGCTGGCTAAGATACGTAGATGACATCTTCGTTATCTGGCCACATGGTAGAGATTCTCTAAACAACTTTCTGTCTCACATTAATCATATACACCCTCAGATCCAGTTCACTATTGAAATCGAAAACAATTGTTCTCTCCCTTTCCTAGACGTCCTCATTACAAAACAAAACAACAATCAACTCTCCTACTCTGTGTATAGAAAACCAACCCACACCAACCGTTACCTTAACTCAAAATCACACCACCATCCATCACAAATAAATTCCGTTGTCAACACTCTTGTAACCAGATCCCTCAGACTAACAGACAATCACAACAGACAATCCGAACTACAAACATTACAAGAAGCACTTCTACAAAACGGTTACGACAAATGACATATAACGCGATCCATACACAAAGCACAAAATCCTTCCCAAACTGATCAGACAGAAACTCCTCCTCAGCAAAAAGCTTTCCTACCTTACATCAAAGGTGTCACAGACAAAATTTCAAAAATCCTGAAATCCAATAACATAAAAACCATATTCACAACACACCAAACAATTTCCAATTTAATCAGAACCCCAAAAGAACAAATACCTAATGATTCCCACGGTGTATACGAAATACCTTGCTCAAACTGTCCCCAATCCTACATTGGACAAACCAACAGACGGATTAACAATAGAATATATGAACATCGTCTTGCAGTTAGAAAATCCGATCCCACATCATCACTTGCCCAACACCGCCTTCTAACAGGCCATAATATAGACTTCAATAACACCAAAACCATAGCACCATTATTTTTCCAGAAACCGCGAATCATCCGCGAAGCAATTGAGATTGAAAAACGTCCCAATTGTCTAAACAAAAGGGATGACGGTCATCGTCTTCCAGTCGCTTGGAAATCATTGATCTCCAGGCTAGCCCCACAATATTCATCCACACCTCATAATCCTGATAGCAGCCGTTCTGCTCTGATGCCTCCATCAACAGACCCTCAACCCCCCACCACTCTCCCACCCACAGACAGCTTTCGTATAAATAACACTTCGTCCGATACTGCCAGCGAGTTCGCTCTAAGGAGCAGGCAGGTTGAGGCCTTAGAGACGGATCGCGGAGAGATCTGGGGAGTAGGCAGATTGAGACCCCGGAATCGAACTAGTTCCACGAACTCCTAGCATTATTTTCTTTGACAATTTTTACTTGACTCACTTTTTCTCTTGAAAATGGCTCCAAAACGGGAGCCGAAACGTCGAGACATTAACAATCTCAGACGCGGTTCAACCCGAGGACCTAGTATTTTTCATACCAACGACCGCGGAAGCTTCATATATATATGTATGTATGTATGTATGACTGTTTATATTTGTAATTATATGTATTGCTGTGTTCAAATTTTTGACCTGTGTAAATACTTTTGTATGTTTAACACCAATAAATTATCTTATCTGAAGTGAGTTTGTCATTGCGTTACGTCTGCAGAATGCCAACTTATCTTAGTCACATGACAAAAACCTACTATCCATGGTCTGTCAAAATGTATTAGGATCTTTGAATATATAGGTAAGAAAGAAATGCAATTCAAATAATAGGCGATGGAGTTTGTATAGAATTCTGAATAATATTCAAGATGACGCCTGACAAAGAGCAACGGGTCATCTCAAGACGAGTGTAAATACTGTAAAAAAGCAGTTACCAGTTGTCTAAAATATTGTGAATGTGATGCAATGTATCACCTATCACATGCTCTAAGGACCAGTGGTTATTATTTTAAATGTAACAAATCAGAGAGGAAAAAAAAATGACAAACTAGGTGTAAATGCTGAAAAAGTAAAAGAAAAAAGTGTTAATTTCTCAATGGAAGCATTTACATATTTAAAACTACTTGTTGAAGAACAGACAGTGACAAATAATTTACTCAGAGAAAAAATAAACTACCTAGAAAAGGAATTAGAAAGTGAAACATCAAAAGGCAAATCCATAGAAGATTAGTACAATGAACTGGTAAAGAAAGATGGTATAAAACATAGTGTTTCTGATAAACATAAAAAAAATGTAAACCTAAACAGAAACATAAATATTGACGTAGTATCAAAAAAGGAGTCGCAGAATACAGTTAACCTAAATATCAAAACAATGGCTACACGGCAACAACAATTTATGAACTCATATATAAACATAAACAGCGACATTAGTGGACAGGGAAAGAAGAAGAATCCAAACAGAGTACTGGAAAACCAGATAACAAAGTAAGCAATAAATATGATGAATTCAAAACAGTAACATATAAATAGAAAAATGGAAACAGGAATAATAGTCAGGGTCAGGAGTCGGGATTTTTTCGGGTTTTTGCTTTTTTTTGCCAGATCCTTTCCGTTTTCGAAGTCGCTGAACCGGATGGTGGGGGGTCCCGCAATTTTTTTTCCTCGGCAACTCCTTCAAATTGGCCAAAAACCACCTCCAAAGTGTCCTTTTCCGTGAACCCGTTTAGTTTCCTCAGTTTTTCGACTAACTGTTATTCCCTCGAGTAAAACGGAAGGTCCCTCGAGGGATTCGACCTCAGCCACCCCTACACCAGGCTTCAACCACTCTTGAAATTTTTTTTGTGGAAAAAAAATTGATATTTTACAGGAGGTGTTTCTGTGAGGAAGGTGGCAGGTGACCACGGTTGTGTAACCATCCCCGGAGGTGTTGTCGCCCTTCAATGGGATGGAAAAAATATATATACAGGGTGTTGCATCATGAGAGGGACATAGCTTAATAGGAGGTAGAGAACATCAGTGGTAACCGGAACCTCCCATAGAAATGTCTCATTGGGCCTTCATTACGAAGTTACAGGGTGTTAAATAATTTTTGGCCAAACCTGTTTTTTGTCATAACTTTGACAGGGAATGAAATAACGGATTCATATTTGGTACGGCTAATGTACTAACGAGCCCCAAGAGGTACATGTATAAAAAAAAATATCCAGGTCCGGACTCACTATAATTTATGTTTCTTCTTTGCATCAATAAAACATCACCCTGTATATATTTTTTTGAAATTTCGATACGATATTCGAAAAGAGCAAGAAAAAACAAACAAAATGGCCTATTTCATTTTTTTGTTACACCTTCGTGGTTATTTAAATACGTTGTTAAATGTGCAAGAAAATGGATTACAGAACCCTATTAAATGAGAGGCACGTGAAATAAATAGTTTTATAACTAAAATTTGCAAAAATTCTATTGAGCCTAGGTGGTCTGGGTGAATCCTAATTCCGGCACGTTTTAAAGGTCCATTTTGGTAAAAAACTGTGGTCCTAATAAGTAATCGGGTATGAAATAACAAAATTTTTAATCAATCACAGCAGGCTTGTTCAAAGTGACAGATAATAAAAAGAAATCTCCTAAACAGTTGAATAATTGTTTGTTAGTAATTTAATGTGTCAATAATCCGCATTTAGTTAGTGAAAACTTGTGAAAATATTTTAACTATGCCAGTAAAATTTACAAACGTGGAATATGCTGACATAATATTCATCTATGGTTTCTGTAATGGAAATGGTAGGTCGGCGGAAAGAGAATATCGGCTGCGTTTTCCTGGTCGTCGATGCCCTAATCATAAAACCTTTAGTACGGTGTTCCAGTATGCAAGAGAACACGGAAAGTTTCCTAATTCTGCAGTTGTGGAGCGTGTTTTACAACAAGGTGTGCAGGAACAAAATAATATTATAAACGTAGTTCAAGAAAGCCCAAATATGAGCACTAGACGAATCAGTTTGGCAACTGGTATTCCTCATTGGCGAGTATGGAGAACCCTAAAAAGAGAACGTTACCATCCATATCATATCCAGCAGGTACAGCGTCTTCAACAAGGCGACGATATCCCCCGCCTGGCATTTTGTCATTGGTTGTCTAACCATCGCCCAGTCATTTACAGAACCTTATTTACGGATGAGGCACAATTTACAAGGGATGGAGTAAACAATTCACGAAATAATCATAAATGGGCACAGGAAAACCCACATGCGGTACGCCAACGCCGTTCGCAACACAGGTTTTCTGTAAATGTTTGGGTCGGACTTGTGAATAGACATTTGATAGGGCCACATTTTTTTGAAGAAAGATTGAATGGTGAAATTTACTTTGATTTTCTTCAAAACATTTTACCGAATATGTTAGAAAATATCGGTATAAGAGGCATGTTGTTTCAGCATGATGGGGCCCGACCACATTTTAACCTACAAGTAAAAGAACACTTAAACAATGTGTATCCTAATAGATGGATTGGACGCGGGGGTCCACATGAATGGCCACCAAGATCACCTGATTGTAACCCTTGTGATTACTTTTTATGGGGCCACTTAAAAAACGAGGTTTATAGCATCGAAATTGAAAGTAGACAACATTTAATCCAGCGCATCGTTACAACCTGCGACGAAATACGGAATAATCCAGACATGATACGTCGAGCAATTGGTGACCTTTCTAAACGCGCAAGAAAATGCACAGAATGTGGGGGAGGACATTTTGAAAATTTACTTTAGTGTCAATTACGTTTTATTTTTAAACACATTTAGTTATTGTTTTGTTATTTATTGTTAATTGAATGGAAAATATTTTATTTATTTAGATTTTAGTTTGTTCTCTTTTCCAATTTTTATTAAGTATAAAATGTTGATGATTTTCTTGATCAAAGTAACTGGTTGCTTAGGCCTAAATGGTTTAAATTATCTGTCACTTTTATTCTTTGAACAAGCCTACTGTGATTGATTAAAACTTTTGTTATTTCATACCCGATTACTTATTAGGACCACAGTTTTTTACCAAAATGGACCTTTAAAACGTGCCGGAATTAGGATTCACCCAGACCACTTAGGCTCAATAGAATTTTTGCAAATTTTAGTTATAAAACTATTTATTTCACGTGCCTCTCATTTAATAGGGTTCTGTAATCCATTTTCTTGCACATTTAACAACGTATTTAAATAACCACGAAGGTGTAACAAAAAAATGAAATAGGCCATTTTGTTTGTTTTTTCTTGCTCTTTTCGAATATCGTATCGAAATTTCAAAAAAATATATACAGGGTGATGTTTTATTGATGCAAAGAAGAAACATAAATTATAGTGAGTCCGGACCTGGATATATTTTTTTTTATACATGTACCTCTTGGGGCTCGTTAGTACATTAGCCGTACCAAATATGAATCCGTTATTTCATTCCCAGTCAAAGTTATGACAAAAAACAGGTTTGGCCAAAAATTATTTAACACCCTGTAACTTCGTAATGAAGGCCCAATGAGACATTTCTATGGGAGGTTCCGGTTACCACTGATGTTCTCTACCTCCTATTAAGCTATGTCCCTCTCATGATGCAACACCCTGTATATATTTTTTGAAAAATATTTTGTAGGAGGCGTTTCTTTGAGGAAGGCGGTAGGTGATCAGGATTGTGTAACCATCACCGGAGGTTATTTTCACCCTTCATGCCCAGATCCTTTCTTTAATTATCGAAAAGACCAGTATCAAACAAAAGTCATCAAAAAAAAGAATATTTTCAAAAAGTAAATTAAACCAATTACAGTCAGAAAAGTGAGAAAACGTACTAGAGATAAATCAGGTAGATAGATATAGCTTATGACATTTTTATTAATAAAATTAAGGAGGTTATGAATAGAGTAATTAGTCCAAAAAAAATTCAAGATAAAATCATGGTTGACACAAGGAATCTCATGTGCAAGAAAACGAGTGCTTTACAGGCTAAAGGTATCTGATGAGGTAAGCTAAGATCACTTTAAAAAATATTCATATGTTCTAAAAAAAGTTATTAATCGAGCAAAACAATTGCATAACACTGAATATATTTTAAACTCGGGAAAACAAAGCTAAAGCAATATGGTCGATAATAAAGAAAATTACGGGCAAAGACAATTCAAAAAACAACATATTAGATAATTATGGCAACAAAGTGAAAAATTTTGGTAGATTGTTAGATGAAGAAAAAAACTTATTTGTAAATGCATGCTGAGATACGAACAAATCTTGCACAGTCTTTCCGGCTTATATCCGGAGCGCTCTTAAGTTAATAATGTGGACTAGGGGGCTTAAAATGTAGGAGTGCATTAATTTAAGTATTTTTGTTGTAACTCCATCGATTCCAGGTACACTTTGATTTTTTTAACTATTTATATGTTTTATTATTTCATTTTCTGTGACTGGAGTGAGAAACATTGAATTTGATATGTTTTCTAGACTATGGCAAAAATATTCAGGTTCCGAAATATTACTAAGCATATTACTTCCAATGTTAGCGAAATAGTTGTTACAGTAATCAGCCATTTGTTTAGTATTATCAAAAGGCTTACTATCATTATCAACAAGATTTATTTCTGTCTTTTTTTTATCAAGATTGTTATTTGTAGCTACTGAAATGATTTCATAAATTTTTTTAAGATTTTTTTGATTTTGTAATACTTGGTTTTTGTGATAGTTATTTTGAGATTTTTTCAATAGTGTATTTAAATAATTCCTATAAGTATTCATTAAAATAGGTTGGTCCTAAGTTATACAATATTTTGAAAAGATATGTTACTCTTCTTTTTCCTATCCTGACAATTTTTACATATAAAATAATCAGATTTAATTCTATGATCAAAATCACCTAACTTTGGAAAGTATTATATAGACTTCCTTCCCTCTTTTAATGTTAACAAAAAATCTTATATTTCAGCGAACCAAAGTTTTATAATCTTTAGCACAGTATTAACGCCAAGACATATTCGATGATATTTGGCCATTATTCATTATGTTACTCAATATAGAATTAGTAGTTTCAATTTTCTCATAAAATAATAAAGATAATAAGATATTGTCATGTAAGAACAAATATTGGAATAAGCAATATACTTATATTTTTTTGTAAGAGATAAAATCCACTTGTGTAAGTTATTAGGTTTAATTTTCATAACTTTTTTTTTATACTTGAACACAATATACCAACGTATCTGACTTTTTCCAATAAGCTCATCTTCTTCTAGCAATGCTGTGCGAAGTTCTCAGCACTTCTAGAATTTTGAGCAGAAAATTCGAAAAAGCAATTTTATTTTGCTAAAATTCGCAAGAGAGACCAAATTTTAATTATCCATACTACAATAAAATAATTAAAACCCTTTTTATCGCGCAACTACACGCACGACTGAACAACGCGCTAAAACTCAAATTATTATGTTGATTTGAAATAACATATAACTTATTTCAAACTTTCTGGACAATGGAACGATGTATGTATTGCAGATCGCCCAAAGAATGGTTTCTGTATATAGGTACGTATAATTCTGCTAAAGATTTATTAACAAAGATGAGATCCACAACGTTGCCAGTTTTAAGAATCTCATCTCATTGTATGGGATGTGCTTCATGGTCATATAGATATATAGAATTAGGCTCCAATAATTTATCTGTTTACAAGTGCATTAATTTGAAAGTAGAAGTGATTTTTGTATTAACGCATAGAAGAACTTGCAAGCTACAAGTTGTTATAATTAGTTACTTAAAAGTGCTAAATATAATACAACAATTAATTGTTGTAAAGTGTTATTTATTAATTCTAATTCCTTATCCACAGACAATAAAAAAATAAATAATGTTAAGGATAATTTGCGAAATCTGCTGTTATGCACACGTTTATTATTGATTTTAAGAAAATTACACTTTATGGAAAAGGTTACACATGTATAACGTTTAATATTTCGAATAAGAATGTCCCTCTCTGCCTGCGAGCTGGATTAGTTCAAACCGTGATCTCATAATGCTTATTTTAGTTACTTCGAATGTTTATAAAACAATAATCACACAATAGCCTCTTGGTTCGAGTATGAGGTTCCCTATAATATTTATACTGGAAGGCACCTGTCGCTTCCAATTTTGTCACAAATTCCTTCATCTTCGGAAACCAATATTTTCTTTGAATTGATTCAAGAGTTCGCTTCAATCCAGGGTGACCATTTTCGTCATGTTGTAATTTAACTATCCTCCATCGTACATCTTTGGGGATAAGAATCTTATTTTCACCGTTGACAATTCTACAGATTTTGTTATCTAACAATGCATAGCATTTCTCTGCCGTACCTTTGGCAAGCTGTTTCTTTATCAGTATGCAGTCATCATTCTGAGATTGGATACACTCTACCCAATCAGTTTCTTTAATTGCATTCACACTGATAGGTAATGGTTGTCTGCTTAACGCATCTACATGTTTCATTTGTGTTCCAGGTCGATAAATAACATCAAAGTCGTATTCTTGGAGAGCTAACCACCAGCGGCCAATTCTGGGTGAAAGATCTCGTTTGGTCCATGTTAAACGCAATGCATTGCAATCTGTTACGACAGTGAATCTGATGCCATACAAATAATTGCGGAATTTAAGGACACTTGTTACTACCGCTAAGGTTTCTAACTCGTAACTGTGAAAATGACTTTCAAAATCTGATGTTTGCTGGCTGGTATACATTACAGGTTTCCATTTCCCATCAGATTGTCTTTGCAGTAGCATTCCGGCCAATCCTATTTGACTAGCGTCAGTATGTAACTGAGTCTCGAGCTTAGGATCGTAAAGTGCCAGGACTGGTTTATTGCTGAGCTCTTGTTTTAACAAATTAAATGCAGCTTCCTGATTTTCCTTCCATTCCCAAGGAGTGTTAGCTTTTGTCAGCATAGTCAAAGGTTTAGCTTTAAGGGCGAAATTATGAATGAACTTTCTAAAATAAGACCTAGACCAAGAAATCTGCGAATATCATGGACATTTTTCAGAGTGGGAAAGTTAGTAATGGCTGCTATTTTATGCTGCGAAGGACGTAACTCTCCGTTACTGATTACAGATCCCAAATAGTCCACTGTTGACTTTAAAAATGAGCATTTATCTCGGTTCAGCGTTAAATTAGCGTTTCTGAATATTTTTAGCACGTTCTCCAATTTTTCTAAACCTTCTTCTTGTCCGTTTGACACTATTAGAATATCGTCCAAATATGCCAAGGCATACGAAAATCTAAGAGGACCTAAGATCTCATTAATAGCTCTCTGGAAAACAGCGGGTGCATTGGTCAATCCAAAAGGAATTCTTTTGTATTGATAGTGTCCGTCAGGTGTAACAAATGCGGTGTAGGGTCGACTATTCTTCGCTACTTTTAATTGGTGATATCCAGATTTTAAGTCCAATGTTGTAAAACAATTATTTCCAGCTAATCTCTCTAACTGATCTTCAATTCTGGGGAGAGGATATTTGTCCTTGACAGTAATGGCATTCAATTTGCGGTAATCTACGCACATTCGAACATCACCAGTCTTTTTCTTCACAAGGAGGACCGGGCTTGCATAAGGCGAGACACTAGGTTCAATTATATCGTTTTCCAGAAGATCATTTACAATTTCTCGTACCGTGTGCCTTTCATGATATTACAAATGATATGGTCTGTAGCAAACAGGCTGTGAACTGGTTAGTCTAATCTCCATTTCTATATTAGTGTTGCCCAACTCAGCGTTGTTCTTAGCAAAACAGGTTTGGTATTGTTCTAGTAAATTATCTAACCGTTGTTGTACATCGTTCGGCAATGCCTCAGGTGCAACGAGTACTTCAGTCAGTGACTGCCCTGAAGGGATTCCCCGCGATACACACTGATTCTTGTCAAAAGATGTTTCTAATTTGCTTAAGTTAAGCACTGTCAATATCCCGATTCCGTTATGCAATTCAATACGTGATGATGGTACAATGAGATGACAGCCATTTCGATTTTGCTCAGAAACGTTGGAAATTATCTCACCATTCAGCATTTCACAAGAAATTTCAATTTTGTTAATACCAGGAGATAATAGGGTTTTGTGGTTTACAATAATTGGGTACTTTTTGATAATTTCTTCGTTGATCAGAGGTAATTGTCACAAGCTTTCGTTCTCGTCTTGGAACGATAATTTTTGATTTGTTTTTATGACTAAGAGATTAGGTGTTTCAGTAAAAGGTCGTCCAATCAATAAATTCATCTCTTGCATAGCGTCATCAACTACTAAAATTGGTACATCCCTTTCGACCTCGTCGATCTTTATTTTGGCTGACGTTTCGCCTAGCGATGTGACTATAGCACCTCCGTAACCGCGCATCGCAGTTTGCCTCGTCGTATTAATTGGAAGTCCGAGTGATTTTGCAGTTTTTAATTTCATAATATTACAAGCGCTACCAAAGTCAATATAAGTCGGAACATCTACATTGTTTATTTTCGCAGTTACATGATATTTTGCATCATCGACTGACACAATATTTATTTTTGCGGATAATTCTGGTCTTGATCTAAGTGCAAAACAGTTATCTCTAATATGGCCAGGCTTTTTACAGAAACTACATGTTAGTATTGTCTTCTTCAGATCATTTCTTTTATCAGATTTACGCAAATAGCAATTAGCTGCTTTATGATTAAGTTTTCCACATATAAAACAGCCACTTTTATTAGAATTATTGACTCGATTTTGTGGTTGTTGACGTTTCACTTCTTTATTGGTACTTGTATGATTTGACTCTACTAAAAATCTGAAAAGTTGTTCGGTAGTTTTACAACTCGCAGCATCAGCACTTGCTTTTAATAAATCATCTTTTAAGGTGAATATTATTACATCTGCGATGACGTGGTCTGCCAATTCGCAATGTTTGCCCAATTTTAATTTAGAATAGTAAAAAGAAATAGTTTTTCGTTCTACATTTACAAATTCTTTTAAATTTGCAGCAATTCCTCTAGATGAAGGAAATGCACGTATTAATCTGGCTTTCCAGGCATTCCAGTCAGGAGAATTAATTTTAGATTGACAGTCGTACCAGGATTTTGCATTTCCAGTAAGTCGACTAGTCATTGCAAATATTTTTGCACGGTCATCCCAATTATACAGTTCGCCAATCTCATAAATTTTCGTCACCCACTGTATTATTGTCAGCGAATTAGAGGTGCCATCAAATTCTGGAATTAACTCCGTTCGCCCCACATATCGTTGTGTATTATTTATTGTCGTCTCACGTGGGCTTCGTGAGCGCGTAGATGTTTGTTTTGTTCGCCGTGATTTTGTTTCCGAAAAATCCCGGCTATGGGTAACGCGTACCAAACTTTCAAGTGCATCAAGATGACTTTCTAAAAGTTGGGTATAATCGGGCGTAACACTTCGATTGTTTATATTACGAGCATGTCGTAAATCATGAGTAATACGACCCCGTCGCTGATTGCCAGATTGTTTACGAACTCGACTTCGACTTGAACGGCCCATAGTTTTATAACTTTTTGTTTGGTTTTAATATTTAATAAGAAGTAATGGCGACAAGTAAAGTAATTTCTGTTGATACAGGTCAGTTGGACCTATATAATAAATCAAATTACAGATGTTGTAAGAATAGACCATGTGCAGCAATAATATGTGTAAATTGTGGAGCTGCCTACCATAAAAGTTGCTCTGAAAGATGTAAATTTGTCGTAATTGATGAAACACGTGCAAAATGTTGCGAAAGTGAGGTTATGTTAACAGAAGAAAACGGCGAAAATAGCGTATTAAAAGATAAAATAGAAGTGTTAACTCGTGAAAATCATTTGCTGAGAAGTCTACACTGGCAGACAGAAGATAAGAATAATGTTCTAAAGGAAAATAATGCTCTCTTGCTCGAAAAGATCGCCGATCTAACATCGAAATTAGCGGCAACTCAGCAGCAATTAGCTGAGCGTCAGAAGGGTCCACAAGGCCAAAAACCCCTCTACAGCATGGTAGCGGAAACAAATAATGCCAGCTCAACCTCAGCTGTAAATAACAAATCACTAAATTCGCAGCGAGTTGTTAGCAAAGGAGATTTGAAACAGCAAAACTTAAATATTATTAGCCCCAAAAAAGTAAGTGCAGCAATTTTACAAGCACAAACTGAAAATAAGATGAGTGAAATACAACAGTTGGGACTACCAAAACCAACAGATATTGAGGATGGATGGGAAAAGGCTAGACGAAGAAAAAATCGTAAATTCGTTGTAGGGCGCAGTGAAGAAAACACTGAAATATTGACTGTTCCCAAATATATTGCTTTACATGTTACAAGGCTTAATCCGAACACTAAGCCTGAAGATTTACAGAAGATTCTAAAAAAAAACTTTCCGGAGGTTGTTTGTGAGGAACACACGTCAAAACATCCTGAACTTTACGTATCGATGAAAGTGACCATAAACCAGGAAAATTTTAAGAATGCTTGGAAACGTGAAGTGTGGCCAAATGGTGCATTAGTGTCATGGTTTTTAATGAAGAAGAGGATGCTGTCGCAAGGGTACCATCTGGTGGATCCTCAGGTGCAAGTGTAATTAAAAACAAAAATAAATATATACAATCAGAAATAAGTATCTACTACCAGAATGTCCGTGGACTTCGAACAAAAACAGAAACGTTTTACACAAGTGTTCTTTCAGAAAATTATGACATGATTGTTATTACTGAATCATGGTTAACAGATGGTTTTCATAATTCTGAACTTTTTGATAACAGGTATACAGTGGTAAGGAAGGATCGTGATAAACATAGAGGTGGAGGTGTTATTATTGCACTTAAGAAAAAGTTTCAAGTACAAGTTATTAAGGTTAACAAAGATATAGAATGTATATTATTAAAGGTTAGAATGAGAAGGACTGCCTACTACATATCCTGCGTATATATACCGCCAAATACTAATTGTGAAGTCTATAGTAGTTTGTTTGATTTATTTGAACAAATAATGTCTGACAATATTGAGATTTTAATTTTAGGAGATTTTAACTTGCCCAACTATGATACTGGAGATTGTGAAAAAAGTTCTCTAATGTGTCAATTCATTAATATAAATAACTTGAGTCAGCACAATACAGTACCAAATCTTATGAATAGAAAACTTGATCTTGTACTCTCTAACTTAACAATTTCAAATCTAAATAAATGTGAAAATCCGTTGGTAAATGAGGATTTATATCATCCCTCTTTATGCATGCACGCTACACTCGACCCACCGGAGGTTGACAAAATACAATCTTCATATGTTTATGACTATCCTAATGGTAATTTTAACTTACTATACAACACATTAAAAAATATAGATTGGACGGAGCTTGAAAACATTTCTGACCCTAATTTATGTATGGATGTATTTTATGAACATATGTATAGATGCATAGATAACTCTATTCCCAAAAAAATGTCATCACAGGCTCTGAACAAACAATGTAAATTTCCCCGTTGGTTTTCAATTGATTTGATCAGGATGATTAGACTGAAAAATCGACTTCATAAATTAATATCTGGAGGTAATGCAACCTTACACCAAATAAATGAATACAAAAATTTAAAATACAGTATAAAGCACCAAACTAAACATGAATTTTCTTTATATTACAACAATATTGAGCAGAATGTGAACAGTGACCCTAGTAGCTTTTGGAAATATGTAAAAGGCAAATCTAATAATAATGGGGTACCAGGTGAGGTAACTTACAATAATGACAGATTTGTTGGATCGACTGAAATAGCTGATGCTTATGCACAGTACTTTGAAACTGTTTTTGAACCATCAACAGTATCTGATTGTAATGATAGTAGCAACCTTAACTGGGGAAATTTTAATTTCTCATTTATTACTGTAGATATGGTAAAGAAAAGTATAAAACAATTGAAACCTAAGAAATCAACAGGAATTGATAATATCCCGTCTTATATATATAAGGGTTGTGTAGATATACTTGCTCAACCTTTAGCACACATTTTTAACTTAGCTATTGAAAATAGTGTGTTCCCAGATCAACTTAAGTCAACTGTCATCACTCCGGTATTTAAAAATGGAATTAACAGCTATGTTGAGAATTACCGACCAATAAATGTATTAAATAGTACGGCCAAGATCTTTGAAATTATTCTTTATGATGATATATATAATAATGTTAAAAATGAGATATCGGAAAAACAACATGGTTTTGTTAATGACAAATCCACAGTTACAAATCTATGTATATTTACAAATACGGCTTCTAAAGCCATAAATGATAAAATGCAAATGGACGTTATCTTCACTGATTGTGCAAAGGCATTTGATAAAGTTGACCATCAGATTCTATTAAATAAACTTGTGCATTTTAATTTCTCAAAAAAGGCGTACATGTTTTTGAAGTCTTACCTCACCTGTAGGCCCCAGAAAGTTAAAGTCGGGAAAAGTTTATCAAAACTCTTTATTGCTTCATCAGGGGTACCTCAGGGCAGCAATTTAAGACCTCTACTCTTTGTAATGTTTATCAATAGTCTGCCTGAATGTATTGTTAAATCAAATTGTCTCTTATTTGCAGATGACTTTAAAATCTTTAAAATAATAACCTCCAAGCAAGACTGTGTTGACTTGCAAAATGACTTAGATTCGGTAACAAGTTGGTTAACTGAAAATAAAATGTACCTAAATATACATAAATGCTCAAGTATGACATTTACACGCAGAACTAATCCTATTCACAATGAATATACTATTAATAACATGGTAATTGTCAAGAAGAATGAATATAAAGACCTTGGCGTACAACTCCAATCAAACATGAAATTTAATACACACTATAAAAATATTGTTAATAAGGCCCTACGGTCTCTAGGATTTGTTATCCGAAATACAAAAAATTTTACTAATATGGTAACCATAATAAGGTTGTATAATGCGCTAGTCAGACCTCATTTGGAATATGCATCTGTCATATGGGCACCAGCTGCTAATGTTCATCTGGAATTTATAGAGCGAGTCCAAAAGAGATTCTTAAGATTTTTGTATGTGAGAAAACACAACTGCTATCCTCTTTTAATTTCATATAACAGCATGCTAGAGAGCTTTAAGATTCAAAGATTAAGTGGTAGGAGAAATTTGAACTGTATACTGTTTATTTTTTATGTTATCAATAATATAAAGTACAAAGACTGTTTGTTAATCAATTATATAAGCTTTAATGTACCAAAGATTCACTTAAGGATAAGTAAAAACAAACTGTTTTATGTTGACCCCTTTATCTCTTCGCCGGTAAATAATATGTTACATCAGTGCAACTTAATGTACCTAAAATTTGATGTTGATCTTTTCAATACAAACATACAGGAAATAAAAAGCCTTTTTTAAGTATGTTTTATCTCGTGTAGTGTTAATTATTATTATTGTTTTGTTCTGTTAATTATATTTTACATGTTTTATCTTTAGGTTAACATAGCCATTATAGTTGCTTTGTTAGCATCATTGCTCTCTTACTTGTAATTACTTTTTGGTGTTTGTAAGATGTATCAAATAAATAAAATAAATAAATAAATAAATATGTAAAATTACAACAAACAACGTCGTACAAATAATTCAATGAGAATTGATGATAACATTAATGCAACGGCGCAAGAAAGTACAGGAGCAAGCAGACAGTAATAAATCAAGTACTCACCGATATAGGGCAAAACACAAAACAATAAATCTCACAAAATTTATAAATACACACAGATTCGAATCCCACTTCTGAAATGTTAAGGATAATTTACGAAATCTGCTGTTATGCACACGTTTATTATTGATTTTAAGAAAATTACACTTTATGGAAAAGGTTACACATGTATAACGTTTAATATTTCGAATAAGAATGTCCCTCTCTGCCTGCGAGCTGGATTAGTTCAAACCGTGATCTCATAATGCTTATTTTAGTTACTTCGAATGTTTATAAAACAATAATCACACAATAGCCTCTTGGTTCGAGTATGAGGTTCCCTATAATATTTATACTGGAAGGCACCCGTCGCTTCCATGGGCGTCGTGTGTCCTTAACATTAAATAAAGTGTGGAAGATAAAACATCTACAGGGTGGATAAGTTATAGGTGTGTGCTTCTATCACTTTTCAGTGCAGTAAATTTGAATGGGGTTTACATGGAAAAATGAAAATTAATCTAAAATGGCATGTTATTAAGCAACCAACAAAGGATATAAAAAATCCGGTTTTTTCATGCGACTCTTGTAAAAATATTATATGTATCGAATGTAGTGAATTAAGCACATCAGAACTAAGATGCATTATTCTTCAAAAATGAACACTGAAATTTAATTGCAAAAAATGTAGAAACTTTGAACTAATAGAGATCTTACAGAAAACAATAACTGACAAAGAGTAAATTATAAGTGATCAAGAAACTATAATTAATTTACTAAAAGAAAAAATTGAAAATGTAGAAAAAACCAAGAATCTTTCTTATGCCAATGTTTTACAGCAAAAAATTCCAATTATCAATACAATGAAAACCAATATTCCAAAGATAATCGTTAAGCCAAAAAAACAACAATCATCAGAGCAAACTAAGAGAGACATAGATTTAAATATCCATCCTGCTGAACTTAAAATTGGTATTGCTGATATAAAGCCAACAAAGCTTGGTAATATGATAATTAAATGTCAAATGAAAAGTGAATTAGAAATTCTAAAACAGGCCCTTGATAATAAATTAAAAAATAAATACGATATTGAACTGAGCAAATTACGACAACCACGAATAAAAATTGTAAAAGTTACCCAAGAATATACACAGGAAGAAATTGAAAACTATCTAAAAAAACAAAATAACTTAACAGGTGAGGTTAAAGTAAATTTTATTCGTAAAAACAGAAACGGAACAAAAACGATTATATGTGACTGTACCTAATGTATTTCACCAGATAATGAATTTGAAAAAAATTTGCTTAGGCTGGGAAAGATACATGGTCTACGAAGATTTAAGTATACCAAAATGTTATAACTGTCAGGGATATTTCCATAAAAAAAGTGAATGCAGGAATAAAATAGTATGCCCTATATGCTCAGAAGAACATGAAGAAAGTATGTGCTGTAAACAAAAAAAAATTCTGTAAAAATTGTGAATTATCAAATGAAAAATACAATACTAACTACGCCACTGACCATCAAAACAACAGTCCTGAATGTCCAGTACTAAAATTCCACATAGATGTGCTCAAGAGCAAGATAAACTATATAGAGTGAAATAAACATAGGTTGCTCCTCTATTTTTGTTGACCTTAGTATATATATTTTTTTGCTATTACTTTTTAATATTCATACTTAGTTAATTTCATGGATATTGCTGAACTAAACATATTAAATGAAATTGAAAATGAGGAAATTAATGCTTCAAAAAATATAGACCTAAGATATGATATATTCGGTTATAATAAATTTAGTACTAATGTAGCCCCTAAAAAAAATATACTTAAGATTCTTCACATAAACATTAGAAGTGCCAAAAAAATTTTGATATGTTTTTAACCTTCCTTGAAACCTTTCAAATGAAAAATTTGGATGTAATAATTTTTTGTGAAACTCGGTGCATTTCCAATATAAATAATTTTACAATTCCTGGTTTCCAAACTCTTTATAATAATAGCATGATCAACCAAAATGATGGAATACTTATATTTATTAGAGACTATATTAACTATAAGATAAATCATACTGTTCTACCCTTAACCAATGTAACGATAACTGATATCACCTTCAAAAAATTTAACATAGAATTTTTAATCATGCCTTGTTGTAGCCCTCCATAAATGATAACTTGTTCTTGACCGACCTAGAAGCCTATTTCACCAAATTAAAAAGTAATAGAATAGATATATTCATAGGAGACATAAATTTTGATATACTTAACCCCACACCAGTGGGGGTTTCTCTGAGGAGGCAGAGGAGGCCGGGCCTCCCTACTTCTGATTTGCCTTTACAGTTACTTTACATATTTACATTATTATAAATATAAATATACTTTATGAAACGACAAATTTAAATTAACAGAAATATTCCCTAAATCTGCGAATTTAAACTATTATTATTATAACCGGCAACGCTGCACAACTGTAACATTCTATCCATGGTGACTGGTGAGGCAGGCCTCCAAACGCTTCTAACATAGCTTTCGCGTTTAGAATGGTTCAATTTGAAACGTTTGAAGCTACCCATTAAAATCTGCTCTCAAAACCACGTGCCGGAGGCCAAGCTCCGGACCAATAGGAACAAAGATTAATAAACATCTGACTTTTATTTTCCCGTTTCCTGAGTCCAGACAGTCTTACCGTTTACCGTTTAGGTTAATTGAAAGTAAAAGTGTCTGTGGGTGGTTGTATTTTATTAAGTGCAATAGATTCGTTTAAAATTTTTGTTTAAATATTGATAAAACGTCAAAAATGGAATTAAACGTAAGTACAAGCAATAACAATGGTAATGTCAGTATCAGTGAAGAGTTTAAATCTGTAGATGATATTGTAAATTTCCTTTTGAAGAATGTTCATTTTAGTCAATTAACATATGATGACAAGATATTTATAATAAAAACTTTAAAAAGGCCCCAACCTACCATGCAAAATCTCATAGTAACTTCAAAACATAATCGTTCTTTTTGTGTACAATGGTATGATAAATGTGAGTGGTTAACTGGATGTCCAGTACAAAATAAATTATATTGCTGGTATTGTTTACTTTTTTCTAATGACCCAGAGAACACTGTTTGGTCAAAATTAGGATATAATGATTTAAAAAACTTACCCAGATCAATTGAAAGGCATGCTAGGTCAAAAGGACATTTAACTGCTTCAATAAAATTCAAGTTATTTGGCAAACAGAATATTTTAAATTCTATTGATCAAGGGCACAAACAGTCAATTGTAGATCATAATGTAAAGGTTAAAGAAAATAGAGACATCTTAAATAGACTAATTGATACGGTAATTTTTTTATGTTGTCAAGAATTGGCTTTTAGGGGACATGATGAGAATGTGCATTCAGATAATAGAGGAAATTTTCAAGAGCTTATTTCTTTTCTGAGCAGATACGATGGCAAAATGGAACAATTTTTAAACGAAGCTACAGTTTTTTCGGGAACTTCTAAAGCTATTCAAAACGATTTAATTGAATCAATTAGTTGTGTTGTAGTACAAAAAATTGAAAGCGAATTAAATGAAGTACCTTTCTTTTCTTGGCAAGCTGATGAAACCACAGACATCAGCTGCTGTTCACAGTTATCGGTTGTTTTCAGATATGTTATTAAAGGGCAAGTGGTTGAACGATTTGCAGGTTTTTACAATGTTAGTTCAGGTCGAACCGCAAATGATTTATTTAATTTTTTAACAGAAAAATTTGGAAAATATGACTTAAAAAATAAACTTGTTGCTCAGACATATGATGGGGCATCAGTTATGGCTGGTCACTTAAATGGCTTACAGGCAAAAATTAAAACAATGGCCCCTCAGGCACTTTTTACACATTGCTATGCGCATACGTTGAATTTAGTATTGAGTAAAGCCTGCATAGATAGCATCAAAGAATGTAAAATTTTTTTTGCCAACTTGTCTGGATTTTCATCATATTTTTCAAAATCAACTAAAAGAACAGAGGTACTTAATACCATAGGATCTGACCGTTTACCGTCAAATGTGGCAACAAGGTGGAATTTTACATCTAGAGCAGTTTTTACAGTATTCAAAAACAGGGATAAGTTAATAGAAGTTTTTGATTATATTTTGACACATGATGATTTCAAACAAGATCAGCCAACTTTAAGAGAAGCTGTTGGCTTAAAAAGACATCTTAAAGATCCTCATTTTCTCTTTCTTTTACATACTTTTAAATTTATCTTTAAACACACCGATGTTGTATTTTCAATTTTACAAAATAAAAGCACAGACATTTCATATGCCAGGAAACGTTTGAATGCATTAACTATTACATTGCAAGATTTTAGAAATAATGAAATTCATTTTAATGATCTTTACAACCAACTGTCTGAAGATTTCCAAAGTGGTGAACCGGCGCCAAAGAAAAGAAAGACAACATTAAATCTTCAAGATTTGAGACTGAATTATAAACAGATTTTCAATGAAATTTTGGATACAATAATTAATCAACTACAGATAAGATTTTCCGATTTAGATAAATTAGAATTTTTCGATTTAATAAGAAAAGATAATTTTCTCTCATATTCAAAAAAATTTCCAAATGATAAATTTGAATCATTATTAAAACAATATAACCTTTTTGATTCAATAGCACTAAAAAATGAATTAACAACTGTATACGCTGACAAAGAATTGTTTCAAAATTGTCAAACCCCTACCGAAATGATTTCATTTATTTATAATAATGACTTAATTTCTTGTCTAACAGAATTTTATAGATTACTTACTTTAGCTGTCACAATTCCTGTTACGTCTGCTTCAGTAGAAAGGAGTTTTTCCGCCCTCAAACGAATCAAATCATTTACTAGAAATACTATTGAGCAAGAAAGATTAAAAAATATTTCTATCATTTCTATCGAAAAACGGCTTGTTAAGGAACTAACATAGAATAATACATTTTATGACGAAGTAATAGATATTTTTGCCAAACAAAAAGATAGACGGATTTCATTAATTTACAAGAACATTTAGACATGTAGTTTTTTTGTTCAATTTCTTTTTTGTTTAAAATTAAAAAAACCACCACAGCAATTATTCTACTTCTGTAGATTGTAAGTATACTACCAAGTATATTTTTATTTGTGTTGTTTTTCAGTTTGTTATTATTTAACTATTTTTAATTTGAGAATATTTTTATTTATGTTATCGTTTTAGAGTTTATTATTTATTTCATATTACTATATAATTGTTTTGATTGTGGTAGCATTTGTGCCATATTATTATTACTATTATTATATTAATAATTAACTCCCTCACCTATTAAAAGCACCCCTACCCCACAATCCCATCCTGGCAAGATATAATTCAGACCTCCACGTTGGTTCTTGCTGGATGGTAGAATTTGTTTTTTACTTTATACTTTGATACTTATCATAAAACAAATTATACTGACTAACATGAAGAGAAAATTATTAATATTTGTGTAATGGTAAAGTTTAAAAGTTGACCTTGATATTCGCAAAATTTTCATCGCGGCGCACATGTGTATACCTCCCGCCCCTCGGAACCACCCAGGCCTATCTATCCCCTGCCTCCCCAGTTTAAAAACTGAGGAACCGCCACTGCCCCACACGAGCTTCAATTAATAGTTACTTGTCTATGTTGAGTTTTTTTGGTTTCAAGCCATACATAAATTCATGTACTAGAGTAACTCCGGACAGTAGCTCTTGTATTGATCATATTTTCATAAGAAAGAATGTTGAAATGAGCAATTTAGTACTCGATGCATTGGTTATAGATGCAGATATTACTGACCACTTCCCGATCTACTTAAATGTTAGTCTTGATGAAAATAGTAATGAGAAAAAAGGTATTGAACAAAAAACCATTACCAAATTTGATGATAAAAAATTTGAAAATATGATTAGTTCACTACAATGGGATAATATTATTTCATTAAGTGATCCTGAATTGGCCTATCAAAAATTTATTGCTATTTTTATGTCCTTGCATGAAGTTTGTACCACCACCAAATCAGTACCATGTAGGAAATACAAGAAACTTAAACCATGGATTACAAATGGCATAATCGAGTCAATTAAGCATAGAGATAAACTAAAAACACTAGTTTTAAGAAATAAAAACAATATTAACTTACTTCAAGAGTATAAAAATTATAGAAACAGACTCAATGGAATCATACAAAAGGCAAAAAACAGCTATTACACTAACCAAATTAATGAAAACCTTAAGAATATAAAAAAAATCTATGAGATAATCTCTGACGCTGCCAATGAAACTAAAAATAAAACTAACAACAATTTAACCATTCTTGATAATAATAACACACAATTCCCAAATGATACTGAAATGGCAAATTTTTGCATTAATTATTTTGTAAATATAGGCGTGAACATGGCTTCAGTGATAAAGGAACCTATTTCTAAAGTTAATATAGTTTATCCTAACTTAATGAATTCTATGGCCTTAAATCCGGTATCGAGTAATGAATTAATTATGCATATCAACGCTTTAAAAAATAATAGTGCACCAGGCATAGATGGCATAACATCAAAACTTATTAAAAAGTTCCATATATACATTCTTGATCCTCTAGTTCATATTATAAATCTTATTTTTGTAACAGGCAAAGTTCCCTCTTCATTTAAGATGTCGATTGTAACACCAATATTTAAAAAAGGCTGCAAAACTAATATTACAAACTATCGTCCAATCAGTGTTATTTCTACATTTGCAAAAATATTTGAAAAGTGCCTAAAAAAAAGGTTACTTGATTATCTTACTTCAACCAATTTATTAAATGATAACCAATTTGGGTTTATGAAAGGGATCAGTACAAATGATGCTATGTTCAAACTTATAAATAATATAAAAAATTGCCTCGATAATAACCAAAAGGGCATTGCAGTCTTTTTAGATCTAGCAAAGGCCTTCGACACTGTACCCCATACAATGCTCATTGACACTCTTGAGCATAATGGTATCAGGGGTACGGTGTTGGAAGTCTTCAAGAATTATTTAGCTGATAGGAAACAAATGGTTAAAATTAGAAACATATTTAGTGACCCTCTGGATATTAAGATTGGTATACCACAAGGGACGGTACTCGGTCCAATTCTTTTTATTACTTATATAAATTCACTGCTGAATTTAAATATAAATGGCACCTCAATTTCATATGCAGATGATACTGTTTTATTCTTTGGGGATAAAACATGGGAAAATGTGAAAAATAAGGTGATAAAAGGATTAGAAAGAGTCAAATGTTGGCTTGACCAAAATAAATTAACTTCTGATAAAACATTCTACACTGCGTATTCTATAACTGATGCAAATAGACCGAATTTTAATTACATTAAATTAAACGAATCTGACCTTACTATTAAAGAAACTAACTCTGTAAAATATTTAGGCATCACAATTGACAAGAATTTAAAATGGACCGACCATATACATGATTTAACCAACAAAATTAGGCGTTTAATTCATAAGTTCTACTTAATACGTAATATTTTAACTAAAAAATTGTTAATTCAAATATACAAGTCTTTAGTGGAAGCACTACTTAGATATGGTATCATTGTTTGGGGGGGGGGGAGCTCTATAACAATGCTTTAAAACAATTGAATGTGGTCCAAAACTATATTTTGCGAATTATCTTCTTCAAAGATAGACTGTACTCAAGTAACCTTCTATATAATGAATCAATACTAAATGTCCGATGTTTATATTATCTCAATATTTGTATATTTTACTTTAAATCGATAAACAAAAATTTAGTGAACCACTGTTATCAAACCAGACAAAATGTTAACAATATGATGGTTATACCATTTAGAAAATACGATGCCAACCAACGCTTTGCTTCAATCTTAGCACCAAAAATTTATAGCATCCTGCCTCATGAAATAAGAACAATAACTAAATACAATTTTTTTGTTAAAAAATGTAAAACTTTTATATATCAAAATAGGGACTACATTAATAACCTCTTATAAAAATTTGTAACTATTTCTTACACTATTTTACTCTCTTCATCTTCAACTCCTCTATTATTATCTCATATTCCTGGTTACTTTAAATAATCTTAATAATAATATAATTGGATATACGATATTCTGTCTAATATTGCACATACAGGTGTTTACTCACCCAGGTGCACCTTAAATTTTTATATTTTTTTTAATTCTATTATTTTGTATTGTAATTTGCAAATTGTAATTTGTAATTGTAATAATAATAAATTGTAATAATTAATTAAAATTTGATGTTGAATATTTTTGTTTTTTTGTTTAAGCTTTTAAATAACATGTTGCCTCAACACCTTTTGCAGTTTTGCACATTTGTATATGAAGTTCATGAATATCACACACGAAATCGTGATCATTTTTATATAGAGCGAACTCATAATAGATATGGTGAAAATCAGTTATTTATAAAAGGACTCAAATTATACAATGATTTACCTAATACTATAAAAAATTGTAATAGATTAAATACATTTAAGAACCTGTGTGTGCAATATGTTAAAGATACATGGCCTGTTTAAATTGTGTTTGTCTTTTGTCATTATTCAAATTTATATTTATTAACGGTGGTGTTATTATGTATGTAACTTTGTGTTTTCTTTGTAATTTAGCCAAGCTAATAAAGATTATTATTATTATTATATTATTATAATTGAAAAAAATTAATAATTAATAATTAATTAATAATAATAATTAAAATCTTGCCTACAAATGTAAAATTATATACGCCTTGCTTGTCAGCGCACACTGGCGGACAAATCCGGAACTACTGGTGTACATAAATTGATAAAATTTGATTGATTGATTGATAAAGGACGACCTGACCTCCATGTTATCCCGTGCATATATTGCTATAAATTTTATATATTTGTGATTAGGGGGACCCCCAGAATACGGATCTCAAAAGAGGGGAAAAGATTTATAATTTTTTTTGTAATCATATATACAGGATACAAGAGATAGGAACTGACCTCCAATACATATATATCAGTAGAAACTGAAGCATCGTTAATACCTTTAGCAATGTTGCCAAATTTTCGGAGGTCAAAACGTAACGCCATTATCTGTAGTTGTTTATATATAAACATTATCGAACCCACATTTGAATTTGTAAGTTTCTGGAAAACGATGGTCATAATTTTATAACTTCTTAGTAGGCAGGAAGTATACATTTTGAACACAGTTTTTGGCAAATATTTTATTATTCAAACTAAATTAAAGCCTGAATCTATGTCCCCTAGTCTTTCACTCAGAGAAATATATCTAGAACTCTAAGATTAAAAGACTCATTCAGGTGGTTTGGAAGGCCTTTAAAAACATTTTTTTCGAATTTTGGAATGAAATTGGGTGATAATAAAGAATTACTCTTCTGATCAATCAATATTTCAGAAAATATTGAACTCTTACGTAGTGAGATTTTTTTTCGTCTAATAATATTTGAAATATAATGTAACTGATTTTAAATGGTATTAAAGTTGTTTGATGTTTAGAATAAAATATCAACAGTTCTGTGTAAATAATAAGTAGCTATGGATATAACATAAATAAAATCTTACGGCTATGTTTAACATACAGAGCTCATAAGAATTTCCTCTAATCTGTTTCGAAAAAGATTTAGTGTCCTAAACGTCAACGATAGAGGTATATTATATTTATTTTTCTCGTTATAATTTATATTAGTTTGCAAGAAGTAGCTTCTGGCTATTCCTTTGACATAAACATCATAGACGCAGAAGCTATTTTTTCATTATACTGAATAATTGTGTTTTTGTAAATTCTGATGTGATATTCTTTTAGAAGATCTATATGATAAAAACTCTAAAAAAGAGAAAAGAATATAAACAGAACACCACAGTTAATATTTAAACGATATCTTGTATATTTTACACCATTTCAGCATAAAATTACGTTCAGAATTAATTTTCGTTTTGAAAATGCTGTGGCGTCGCCAAGTTATTGCAAAAGGTATGAAAATTTACAAAACAACAATGCATCACAAATGCTACAAAATAAATTTTGTTAATAACAGTTAAGAGAAAATATTTGGTAAGGGCAAAGATAAGGGATAGTTGAAATGTAGTAGACTGGATGGATCTATAAGGAATTTTATACGCGGGCGTTAATTTGGAAACCTACCAATATCTAGAATATCGTTTTTACAAATAGAACAACAAGTACATTATCCCACTATGCACGAATATATTGTCCTTTATGATATTAGTCTCCAAAACTAATAGTTTTTGAGATATTTTCAGTTTAACCGATAATTTAAAAATAATTGTGTTTTTCTTTGTTCACAAGAAAGCTATGGCTTTATTGCATTATAGTAAATGCAGATTTTAGTACTGAAAATGAAAACCAAATGAAAATGATTCAGAATTATATTTTTTAATTCGATTTTAAAGCTGGAAAATAATTTAAATATTCAAATATATGAGCAATGGTAACTAGGAAAAATACATAATACATTTGGAACATTCGCCATTTAAGAAATTTTGTATACATTTTTTTCTAGCCACCGTTATTATCTTTATATACTGTAATTATTTAAATTATTACAATTACTAAATGACGGCAAAGCCATAACTTACTAGTGGAATAGGCGCAATTATTTTTAAGTTAATCAATTAAAATGAAAATATTCCAAAAACTATCAGTTTTAGAGAAATATCATATTAACTAATTATTATTAAAGAAACAAAATAGTTGTGCAAAATCGAGAAAAAATATACAGGGTGTTCCTTTGGAAAAAATGAAGCATTAGATATAATATGGAGGTTGGCAAGTTAATGCCCCTGCATAAAATCCCCTGTACGTAAAAATAAACTTTTGCTTTACTCAGATATTTTAGTTCACCCCTATGTTTGCACTTACCAAATAGTTCCTCTTATCTATTATTAACAAGGTATTTTAGTGACATTTGTGATGCAATGTTTTTGCGTAAATTTTCATATTTTTTACAATCTTATAAATTTCTCAAAACAGAAATTAATACCAAACGTAAAATTTTACGCGGAAATAAGTGGTGTAAACCGGGTATGTTATTTTAAAAAGTCGCCATTCAAGCTGTCTCGCTTTAAATAAACCCACTGTATATTTCACGTATTTTAAAAATAGGCAACAAAGTATGTTCTATAACTTGTACTTAAAATATTTTTTCATATTCCTCATAATAGCAAAGATATTAAATTTCCTTGCACTAATGAGCCACCAAATAAACCAATTTACTATTGAAATTGACTATTTTATCCGCTTATTAACTTATTATAGAGAATTTGAATTTAAACCTAGGAATCGTATTCTTTGAATAAACATAATGGGTGTATTAAATATTATTTATCAACCAATCAATCAATCGAAATATGTTTTATAGTTTAAAAATCAGTCCGCGACAACTCGGAAACTTTCCCATTTAGGAGTAGATCGCCCCACAGCTTTTCTCCCTGTATTTTCTAGGAGCAACTGGTCATGTCATTTCAAACCGGTATTAGGGGAGTGTCCTCATGCCAAATTTAATCAAAATCGTTAGAACCGCTTTAGAAGAAAAATTATTTAATTCCTCCTCTCCTCTACAACCGGTCATGTTGCCTTATGCTACTCAACCCTCCCCCACAGCTTCCTTCCCGGTATTTTCTAAGAGCAACTGGTCATGTCATTTCATATCGGTAGTAGGGGAGTGTCCATGTACCAAATTTAACCAAAATCGTTAGAGCAGTTTTAGAGAAACAAATTATTCTCTATTTTTTTCCCCTGATTTTAGGGGTTCACTCCCCCATATTTGAGCTAGGATCGATTTTGGCAATTTGGGTTCTAGGTGGGACGACAGACGGCAGACAGACATTTTTTACAAACCACTTTTGTCGGTTCAATAGACTTGAAAACGTGTAAATTCATCAAAAACTAAAACTCGAATTTTTGCACGATCATCATACTTTCGTTATATACTACGTATATGGGAAAGTAAAAATGAAATACTCCTATTGAGAAAGTTATACCTACCTATAACATATTATAATAATGATAATAATATTAATAATACTTTATTCACCACTAAGCTACAAAAATGTATATATGAAAGTCAAATTATGTATAATGTTGTATAAAGCAAACAAGTAGTTATAAGTTATAACCATATAAAAACATATAAAATAACAAAATACGTGTGAATCATAGTATGCAATATTAAATCAGTAAAATAGAGCAAGATGCTGGTACAAGGAAAATTGCATGCATATATATTATGTACATTGTACAAGCATACACCAAATAAAAAGAAAATAATGTCAATGATATTAGATAATAGACATGTTCACATGTTTGTCACCATATCCAGATCTAACGAATGATTAAAGAAAAGAAAGTTGAAGTAATCGGTTCTCGGCAAATAAAAAACGCAACAAAAACTTTACGATCTCATTAAAATATCGATACTCTTTGTACAATTCAAGTAAGGACTTCCCTGCACTCAATAAACGCAACAAAAACTTCACGACATAATTATACCGCTGCGGGCCATGGCGCCATGTCTGTCATGAAACGACTCGACGTAGATTAGAAACCTATAAAGGTAAGCGAGTCAATATGCGAACAGCAATACAAAGAGTACCGGTATTTTAATGAAGTCGTAAAGTTTTTGTTGCGTTTTTTATTTGTCGGGAACTGATTACTTCAACTATACTGCTGTTCGCAAATTGACTCGCTTACATTTATAAGTTTTTAACGTGCGTCGGGTCGTTTGATGACAGGCATGGCGCATGGTCCGCGGCGATATAATTATGTCGTAAAGTTTTTGTTGCGTTTTTTGAGTGCAAAGAAGTTCTTACTTGGACTATACATTCATAGTTAAAAGTAGTCATATATAAAAATAAGTATGTAAACAAATTAGGTATTAATATCAAAGTAAGTAGTGGTTAGAACTGTCATACTTCAGTCTATAATTTAAAAATTAATGGATTAAAAACTTGGAGGAAAGGTTAAAAAAGTAACAAGTAGAAAATAATTGAGAATAATGATAAATAATCGAGATATGGGTGCTACTTGATGCTGTGCAATTTGATTTTTTTTAAACGCATACCTTTGCATGGCGTTTCACGTATGTTTTTAAAAACATCCCTTTACAGTATGCACATGGATAATAATCTTCCGGATTTTTATTACTGATGCTTCGACTTGGTCGTACTACTGTACCAGCTATATAAAGATCGAAGTTTACTGCGTTTCTCAATCATAAAAGCGCGCGACGCCTTTCCTAACTATTTGTAGGACACTGTAATATATTCTGTACTTCGTTTTCTGAACCGTGATGTCTTTGCAGATGTCTCAAATAATTTTTCGAAATTACCTCTTCATTACAGAATCTGCAACGAGAACTTTTTTTTACTCTGCTTTTGCTTTTCCTACAAAATTTTAAACGTGTTATTAAGACCATTTTATTACTGTTTATATTAACTTAATAATATTTAACAACTTTATCAAAAGACTTAACTCCAAGGAAAACTGACTCTAATTTGTTCAGAGCGCGGCTTGCTTTTTATTTTTATAGTGCTAGCTATTGCAACTTCCAAATTTCTCACTTCAGTACTGTCGTCACTTAAAACCTCAATGTTGGTATCCCTACTACTTTTCGTGATGTCGTCAATATCAAAATACTTATAACATTATGACAAACAAATATACTTACTCAATGTGGCCCACTTCTCATCTCAATATGCACCGGGAATCAAATTAAAAATTAATCTAATAATCAAGTCAATGTTGTTCAAATGCTATTTACATTAATTATTATTATATTGATAAGTTTTAAATGAATTGGTTGAATGTAGTCGAGTTTAGCGTCGCACCTATAAAAATCTAGAAAAACCCAGCATAGAACTTGAATAAGTGAGGCAAAGCCAAAATGGAGCGTACATAGAAACTATCCGGAAATTATAGTGAAATATCAAAAAAATATATGTCCATCACATATCAAACGTGGAAGTACTCAGGAGAGCAAAGAGCCTTCCAATTGAGGTGCTTATTTCAAGAGCACGCCTAAGATGGGCAGGTCACGTTCATCGTATGCATGATAACCGCCTTCCTAAATGTACACTTTATGGTGAATTGCTAAGCGGTAGAAGAAGGCGTGGCGGTCAACGAAAGAGGTTCAAAGACGCTCTCCATGAAAATCTAAAATCCTGCGGTATTGCAGACGAGCAATGGGAACAACTTGCAGCGGACAGAACCAAATGGCGCGGGGTTGTGGCCAGCTATCAAGGAAATGTTGCTGCAAGAAGGCCGAATCCAAGACCTAACCAGGTCTATGTTTGTCCTGACTGCGGTCGACATGTGCTCTCCCGAATTGGCCTCTATAGCCATAGTCGTGTGCACCGTAGATGAATGGGAATTACAATAGACTACACCTTTTACTTGTTTTTTATTGTACACAATTTATCGACTGTAACATTTTTTTACTCGGACTCGAGTAACGGCTAATAATAATAATAATATGTCCATAAACAATTAAAAATTATCAATTAACAAACAGAATACTAACTGTGCATTTAAAAGTTCTGTATTATTTCGCTCAACGAAAGTTTAAAAGGGTCAGTGTTTAGTATAAAAGGACCGCAATAGAAAAGCAGGTACTAACATCTGGTTGTGATAAGAGAGAAGTAATGCATAATATAGTCTGTACGAATATAATAAAGTGCCTAAATTCTTCTTTGCACAATTTGAATTAATTTCCGCAGAATTAGCGGGATTTTAATTCTCATTGTCATTAATTGTTCTTGCTCCAGCAAATGTAAATAAATCGATATCAAGTAGATATCATAGCAGTCAAATAAACCAGACAAAAATAATATAAAAGATAAGCCTTTCATCGTAACCATATCGGCATTAAATGGTTTTCTGCTTGCAATTTTTTACGGAGTATTGTACAATGTCGAACTTGTACTTTTATCCTTTTTCTTGATTATTAGTAATTACGTAAACATATTGCACTTAATAAATTTTAGTCAATATTAAATATTTCACTTATCAGAATCCTATAGCCTGTTGCTATATATTCTTTATCAAAGTATTTGTTTTCATACTCATTTCTTGTCGGTAGTACTATTAAAACCTTAAAGCCTAATATTTCAAATTACAAATTAAATGACATTTTTGGAAAATGCGGAACATGTTTTTTTGAACAATTTATCTGTTGAAGCACGGTTTTCTTTAATTTTTTAAAAGAATATCTCTGGTTGTACTCGTCATACCAGGAAAATAAAAATACAAGCCTCTATGCAACTAAATTTGAAATTAAAAAAGCTATGAAGTTCCGACCGATTCCGAGATAAAAATATAAGGTTCCACCACTATTTGTTGATTTAAATCTACTGGATTTAATTTACCAGTCACAATCAGTTTTAAATTATACTACACTTCACTGAAAAACAAAGAAATATATTTAATTACAGCTAAATACAACATGAGATATTTACAGTTAGCTTTTTTTATTAGTTGCATTATTTTATCTTTCCTGGTAGACATATTTGAAAAAAATCACACACAAGTTCACAATAGAGACAGAGAGATTTAAAAACACATGTAAAAACAGACATGTACTGTTGTTTTACATAATCAATATTTTGTTAGAATATTAGAGCAAAATGTTAATAAGGTTTTAATAAATTCTGTGAAAATTAAAATTTAGTGAAAATTGCATCAAAACTGTCTTGTTTTATATAAATCGACGCTTTCTATAAGAAAACAACTTAAAAACCGCGACAATTTCCACACGCTTTTCAGGAATGAAAATTTGAAAAATACCTCATTTAAAGGTTAAAAACAATATTAACCAGAATGATAGAGATTTATTTTAAATTGAAGCTGTTGATATAGAGAACAACTGATAAAAAATTAATTATTGATTTTAACTTCTGAAGAAAATGCAACACGTGTTTCTAAAAACTGTAAAATTGCCTCTATCATGTTTGACTATAGTGCACAACGACTAAGAATAACATCAATTCAAAAAATGCTTAATAAAAAAATTAAAAATCGATTTTTTATTATTTTTTACTACAAATTTCAAAGTTAAATGGATTTGCCCATATATATCATTTTAATGTAACTGCATAAAAATACTTCAAAAAGGAGTATTTTTAATTGTTTTTCTACTGCAAAGCATCAAACTACACACTTTTCATTCTTTGATATTTATCGAAGGAGTACAAAATTTTCAAGACATTTTCACGGGCTTTTCTGGAATAACGGTATTTAAAATGTAGCAGTTTTTCCGTTGTTTTCTCGTAGAAAACATCTATCTAAACACTTTTTATTTCCCACTATTCTTCAAAAAATGCCCAATTTTCATATGATAATGAGATTTATAAAATTTCACGTGTTTTCCGGTACAATCGCGGGAAGGTAAGTGGAAAATTTATGAATTTTTTTTTTTATACATTTATTTAACGTCGGCCTATTTCCGCTACTGAGGCCTAACACCGACGCCTGTAGACGAGTTACCCCCAACCAGGAAGAAGAGTAGGGATCTTTTACTTGCCTAACATTTAATAGACAAGGGACCGACGGCTTTACGTCCCCTCCGAAGGATGGTATATCTCCTATACAACCCTCGCCTAAGGTTGTATAGCTTCCGCGCATACACTGATATACAAGCCGCTGGAAGATGTTTGAGGCGAGAACGCGGTTTCCGTTGGAATGGTCACCATCCAAGTACTAACTGCGCCTGTCGTTGCTTTACATCTCATACCGAAGTATGTACATAATAAAGACGCACCTACGCTCGCCCCTTATGAATGTTTCTTTACCTTATTGTTGATTTAAACACTTTTCCTTCTTTGGCGTATTTTGATAAATTGCATAGTTTTCGAAATACCATCGATTTTTAATTTATGTAATATTCGTTTTTCCGTGATAATGCATGAAATATGACTGATTTTTGTTTTATCTGTTCATTGAGAACGTCGATTTAAGCATTTTTGCTCTTTGTGATTTTTCGAGAAAGTGTATAGTTTTCTTGATAAGTGATTTTTATTCAATTTTTGGATATACATATGTTAGTTTTTCATTTAATGTGAAAAAGCGGTTGGAAAAATAAAAAAATTTCCCACATAATTTTGTAGAACATTTAATTACGTACCTACATTTTTTTACACATTCTCATTTAAAGCGCGAGTGTAATTTCTACAATGATTTTTTTAAGAAGAAAATACTAAGTTAAAACTTTGAAAACAAATGTTGATTTTTGGAATTTCAGAATGCTAAGCCTTTTTTTTACTTTTTTGTTCCGATTGTTCTGTAATTTTTTAATATTTTTTGTCAGAGCGCCCGCACAAGATCTTTTAAAGTCGACTTTTGTTTGTTTCCTCAATGCATTCGTCAGTACCTATTTTATATATTATTGTTATGTGCTGCCCTCTAACAAGGAAAGATGTGATTAAGTTCATGTTCAAAGTTTTCCTCAGAAGCTTAGTTACTTCCCTGACTAGTAGGGTGGCGCCGTCTATGAGCCAATTGACGAACAATCATCTATTACATGGTAGAAAATTATGGAGAATTCTAGAAAAAAGTTCTAGAAGGATTCCAAGTGTGTATATAAAGAGGTGACTCCAGCAGATGGGGGAACAGTTCAGTTGAGTGAAGTACAGTACAGTTTAGTGAAGGATAAACAGTTCAGTTTAGTATCCAGTACAGTTCTGGGTAATCTGTGGTTCTGGTTACAGAGACAGTTGTAGAAGAAGATTTCAGTTGAGTGAAGTAGGCAATAGAGTTCAGTTCAGTGAAGTAAACAAACAGAGAGTTTTTAGGTTAGACAAAAGTTGTCAAGTTTAGAACAGAAAAGTACTTAGTGTTTTAAAAGTAGTGAAATTATATTAGATTAAGTTATTATTAGTTGTGTGATTTTTAAGTATTTGCTAGTGTAATTTTAGTGATTAAATAAATCAGTGGTTAGTGAAAATTCTTGTTGCAAGTTATTTGGAATCCACAAAGTGTTTACTGAAAATTGTAAGAACGTAACATTATTTTCGTGTCTGTAGAATCTTATCAAATGTTACAATACTCCACATTGTGTGTAGTTATTCTCATAAAATATTTCATATTTTTTATGTTTACTGAGCAATTTTTTTTAAACAATAGGGTTCCTTCACTAGCAGCACTAACTAACTGTTAAAACTTTGTTCAAATCAGACGTGTCCTTCTCAAGTTATCATGTTTACAAGAAACGTGAGGGACGGACAGATAGACACTTCAAAAGTTGCTTAGTTTGATCACTAACATAATGATATGAAGTTTTTTTTCTCCACGAGTGATATATACAGTTTTAGAAATGCCGATCAAATGCATTATACTCCTCTGCGAAAACTCGAAACATATAATAAAATGTAATAATTTTAATGATTTGTTCAAACAAACTACATAACATTATGTGTGTTTATACAAGCTCAGTTTCTATTATTCACATAACAGTCAAGTGAACAATTATTTATTGCGAGAACAGGCGATACTGTGCCATAAATACCTCGTGCAGCTCAAATACAAATGACAGTCAACCTTAAAAGGTCTTGTGCGGGCGCTCTTAAGAAAGTTATTGAGAAATTAGAGCAATCGGAACAAAAGAATAAAAAAGGCTTAGCATCCTGAAACTCCAATTTATAACGTTATTACTGAGTGTTTTTGATCACGTTAAGAATAAAGTAGGTGGGCGAGCGTAGGTGCGTCTTTACTACGTACATATTTCGATATGCGATGTAAAGCAACGTTAGGCGCAGTTAGTATCGTGCTTTAACACAATAATTTTTGTGTTTTGTAGTTTAAAATAGGAGAAGAATTTTTAGGGTGTTTTTCACATTTCATCCCATGTAGCCACCTCGTACAGGACGACATGTTGACGACCTTCAGACTTTTGATGTTTTAGAAGCTAAGGAATCATTTGGAAATAGGTTTTAGCTGTTAATATCGAAGTGCAAACAGAAATCATTTATGAAGGACTTTCAAGCTGTCGTGGCCTATACTATCATGTGTTATTTATATTTTTTAAACGATTCAATAACCTGTTAGTTCCATATCAAAGGAATAATATTTTTCTATAGTTTTACTTTCATAAAATATTATAAATCGAGATTACGGAAATTTTCTGATAGAAACCGCTGAGTTTTGTTGAAACTTACCTATGTAATAATGACATCAATGTGAACAGATTTCCTATATTTTTATGTATTGAATGCGTATTCATTGTTTCATATAAAAGAAAAGTTCCCAAGTTCTTACATGTTTTGCGACTTGGAAATTCATGATCAAGAAATTTAAGGGCCCCAAAACAGTAATTTACCTAAACATAAACCGCGTTGTCTTAAAGCTAAGAAAATATATTATGAAAAATTACATTTTAGCTTTTTTCTTGGGAAACTTTCTATATTGCAAATAAAAATTCATAAAATAGTATAATAATCGAATTTTACTAAATTATTTAATCGCAAATACCGGGCGTAAAAAACTAAAACTACATTTAAGTTGAAATATAACATATCTTATGGATACTCCAATACGCTTACAAGAAGCAATTTAAAAAACGCATTTTTTTGCTCATATTTGTTCTCTGGTAAACATTCCAAGTATTAGTAGCGTAATTCCTGTTCAAGCGCATAATTTTTGTCAATGAACCAAAAAACTAGTCTTTCGTAGTATAGAGGAAATGAATCATGCATGATGTAGACGAAATTTTATTTGTATTATGATGTAGGTATTATGGGCAGTCCCCAACCCGGTATACTGTAATTTTTTAAACCTGATACATTTCTTTAGGATATTTTAATAATGCCCATTCCGGCACAACGCTACGCAGGTATATTTCTGTTGTGTTGAATTTATCCCGACATTCATCGCGATGTTGCCGATATTTGGAGGTGATATCGTACCCTCTGTGATCTAAAGAGCAATATATATAGCCGGAGGTGACATCGTATTGGCTGTTGTACGAATGAAAACGACAGCAGCGCCATTGATATACAGTTGAACTAAAAATTTAATTTGCGGATATAAAGGTGTCTTCACCTCCACATTAAAATTTATACATAGGTTTCTAATGTCATCTAAATGCTTGTAAAATTGAAAACTGTGCAAAACGTTGCCACCTCCAAAAACGGAGATGGCAACGTTATATATGAGGTGACAACGTATAGCCAGTATCTGTTTTGGAGGTAGCAAAGTACCTTACGTACATATATATATATACAGGGTTACTGGTAATTCGATACATTCCTTTGGAGATGTGATGGGGCATGAGCTATGGAGTAAATCTAGCCCTAACATACATTATGCAAAACTCAATAGTTTTTGAGATATTTCAATTTTTTTGTTTTTCTCAAAGAAGTAGATCTTAATGTCTTAAAAGTTAATTTCCGAAAAATCTACTTGACATTTTTAATTTTTTTTTACTGGATTACTTGTCCAATATTATAGATATCCGTTTGGAATGAAAAATATCCGGAAACATTTCGATCATGTGAACATTTAAAATAAAAACTTGTAAATTTTTTTTTTTAAATCAGTTATGAAATTTACCTATTAGGTTTTTTCAAAAAAATATTAATGTAGCACGCGTACAAACTATTATAAAAACTTCCTTATTTCAATTGCTATCTAACTAGGTAAAAATGTTTAATGTACCCTTGATAGTTCTAATAAAAAATTAGTAAAGATAATGCTGGTGGCGGAATTTATTAAACGACTAATCGTTCATTTTCATTTAAGTCAGTCAGTCTTTGACTTTGACGTTTGTGCATATATGTCATTAACTGACATTCTTATCTCCGTGTCCCTTAGGTTTGTTGGTCTTGTTAAATTAGTTATCGAAGATTTTGATTTTGCTCGTAGTTGTTGTTATTAGTTGTTGTTATTGTATTTTCTGTGCCATGGCCGCGTATGCCAACGCAGAATATGCTGATATTTTGTTTGTCTATGTATACTGTGGCGGCAACGCTGCTGAAGCTCGCCGAGAATATGGTCTTTGGTACCCTAACCGCCGCTTACCAAATGCACGTGTATTTAGTACGGCATATCGAAATATCGCTGAAACTGGCTCCGTGAAATGTAGAAGAAGTGACGCTGGTACTCCTCCCGTTTATGAACCAGATGATGAGGAAGAAATATTGAGGTATTTTGAGGAAGATCCAACTATTTCAACTAATAAAGTCGCAAGACTAACCGGAGCATCACAATGGAAAGTTTGGTCTACGACACGTAGAGTTGGATGTCATCCTTACCACTATACCCCTGTCCAAGACTTTATAGGAAGGTGATCCTGGAAGGAGAGTGGAATTATGCCGCTTTATGTTAAATTCAGATGCAGAAAGTGCAAATTTTTTAACAAGTATTTTATGGACGGATGAGTCGAAATTTAATCGCGAGGGTATAACAAATTTCCACAACCTATATTATGGGCAGAGGAAAATCCCAAGTTAACACGTGGAGATTACCGAAAAAAGGCGAAGTTCACAATTAAATGTGCTCTACCACTTATTACGACCTATAGTCGGGATAAGTATACGAGGTCCCAGATCTTACTAATCCTTGTAGTGAGAGTGACAAAATAAAAGAACAAGTATAAACAATTACAATTTATTATAAAAATCAGTAAGACAGTACACAAAATTTAACAATAATACTACGATAAAACAATACAGAAAAGTCTAGGGTTTAAGGTTAACGCTATGGAAAAAAAAATGATTAATAAATTGAAACAATTGACAATAAGAATAAGATACAATGGTTACTTAACTTTATACACAGAAAATTGGAGAGTTTCCTCGCGCTCCAGACTTGAAGGTTGGTCGAGGAGAAGTCTTTACAACACAATTTCATAGGTTTTACAAATCTTCACAATAGTTAGGTGTTTCTCTTAATCGAAATGTAAAATCAAAATGCAGGGCCAATCGTATACCAAAATTCGTGTACCAAAGAATAGCAATGATCCAAAGTCCAAAAATCCAACAATACGAAAATAACAGAACAGTAGGCAAGTTCTGTGGTCAAAATCTGGCCTATCCCAAATCGTCTACAATTAAATTACAAAATTATTCTCAAGATTAACTTCTAACGTGAGCACGTGTCTTTAATAAATCAAAGAAATTCAAACTTACCTAGAATATTACTTCTAGACGATAACTTGCTTATTTATCCGAATAATTCGAAAATTCAATTTATCAAACCAAAATATAAATTGAAATATTAGGTTAAATCTAGTTATTAATCCGGTATTAAACCGATTAGCAATCACGTGCCTTTTAACTAAATAAATCCTTAGCGAAGTTTTCAGTTCAAATTCTTGATTTAAAAACAGGAAGTTTTAGGCAATTTTAGAGATTTATAACCTTTGGTCACTCACAAAAACAAAAGGAAATGACAACAGCTGACAGTTCGACAGTCAGGGTACCAACTTGTGAAAGGTAAAAGACTGAATCGATTTTTATGGACTTTTGATCATTAACCATCTTTACTCTATTACTTTGTAAACAATTTTTATACGCTAATTATTGCAATAATCTGTATTGTAAATTCTCCTGAAATATACACAATAACACCATTATTTAATAAATTTATATATTTTCTACCGAGAGCCATCTGTTGGAGAAAAGCTTAAGTGGTAATTTGCACCCAATATTTAGCGTGGTGACATTTATCGCTAAAGGTAATTTCTACTATAGGTAATTTTGATGAATTTATGTACTTATGATCTTGCGGACACCGGCGAAAGATGGCACGTCACACACTTAACGTATCGTATTTACATTAAGATAACGATAATCTAAAGAAAACAACAACAATAATAGTAACAATAATACAATAATGACAAAACATTAAAAAAAAACATCTAATAAGAAATTAATTTCCCTGGACTAAAACCACCCATTAGAATATGTAATTACGATTATTACATTACAAAATCACTAACTACTGCAATTGACTAATACATTTTTTTAATTTATATTTTAAACTTGCATATCTTGAGGGATTTTATTTCAATCGGAAGGCCATTATAGAGTCACGCAATGTTGCATCGAAAACTCCGCTCATAAAGGTGGGTTCTGTGTACAAAAGGGGTAATTAAACCTTTGAATCTAATATTGACGTTATGGACATCGCTTCCGAAAGTGATTTTATTGTATAGATATGGTGGCGACTTAAATAATAATAGCTTGTGATACAAGGTAAGCGTGTGCACTTTAAATCTTTCATTCATTTTTAGCCATCCAAGTTCCGAGAATTTATGAGAGATATGCTGAAATTTTCGTATACCGTAGATAAAACGAATGCAAGAATTTTGCACTCTTTGAATACGATTCATATAATCTTGATCCAAACAGGGTGAATATACAGGCGAGCAATAAGTGAACTGAGAGAGCACAAGAGCATCACAAAGCGATTTTTTGACATTTGCATGGAGATGACGTCTATGCGGAAAAAGCAGTCTAAGGACATTATAAGCATTTTGGATATTTTTTTGGGTATGTTGGCGGAAACGTAATAAAGGGTCAAGAATAACACCAAGGTTTTTAGCACTATCGGAAATTTGAAAAGGCGTATTATTAATTGTGACATTAAAACTATTTCTTAATAACAAGCTATCATGCCTTTTCCCGAATAACAGTAGACTAGATTTAGAAGGATTTAGTAACAGTGCATGCTTAGAAGACAGTTCAGCTAAGGATTGTAAGTCATTATTAAACCTTTGTTTAGCAATCTGTGCATCTTCGAGGGCAAAAGAATAATAGATTTGCATATCGTCAGCGTACATATGTATTTTTGAGTATTTTATGAACTTATGAAATTGCGAAGTGTAAATAGTGAAAAGTAAAGGCCCCAGAATAGATCCCTGTGGCTCGCCTGTCAACACAGTTCTGCTAGTGGAAATAACTTCCTTTATCCGTACTTGCTGGCTGCGTTGTTCTAAATAAGATGACAATAAACTCGTTGCATCATTATTTGCACCACTTGACTTCAGTATTTCAATAAGTATTTCGTGGTCAATGGTATCAAAAGCTTTACTGAAGTCAAGCAGTGCCAATGCCGTTGAGTTACCCTCGTCACTTGCCTGAAATATGTCATCAGTAATATTTAGCAGTGCTGTTGTGCAGCTATAACCTGGCCTAAAGCCTGACTGTGTGGGCGGTAAAATATGGTAGCTATCAAGATATTCTCTGAGTTGCGTTTCCATTACTTTTTCCATAAGTTTAGAAAGAACCGATAAAACACTTATTGGTCTAAGTTCGGCAAAAGTTTTTGGAGAAGATACTTTAGGAACAGGGGTTACAATAGCTTTCTTCCAGGCAGACGGAAACTTTCCCTGTAGAATAACTGAATTAATAATATTAACTAAAAACGGTAACGATTAAGGACAACAAAGTTTTAGAAATAATGTCGTTACACCATCAGGTCCAGCTGAACAAATTTTTAAATTTAAAATAATTTTTCGTAAATCTTCAGTATTAATAAGCTTAAACGAGAATTTGGATTGGCATATAGGATTTGTTGAATAATAATTAATAATTTCCGTTCTGTTCCCAGAAATTTTTGGGGCACTATCTATAAAGTAATTATAAATTTTTCCTACAGTTTCTTAAGACCCTTATGTACATTTGCCACATAAAAATAATCCGCGACAAACGACCTTTCATAGGTGAACAAATCGTTTATTACATTGAATTTCAAATTTATTTTTATAGTAATACAAATAAAGAATTTTTCCAAATTCCCATTCGTACCCCCACCAAATTTTTCCCACAGTTTCTTAAGACTCTTATGTACATTTGCCATACAAAAGTAATTCGTGACAAACGAGCTTTCATAGGTGAACAAATCGTTTATTATACTGAATTTCAAATTTATTTTTACTGTCATATAAATAACGATTTTTCCCAAATTCCCATTTGTACCCCCAACAACTTTTTTCCACAGTTTCCTGGGACCCTTATGTACATTCGCCATAGAAAAATAATCCTTGACAAACGAGCCTTCTTAGGTGAAAAAATCGTTTATTACATTGAATTTCAAATTTATTTTTACTGTTATACAAATAAAGACTGTTTCCAAATTCCCATTTGTACCCCCACCAAATTTTTCCTACAGTTTCTTAAAACCCTTATGTACATTTTCCACACAAAAATAATCCGTGACAAACGAGCCTTCGTAGATGAACAAATTGATTTACATTGAATTTCAAATTTATTTTTACTGTCATATAAATAAAGATTTTTCCCAAATTCCCAGTTGTACCCCCAACAAATTTTTCCTAGAGTTTCCCGGTGCCCTTATTTACATCTCCCATACAAAAATAATCCGTGACAATCGAGCCTTCATATGTGAACAAATTGTTTATTACATTGAATTTCGAATTTATTTTTAAAGGTTCGTTTGCCACGGATTATTTTTGTATGGCAAATGTATATAAGGGCGTCAGGAAGCTCTGGGAAAAATTTGTTGAGGTACAGCTGGGAATTTGGGAAATAATCTTTATTTATGTGACAGTAAAATAAATTTGAAATTCAATGTAATGAATGATTTGTTCACCTGTGAAAGCTCGTTTGTCACGGATTATTTTTATATGGCAAATGTACATAAGGGTCTTCAGAAACTGTGGGAAAAATTTGGTGGGGGTACAAATGGGAATTTGGAAATAATCTTTATTTTTATGACAGTAGAAATAAATACGAAATTCAATGTAATAAACAATTTGTTCACCTATAAAGGCTCATTTGTTACGGATTATTTTTGAATGGCAAATGTACATAAGGGTCTTAAGAAACTAGGAAAAATTTGGTGGGGGTACAAATGGGAATTTGGAAAAAATCTTTATTTGTATAACTGTAAATATAAATTTGAAATTCAATGAATAAACGATTTGTTCACCTATGAAGGCTCGTTTGTCACGGATTATTTTTGTATGGCAAATATACATAAGGGTCTTAAGAAACTGTAGGAAAAATTTGGTGGGGGTACAAATGGGAATTTAGAAAAAAATCTTTATTTGTATAACTGTAAACATAAGTTTGAAATTCAATATAATAAACGATTTGTTCACCTATGAAGGCTCATTTGTCACGGATTATTTTTCTATGGCAAATGTACATAAGGGTCTTAAGAAATTGTAGGAAAAATTTGGTGGGGGTACAAATGGGAATTTGGAAAAAATCTTTCATAAATTTGAAATTCAATATAATAAACGATTTGTTCACCTATGAAGGCTCGTTTTTCACGGATTATTTTTGTATGGCAAATGTACATAAGGGTCTTAAGAAACTGTAGAAAAAATTTGGTGGGGGTACAAATGGGAATTTGGAAAAAATCTTTATTTGTATTACTGTTAAAATATATTTGAAATTCAATGTAATAAACGATTTGTTCACCTATGAAGGCTCGTTTGTCACGGATTATTTTTATATGGCAAATGTAGATAAGGGTCTTAAGAAACTGTAGGAAAAAATTTGGTGGGGGTACAAGTGGGAATTTGGAATAAATCTTTATTTTATGACAGTAGAAATAAATATGAAATTCAATGTAATAAACAATTTGTTCACCTATGAAGGCCCGTTTGTCACGGATTATTTTTGTATGGCAAATGTACATAAGGGTCTTAAGAAACTGTAGAAAAAATTTGGTGGGGGTACAAATGGGAATTTGGAAAAAATCTTTATTTGTATTACTGTTAAAATATATTTGAAATTCAATGTAATAAACGATTTGTTCACCTATGAAGGCTCGTTTGTCACGGATTATTTTTATATGGCAAATGTAGATAAGGGTCTTAAGAAACTGTAGGAAAAAATTTGGTGGGGGTACAAGTGGGAATTTGGAATAAATCTTTATTTTATGACAGTAGAAATAAATATGAAATTCAATGTAATAAACAATTTGTTCACCTATGAAGGCCCGTTTGTCACGGATTATTTTTGTATGGCAAATGTACATAAGGGTCTTAAGAAACTGTAGAAAAAATTTGGTGGGGGTACAAATGGGAATTTGGAAAAAAATTTTATTTGTATAACTGTAAATATAAATTTGAAATTCAATGAATAAACGATTTGTTCACCTATGAAGGCTCGTTTGTCACGGATTATTTTTGTATGGCTGGCAATATACATAAGGGTCTTAAGAAACTGTAGGAAAAATTTGGTGGGGATACAAATGGGAATTTAGAAAAAAATCTTTATTTGTATAACTGTAAACATAAGTTTGAAATTCAATATAATAAACGATTTGTTCACCTATGAAGGCTCATTTGTCACGGATTATTTTTCTATGGCAAATGTACATAAGGGTCTTAAGAAATTGTAGGAAAAATTTGGTGGGGGTACAAATGGGAATTTGGAAAAAATCTTTCATAAATTTGAAATTCAATGTAATAAACGATTTGTTCACCTATGAAGGCTCGTTTTTCACGGATTATTTTTGTATGGCAAATGTACATAAGGGTCTTAAGAAACTGTAGAAAAAATTTGGTGGAGGTACAAATGGGAATTTGGAAAAAATCTTTATTTGTATTACTGTTAAAATATATTTGAAATTCAATGTAATAAACGATTTGTTCACCTATGAAGGCTCGTTTGTCACGGATTATTTTTATATGGCAAATGTAGATACGGGTCTTAAGAAACTGTAGGAAAAAATTTGGTGGGGGTACAAGTGGGAATTTGGAATAAATCTTTATTTTATGACAGTAGAAATAAATATGAAATTCAATGTAATAAACAATTTGTTCACCTATGAAGGCCCGTTTGTCACGGATTATTTTTGTATGGCAAATGTACATAAGGGTCTTAAGAAACTGTAGAAAAAATTTGGTGGGGGTACAAATGAGAATTTGGAAAAAATCTTTATTTGCATAACTGTAAACATAAATTTGAAAGTCAATGTAATAAACGATTTATTCACCTATGAAGGCCCGTTTGTCACGGATTATTTTTGTATGGCAAATGTTCATAAGGGTCTTAAGAAACTTTAGGAAAAATTTGGTGGGGGTGCAAATGGGAATTTGGAAAAATCTTTATTTTTATGACAGTAGAAATAAATATGAAATTCAATGTAATAAACAATTTACTCGCGTATGAAGGCTCGTCTGTTACGGATTATTTTTGTATGGCAAATGTATATAAGGGTCCCAGGAAACTGTAGGAAAAATTTGGTGGGATACAGCTGGGAATTTGGGAAACAATTTTTATTTATTTGACAGTAAAATAAATTTGAAATTCAATGTAATAGACGCTTTGTTTGCTTCGTTCGTCACAAAGAAATTTTTTTAATGTATATATTGACTATGTAATACTATAGGAAAACTATTATAGGGGTAAAATTGGGAATTTATAATAAAGCTATTTTAGAAATATGGTAAAAAATTATATAAAAAAAATATTTTTTTTAAGAAAGCTTTTATTTAAATGCTCTGAAAGGTAGAAAATAAACTTTGAAGTAAATCAAATCCATCATTTTGTTACATTATATAATTTTTTTATGATATAAAAGCTTGTCGCCAGATTTTCCTGTGTAAAGGAGATTGTTCGCGACAAGCTTTTATATCATAAACAAATTATATAATGGATCAAAATGATGGATTTGATTTGCTTCAACGTTTATTTTCTACTTCTTAGAACCTTTAAATAAAAGCTTTTTTTAAAATATTTTTACATAATTTTATTTTTTACTTTTTAGTCTTTTGATATGCTGTAGTCCTCAGATATCGATTTTGAGGCGAATCGGGTCATAAACGGTAAAGTTGTCCGCCATCTTGAACTAAATTTTTTTACTAGAAATTCGTAAACCGCGACCCCGAAAACCCCCAGATATCGATTTTGATGTATTTGAACGTAAAAACGACGACAAAAGTCGTCGGCCATATTGGCGCCGCTATTTTGAATTTACTTAGACCGCGACTTAGAAACCCCCCAGATATCGATTTTGAGTTGAATCGGATCTTAAAGGGTAAAGTCGTCCGCCATCTTGAAATCGCCATCCTGAATAAATTTTTTTACTGGAAATTCGTAATCGGGGAACCCGAAAACCCCCAGATATCAATATTGATCGATTTGGACCATAAATGACAAAATTCATCCGCCATTTTGAATTTCTGAATTTTGACCAAGAATTCATAATTGGGGATCTTGAAAACTCCCATATATCAATTTTGAGTCGAATCGGATCGTAAACGGTAAAGTCGTCCGCCATCTTGTTTTCTTCTTATATGAAGATGTTAAAGTGTATTGTCACGAGACTTATACACGTGCAAAATTTCAAAGCGGTAACGTAATGTGATAGTGCACGTATGTCGTAGCGTCTTACACGCTCTACACTGGTGGGATAGAATTTCCTCTACGTCAGCATTTGTGGATGAAATTTTGTGGATATCTTCACCTTAATTATAAAGTATATGTATGCTTGTATCAATTTTGCGTCCGTCTGCATGCCGAAACGTATTCATATTGCGTCCGTATAATTGCCGTAAAGTTACACTCAGCGATATTTTCATACAGCAGGGTTAGTATCTGTAGATGCCAGAATCATTTGCTCTAAGAACACGAAGGGATCCCGGGATGACTGCTTTATTACTATTATTATTATATATTTTTTCTTTTTTTCGCGTTAGCAATGCTGGATTGTTTTCCCGTATCTGCGATATTCTCACAGGAAAAGAGCCAGCGAATTAACTACCGCCACTCCCCACAGCCTGCAGGGTTAGTGATTGTAGATTCCAGAATCATTTGCTCAGGCTTACGAAGGGGCTCCAGGATGACTGCCTTCTGCATTTGACCTGCCAACCATTCGGCTGACTTATGGCAGGCCGGGTATGGTCTTTAGTTCTGAGACCAGCGTAGGCTTCTTCCCACCGAGTGCGCCGATTATCAGGACGACCATCTTGGCCGAGTAGTATTATCATTATCATTACCATTACCATCAACATTATCATGACCATGACCATTATCATTATATTGAAGAAAACCAACTCCTCACAAATTATTATTTTAAATAAAAATAAAAATAGAAGACGTAAACGATACGACATTTTTAACACTTTTTTAAATTATTGCCAGAACTTTACAAGTGATGTTCGAAGTGATCTCTATCTGTCTCAATACATTTTTGCTTACGTTCTTTCAGAGATCCTCTCACTCTACCAAAAATAACTGGATTTTAGCGAATTTGCTGTAACCTTTCTTAGATCATAGGATCTATGACGAGTTTGTTCATCGAGAATAGTGTTACGACGTCAACGGGACGACACCTGTTGACAATTTTTATGCCTGTGGGGAGGAGATAGGTGGCTAAAGTGACAGTGGTGACATAAGAATATTTTTGATGATTGATGTAAAATTTACACTAAAATAGTAATTGTTATCTCGAAGACAGTTGTTTATTGAAATAAAGGTATTACAAGAAGACATAGCGTATTTCTAAATCCCCGAACCCTTAGCTCGTAACAATAGGAACAGCATAAATATAAGATTTTAAAGGCCCTATAAATATTAATCCAGTGGATTAAGGACTGTAAACAAGGTAGTCCTCCACAACCTATCCATTGATTGGAAGAAAGTTTCATTGAGGTACCCTCGTATGACCATGGAAAAAAAGTAAGTGAAGCACAATCATGTCTAAAAAAATACGTTGCCTTATAGCTAGTGAAACAATCTCCATTGGAAGTGGTAAATAGTCTAGAAGAAAATTGACTTAAGATTGCCAATTAATATTTTGGTGTAGAACAAATTGACCAATTTAAAAATCGTCGACAATACCACCCCAGGTACTAATTACAAAACGTTGTTGGTGCCTCGACTTAATTATTACGTGAGGATTTTCATCAGCCCATAATAGTTATTATGAAAATTTATATTGCCATCCTCATTAAATTCAGCCTCCCCCGTAAATAATAAAGAAGAATATTTCATTCTTCTTTGTAGATTATAAAGATTTCGAATAAAATGAATTTAAATAAGATACATGATTTTCCTGGGTCCCCTTCTGAGTTTCACATCAAGCCGATTTTAAATGAGCAGAGTATCAAAAACTTGGCAACAACGCGGACGCAAAATTGATACAATAATGTTGGAAACTAGATAAAACTATACACTATGGACGCAATATTGATCTGTGAATATAACTGTATACTGCTGGACATAAAATAATTTCAATTGTGAAAGGATGTAAAATTGATACAAAAATATAAGCCCAATATACAGAAAAAAATAAAATTGAAAAACTTGAAATCTAAGAACGGATTCGCATTTAGCGGCTAGATGTTGGTCAATATACTCTGCAAGAACCTGCAAAAAGTCGTTAATTCTAGGAGACGCATTTCACACCACCTTTTGAAAGGACGCAAAATTGATACAAGAATGTATATATATATATATATATATATATATATATATTGTTATTATACATGATTTGCAGGAAACAACTACTCAGCGGGCAAATACCCCGACCTGCATTGAATTATACCTTACAAATCATGAAAGATTGATAGCCAATGTCATATATATATATATATATATCTGGTCGATAGCCGCGTGGATTAAGGCGCGAGGTGGCAATCACGATTAATCACACGGGTATCGCACCATCGGGTTCGAATCCTGGCTCCGGCACTGGCACTGTCAGAGGAAATGGTTGTATGTCTGCGTTTTTTCAATGTGTAACCTCCTTCCGCACAAACCTCGTGCTTCTGGAATTGGTGGTTGTCTAATTTCTGTGGCGTTTATTTATTTATTTATTATCTGAATCAATTAACGTTATGTTATCTACAAATAAAACACAATTACTAGGTAAAAGAAAGTTACATATATCATTAATATAGAATACTTAATGTCAGTTAGGCAATAATCAGGTCACGCTATAAAAAAGTTAATTTTACTTCCACGTCTAGTTTAAGTATAGTAACGCAAAAAAATATGTATATATGTTTTTGTTGAAATAGGCTTAAAATATCACGAAACGTCGAGATTTTAAATTTAAGCGAAACAAAAATTCCTGCCTGTCGGTTTGTCTGAAACTTTTTTAGTGCGCACATTTACTTCAGAACCGTTTATGATACTGACTTGAAATTTGGTGCAATTATGTATTGTAATAGGTCTGGAACTAGATTATATCTTGATCTAATTCCGTTGAAGGGTTCGGGAGTAAACGGACTAAAAATTCAAAAAAAGAAATTATTTTTTTTTGCTGAAATAGGCTTAGAATGTCATGAAACGTCGAGCTTTTAAATTTAAGCGAAAAAAAAATGTTATATGGGTTCTTGGGTCTGATTGTCTACAGTAATTTTTTTTTATGTATAAAAGAATATTAACTTTTACATTTAGTTTTCCAGCGAAAAAATGTTTTATTCCTGTCGGTCCTTCTGTTGACAAAGCAAGCAAGAGTCTAAAAAATCTGGATGTGGAACTAGTGACTCCTTGGGCAGCGGTTTTTTGTGTAGCGTTTGGAAAATTAACTTTTAGATTGTCATTACAGTCTTCAATATGTCATATTTCAAAAACCTTTTCCCGCTACTATGATAATTAAATTACATTTTTTACTAAAATTGTTACCAGGCAACCACTGCAATTTTATAAATAATTTGTAATTCTGTCACCTTGACAAATGGACAAAATAATATTGGTTATGTCGCTTTTTGAAGTATTAATTTTTAAAATCTTGTTAATGGCTTTAGAAAAAAAAACAATTGTATTCAATACTTGCAAAATTTTTATCTTTTATATGACCAAGATGACACTTTGTGGCATAACTGTCAACTTTTGATTTTTAAATAGAACATCCTGTATATAATCATATTTTTGGAATCCTTGAAAAAATTCTGGGTACGGTGATACCTCATAAGTGACATTTCGATTCCATGAAAAAATTGGACTCGATCTAGTGACATGACCAGAAATATTGCTATTGGGCACATCCACGGATTCCTTAGAATATCCACAATTTTATGGCACTACTCTACCAATATAGTCGCATTTGAAAAAATTAAGTTTCGTTAAAATTTTCTGGTCATGGCACTCTAGATGCACCAACAAAGGACCCCACACCAAATACATGGGTAATTTGTTGCCGATGGAATCGTTCCAAAATCTAGGAACAGAATCTTTAGGTCATTCCGTTGTCTGGTCGATAGCCGAGTGGGTTAAGGCGCGAGATGGAAATCGTGATTAATCACACGGACACCGCACCACCGTGTTCGAATCCTAGCTCCAGCACTGGCACTGTCGGAGGAAATGGTTGTATGTCCGCGTTTTTTCAATGTGTAACCCCCTTCCGCACAAGCCCTGACTTCTGGAATTGGGGGTTATCTAATTTCTGTGGTGTTTATTATTATTATTAAAAGATGTCATGTACTTAAAATCACAAAATGCCTTTAGTTCAAAAATACAGCAGGTCGTAGCTTCGAAATTCGAAACTTTAAAATCGCGATTTTATGTATTTTTTACCAAAACGAACTTATGTATTGGTTTACATTAAGTAGTTATATATGCAAATACTGTGTATTTATGTAAATAAGTATATTATGTTTTTCTTATTTATACGCAAAATTAGGAATCAATAGTTTCAAAAGTTATTAGTATCACAGACTTAGTATATATGAAAGCTCACAAAATTATTACCTAGGTGCTGTGAGCACCTAGGAAAAATGTAATATTATACTTATTTACATAAGTACACAGTATTTTACATATATAACTACTTCATATAAACCAATACATAAGCTCGTTTTGGTAAAAAAAAAATACGTAAAATCGTGATTTTAAAATTTCGAAGCTTCGACTTGCTGTATTTTTGAACTAACGGCATTTTGTGATATTATGTACATGACAGCATTTATTCAGAACGACCTCAAGATTCTGTTCCTAGATTTTGGAATGATTCCGTCGACAACAAATTACCCATGCATTTGGTGCGTCCTTTCGAGTGGAATTTTTTTCATGGAGTCGAAATGTCAATTGTGGGGCATAATCTTACTCAGAATTTTTCAAGGATTCCAAAAATAAAATAATATACGGGGTGTTCCATTTAGATATCAAAAGTTGGGACCATTTCCGGTGAAACCGGAAGGGCAAAAAATTATAGTTATGTCACATAGTGTCATCCTGGTCATATAATACATCTACCACGTTTTATTCTGTATTCTAAAACATAAGGGCAAAAGGGGGTTCTACGTGATCAGTTGACACCGGTATAGTAAATAAAAAATATAGAAATACATTGAAAACTTCAAATGATCTTTGTTTTGTAAAAAAAAAATACTAGAGAATAAAACATTCTTTGAAATATGACCACTTTTTTTAACTCATTAGTTATAAGATACACTACTTTATATTATCATTATAATGCGCCTCACACTGAAATACTACGAAATCTAATGAAACAGTAGACGAACTTACCTCCCACTGCCTTGAAATGGTCTTTTGCGCATCACATTCGGTTTGGCAACACTGTTGGAGGTGTAAGCGAGCTGTTCTATAGCAAAAACTTATACAAGAGAGGCGTGTCTATCACTTGATATATGGAGGCGTGCTACATTTACGATTATGGCAAAAAATTGTGTGTATTTAAAAATGATAATTTCTTACCCCTCTCTTGTTGCTCTTATAGTTTATTGCTGTTATTTGCCATTTGTGCAAAATACACACAGAAAACTTTAATATTTATCATGGAGGGCTGGGTGCCTGTGGAATGCATGGAGGCGACTAAGATAGCAGTGCGTGTATATATATATATATATATATATATATATAAAGAAGGAGGGTACTTGATAGATTAGTTAAGGGAAAACAAAATTAAACACCACGTAGGATATCTTGAGGTTGCAGTCAAAGGTGAAAAGTTTACGGCCACAAAACAGAAAAAGAAAAACTCTTTTGTTACTTTGTCAAGCTTTCGGAAATTATTTATTCCTTTTTTCAAGACATCTATAAATAAATTATTATTTAATAAGTCATATAATATAGTTTGCTAAAATAGTTACTAACTTGAGGTTAAAATTTAAGGTCACATGTATTATAAAATAGTCGCATTTTTAACAATATAGACAAATTCATAAACAAATTCCTTTACAGGTACACAATTTAAAGTAAACAACTACTGATTATTTAAAATTAAGGATTAAAACCAAGATTAAAATTAAAATAGATATAACAAAATGAACATGAATAATTACCACATGTGAGTATAGAACTAAATTTCTTTATGAAACTATATACAAAAAAAATTTTGAATGAAAGAAAGGTATTTCAATTGACTGGCTTGTACTAGGAATTAAGTTAGGAACATTAATTCCAACGTGACTATTACCAACTATGATCAAGCGGGAGATTTGAATTTTGAAAAAAGCGAAAATTCTCTTTTTCTAATTTAAGGATGTATGTGCAAATCTTACTTAGATTATCGATATCAGATTTTTTATTTAAGCTGTTTGTTTCATTATTAATATGGATCATTTCAAGGAATGATCTTTTTTTATAGTTACTCTCTACAGCCAAAACCTTAGCACTTTCATAATTCATTTTATGACTGGTGGTGATAAAATGTTCTGCCAATGCACATGATTTCACGTTTCTGTTGCAATCACTTTTGTGTGAAGTTATACGCCCATTAAGTGTCCGAGAGGTTTGACCAATATAGGATTTATTACAGTTTCTGATCTGTATACCACAGTTGATTTTTATTTATTTTTCAATGGGGTCTTCACCCGACTGAAAAGTTTTCCAACAGTTAATAAGTTTTTTTAATGCAATTTTTATGTCCATGTGTTTAACTAAGTTTATCAGCTTGGGAGTAAGATCTTCAATAAATGGTAATGACATGTATTTCAGTGGACTCGCATTGGTTGTGTTATGGTTTCGCTTATATTATTATTTTCTAAATTAGGTATAGTATTCTCGATATTATCATTTATGTTAGGTGCGTTATTATTATTATTTAAATTTTGAACATTGTTATTACTATTATTGGCATTATGTACATTTTTGTTATTATTATTTGACATGGTTCTAGTAGTGAAAAGAATTTTGTTTAATAGGTGTAATGGGTAGGAATTTTCCACTAGGATACCTCATAATTCTCTCAGAGACTCGTCCCTGTATTGAATATGTAAGAGTTTAATTACTCGATTTTTTAGGGCTCGGATGAGATTAATTTTCATCTGTGCTGGATGGTATGAATTATAGTTTACATACCTACCACTACTCATTAGCTTTCTGTACCATTTGGTAACAAGGACATTGTGTTGTTGTCCTGATTACATTCATATCGAGGAACAGTATAGTGTTATTACTTTCAAATTCAACTGTGAACTGTAATTTCGAGTTATAACTATTAAATCTATTTAACACTTCTTCAGCACTGTTCTCAGGTACTGAAAGTAGGAGATCATCGACATACTTTTCCACAAAAGGTAAATTAAAGGGGATCCTAGTCAGACAATACCTGTGTTGGATGATCTGTAACATAGTTTGACTTATGACGGTAGGCAGTTCGTTTGTGTAAAGTAGGTATAGCAGGGGTCCTAAAATGGATCCTTGGGGTACACCTACTCTTATGGATTTTATTTCTGACTTTAAGATGTTTCCTAATTTGTCTGTTTCAACAGTACATTGCAATCTATTATTCAGATATGATTTCTTCAGTTTTAGGGGTACTCCTCGGATTTCATAAATTTCCATTTTTTTAATTAATATACCGTGGTCAACATTATCAAAAGCTTTAGATAGATCTAGGCACATTGCTAAAGTATATTGCTGATTGTTAAGTGAATCTAAAATATTTGTCAGTGCTTTATATATGGCAAGTGTTGTTGTCTTGTTTTGGTGAAAGCCATGTTGGGTTTTATTTTTTTCTAAATAATTCATGTCTTGTGTAGATAATTTTTTCAAAAAATTTACTTAGCGTGTTTAAAAGTGCAATTGGCCGATAGTTACTAATTTGGTGTTTGTCGCCTTTTTTGTGTATGGCTTTTATTTGACTTCCCGTGCTCATAGATAGATTAATAATATGCATTAAGGGTGGTGTTATTTCTTCAGCAATATACTTTAGTAAGATTACTGGTATTCCATCTTCGCCAACCGATTTTGTATTATTTAACACTTTGATAGTGTTGTATATTTTCATGTTATCTGCTGGCTTTAAAAAGACACTCATTTTCGTTATCAGATTTTCTGTGTTTGTATTTAATTTTGGACACTGATTTAGAAAGAAGTTATTGATTTTATTTAGAACATTATATTTATTTTTTTCGTTTGGTTCAATGTTATCTAATATTGTATGGTGATTTCTGGATTTTTTGGTTTGTTTGTTGGCTATATTCCATACAGATTTATTTTTGTTTTGCGAGTTCTCAATATAAGACATGTTTGATACTTTCTTTGCTTCATTTATTACTTTTTTGAGTATTTTTGTGTACCAAGAATAAGTTTCATTTGAGATTTTCCCAGAAATTTTATTTTTGTACAGATTACGTTTAGTCTCACAAGAGGTTTTTATACCCATTGTAATCCATGATTTATTTTTAGATTTACATTTCATTTTTTTAACAGGAAAGATTATATTCATTAGGTTGATTATTTTGTTCACAAATAAGTTATAACATCTGTTTGGATCTTCTGAATAAAATACTTCTGCCGAGCTAAACTTCTGTAATTCTAATTTAAATTGTTCTACTTTGTTAACAGAAAAAATTTCTTTTGACATAAGGCAATGATTGATTATTATGCTTTGAATTATCATTCAGACATATATTTATAAGTTGACCTTCATGGTCAGAGAGCGCAGTTGAAATTATTTCTCCTGAATGTGTATTTTCAAAATTTATGAAAATATTATCCAGAAGAGTTTCTGCATTGTTAGCAATTCTAGTAGGGTGAAAAATTTTTTGAAAAAAATTGAAAGATGTTAATTAATATATTTAAGAAAGCTTTTGTGTTGCTATTGTTGATTAATAGGTTGATATTAAAGTCTCCACAGAGAACCATTTTGTATTTGGAGAATTTATTGTAACATATATTAAGAATATCTGTGAGCGTATTAAAGAACAAATCTAATTCCCCTAATGGTGGTCTATAAATACATATTACCAAAAGCTTTTGTGACTAGTACAGGCAGATGAGCACTCAATATGCCCCTCTATGCTTTTCTGTTGCAGGTCTTCAATTTCTTCAGCATCATATTCATCTTGTGGCGAAAACTGCAGAGTTACCATGGGTCGTCACTTTTCTCATAAAGGAGGATATCATCGTGTAATTTTCAATGTTCATATTGGTTGTTTCGTTGTCTGTGTACCAGTGTTCAGTGATACAGACTAATTTCGAGCATATTTCCATGTTATCCAGCAGTATTTCCATCTCCAATATCTTGTTCTTAAGGCACTGTACATTTTGATGGAATATAAGGAGATTGTTGTTATTTTTGATTTCTTCAGTAGTTGATTTTTTATTAACATGTACATGACATTTTTTGTCTGTGTTAACATCATTAATAGGGGAATTGTCTACATGGATTTTGTTGGACTTGACTATTTCAGTTTTGTTTATTTCTATATAAAGTCCCAGCTTTGCGGCTCCTTTGGAAAATTTTCGCTGTCACAATGTACATCTCTAGTCTATTTAAGTATTTTCTTCTTTTTTAAAATTGAACCTATTCACTGCTATACCTCTTGGCCAAAATGAATTAGTATAGACTAAATCCTTTAAATCAAAATTTAGGCCTACTTTAAAGCATTTATTATCTGGTATTTTCCTATACGTATCTATTTCCTTAACATAGATGTCGTTATCATTATCCGTTTTCCTTTTCAAATATTCTTTTACTATTTCCTCCGTTACATGATCTTTTACTCTTCCTATGAACAGCCATACTTTTTTCTGTGTTTCTTCCCTACCTACAAATCCATTTGTCTCCTCTTCTTTGCTAAACGCAGGGGCTGACTAGAGATTTTTTGTTTCCGCGACATTTTGTCATCGTCACGCCGTGTCACTTGATGTCAACATATGCGTGCTCATTAGCGTCAAATTGTCATTGTAAATTGTAATATCGTGACGAATTTCGAAGATATCGCAGTAACCTACGCTCTTGAAATACGTAGGAAAAAAATGAAACGTAAAAAACGATACTGGGCACATCCCATATTGAGTGAAAGATTATTTAAAGGAAAATTTTATACTTTGTATAATGAACTTCGTGAACATAATATCAAATTTTTTAATTATTTTCGAATGTCTATAAGGAGTTTTGATGATTTACTCAAGCTAATAGAACCTTTAATTGCATTAAAAGATACTAAATTTCGAAAAGCTGTTCCTGCCGAAGAAAGGTTGGCAGTCACTTTAAGGTGCGTTAAATTAAATTATAGATGTCATTATATTCTTTAATTTGTTAACATAAAATTATTGCAACTCACAAATCAGTGAAATTTGATAAATATGAACTTGTTGTCTCATTCGACTCATTGTTGGGCGATAATGGATCTTGAGAATGTATAGTTGATGGAGAAGGTGCCACAGGATACGGTGCTGATGGGAAGTTCATCTGCTGAGAGTTGTCAATTGGATAATCATATACAGTACTAGAAGTAGGAGTACGTCTGGATTAGATGTTAAATGAAGGTGACTTTGAGAAGCAGCTGAAGAGCTGTACTGTTTGATAACATTCAAAATTCCAATTTGCGCGTCGATTTTTAAATTCAAAGGTATTGTAACCGTTGACTCACTATCTATAAAACAATAATTTTAAAAAATGATACAGGCCCCTGATTAGGGGTCCAAAGGGTGTTTTGCTGTTACCCCTTTTTTTAGGCTACAAAATTTTTTTTTTAAAGTGCCCTCCCGACGATGCGTGGGAGCTGACACTGCCTGGCTAGTCGTATAGCAAATAGGCGTGGGTTGCAACAAGGGGGTTTCAAAGAAAAATGTGTACTTAATAGTATAAAATTTAATGTAAAACAAACAATATCTAAATGTGTATATAGGTATGCAACGAACAATACAGCAAGAGCTTAAAGCGAATGTGACTATAACAAATTTGACTAACTGGTCAATGGTAATCGATAAACATATATCATAAAATATAATCGTTACTCGAGTACATTAATAGGAACAAAACATATATATACATACATATAACCAAATTGTTTACAATAAACAAAGCGGTAAGTAAGGCGTGCTCGTTAGGTACTTAATATAACAAAACTGAATAACGGTTTACTCAAAATTTGGTAGCGACAACCCAGTCCACTGGTTTCCTAATGTTGGCACTGACACATACACGACACATACCTTTCTGGGCGGATGTTACTTGCCCTAGCCAAGAAGACGCAGCAGGTTCCGAAGGCTGAGGCACGAATGAAGTCCCAGACTCCAGAAGTCGGGGATACTTTACCCAGTTACAAGAAGTCTCACCATTCACAGCTCTTCACAGCCACAGGATAATGGTTAACTAATGTTGTGGAATGCCCTTGGAAAAAACTAGTAGTGGGCAAAAAAATGTTCTGCAAAAACTCTTGCGAGAAACTTCTGTTAGGGGAACTTCGGTATAAAAAATTTCGGAGGTAAAAAAAAACCCTAAAACAATACATCATCATGAGCAACTACTCCAAGGATAATAAACTGAAAAGGATTGCTTACTTTCTCGAATCTGTCAGCCGCGCGCCACTCCTACTGTGACGTCACCACAGATGCTCGGTTTGTGAGAGCTATAAAGTGAATATGGATAATGCATTATTTTAATTTTGGGAAATTACGACCATTTCATTTTTAAAAATTATTGACACAAAATGAGAAAGTATTAACTATTGTATTTTAAAATAAAAATTAGATGAAATTGTGTTTTATTTTTTGGGTACATAGGATCATAGGATGATTATTGTAGAGAAACAAATAACACACTTAAAAATTGTATTTATTTTAAATAAAGTTTCATTCAAAAATAATATTGACAGCAGGTTAAACATAATGTTGCTATAATAATAATTCATTAAACATATAGGGGTACCTATATCTATATATATTAAAATCGTGTTGGTGCGAGCCCCTTGCATTTTGCAATTTTGCTGGCGCATATTCTCCGGTTTGCGGCAGAGCCAGAGATCGGGAGCGGGACGAGCGGAAGCAGGAGGCCGAACTACGTCCCAAGTTCGTATTGGCGACGCGTGCCTTTCGGGGCTGATATTTTTAATTAGGCTAATAATGTCGGCTATCTCATTCCCTACACACTTTTATGACCCACAAAATGAATTTGCGTCGCTCCTTTTTGATGACGTAGGCGCCCGCTTATTTTGGTAAACGTCAAAAATTTCCGTTTTTGTTTCGTTCCTGGCGGCCTTATAATTCGATTATGCCGGTGGGATTTACGATTTGCTTTCATTGCCATTCATGTACTTTCCATATCGACATCGTACGGCCGTCTGCGGGGTGTTTTTCGCCAGATATGAGCGTTTAAAAATTGCGTGTTTGGTGGTTTTTCACGATTCTGGCGAAATACGCACATTTTCTGTTTTCCTTGAATAACTTCTAAACCGCTGGAAATTTCTTAAAAATAAAAACTCCCAAAGGACAAGATTATTTAATGAGGAATCGTTTCCATTTTTCAAATTTCACCTTCGACGAACCGTTTTCGAGCTAGAGCGTTTTGAAGGAAACGACGTCGGGTGGCCAAAATACGTAGCGTTTTCGTTAAAAGCCGAATATCTCGGCAAATAGGCCGTTTTCGGCGAAAATGTTTGTACCTAACGAAAATAAAGCTAAATAAATTATCTACCGCTATGCAGAGTTTCATTTCTCTACTATAAATATTAAGAAAGTTATGACCTTTAGAAAATGCGACTTTATAGTAAAACGGAATATTTTGTTGCCGTCAAATAATTCCTTCTGAATCTCATGATGTACGTGAAACATTTCGTAAAGGCGACGCGGTAGCCGGACGGCTATAGTCGACGCGTTCCAAGCGGCAGGTCCCCGGTCCCATCCTCACCCACAGCAGCTCCTTTTTTTTTTTTTTGCCGTACATTTTATCTTAATTGAAAATTCATCTTTATTTCTGTCTTTTAAATTTTTAACCTTATTATGTATATAACAGATAGAATACCCTTTTATTTATTTTTAGAACTAATGATTAATTTAAGTAGGTTTGAATAAATTTTCCTACACAATAAAATGATAAATTAAAACAACAAAAAATAAATCTAAAGCATATTGATTTCGGCTACCACCAGCCAACCTGTATCTATGAGGAACTACCTATTTTAGAACAGGATAATTAGTTTTTGTATGCACATTGTGCAGGTTTATAAAAACGTTAGCTCAGGGAAAAATCAATATAAATAGAATGAATTGTACTTATAAAACAATAAAAAAAGCTTTTAATTGGTAATTGGTTCCATCCTCACCCACAGCTCCTTTTTTTTGCCGTACATCTAAAATTTTGTCTGTATAATGATTTAAAAAATATTTTCGGTGATATTTTCGGAAGATTAGCTGTGATTGACTGATTTCATATCCATTCTATAGACTGTTCGGCAAACGGCAAATTTACGCAAGGGAGTAGAAAAAAATTTAAATAGATTTTCCTCATCACATTTTATCGATATTTCGCATGAATTCCTGCCTCGAACGATTCGGGGAATGTCGTTTCAATATTTTATAACGTATACGAACTTAAAATATATGTTCGGTTAATATTGAAAAATGAAAAACTGAAAAATGAAATGCTGCAAAATGAAATAGGTACTGAAAAATGAAAAACTGAAAAATGAAATCCTGAAAAATGAAATGCTGAAAAATGAAATACTGAATATTGACTTTGATATTTATTTTGATAACGGTTTTGATATTGATTTTGATACTGAATTTGATGTTGATTTTGATATTCTTTCATGTTCATTTCGACATCCTTTCATTTAATTCTGATATTGATAATAATAATGATTAATATTGAGGCGCATTCAGGGACAATTCCTTAGAATTTTGAGGCTAATCCGAGGACCGATCCTAGAATTTTGAACATATCTCCGACTTTCATGCGTCCTCAACTGCGGGGATGCGACCGGAGGGAGCATCCCCGCGTGGCGCCGCAGGCGCCACTATGAGCGCGAAGCGCGAATGCCTCTGCAAGAGCTAGAAATGGCTTCTTTTTTTTTTTTATTTTATTTGCCAATTCAGCAACAACTCTGGGACCACGCTGCAGCTCGTTTCTATAAGTTTCAAAATATTTGTTCCACTTTTTAATTTTTTCCAACCACTGTGTAGTTGGTTTAATAAGTCCACCATACGATAATTGCTGCACCCAAGAGGGAATATGGTAACTGTCTCCCAAGTCAGAAACACTTTCTTTATATTTATGGGCGAGCCAACCAGCAATGTATTCTAAAGCATCCTCCATTGTTTCTGGTGCGCTTTCTTGAAAAGGTGACGTATTTCCAGATCGATTAGGACTATCAGCTGAGGAAAAGGAGCTACTAGAATTTGATGCCATCGTCTTATCAAAATTCTTTGTTTTAAGCATAAGGTTTGCTTTTTCTAAAACTTTAGGGGATATGAACTCTTCATCGAACTGTTCTTTTGTATTCACCTTCGCATCTAATATCCCAGCATTTTTACCTAATATTATCAACCTTATACGGTCGATAGCTGCCAAGGGACTAGAATGTTCATTTGGTCCTCGGCTTCTAATTTGCATAAAAAAAATTTCCAGAGCATCTTGATTTAACTTATATGTACAAATGTATTTTGCATCAGATTTAGTTTCCATGCCAGAAAACAGCAATTTTACAGACTTCATGGACATTATCATTCCCTTTTGAAAAATTTGCAAGGTGTTTTTACCAATTGCTCGCATATTTGATATGGTAGAAATCATTTTGTCTAAGTGCTGATTTTGTATGTTAAGTTGTTTTCCATATGCATTTTTGGTAGGCACTGAGCCTTCTTCCATGTAACTATTAAAGATGTCAAACCATGTATTGACATTTCCAATAAATTCTCCCAAATCTGCAGCCATTTCTTTGTCATTGCCTGGTTTGTATCTTAAAAGAGCTGTAGATACAGCATTGGACAAAAGTTGAGTAGCTAGTTTGACATTTTGCCTCTGATTTTTCTCACAGTTTATGTGATTTTGGGAGATTTTCCAACAGGGATTAACCTCCTTATTGGTTAAATTAATTAGTTCTTGTAGAGGCTCCTTTGTAATCTTTTGACCCTCCTCTAATATAAATCCAGTGTCCAGTAGCCAATTACGAATTAGTTTTAATAGGTGTGGCGCATCGGCAAATATATAAATATTTTCATTGGTACTAGGATGCTTAAAAAAAGGCTGTTCTAAATCAACTTGCAGTTGATTCCACAATCCAACGTTTCCCCCTCCACAATCACTTACACAGGCTACAACATTGTATGATATATTGTGCAATTCAGTGATAATATTGCATAATACATCTTTTGTCATTTTTTCATCAAATGCAATGTAAATAGGTTGTTTCCATTTTGAAAATAGGCCTCGAGCTTGAACTACCTGCATTTGACTACATGGTCCCAGTACTTCATCTTTGGCCACGTCATATTCTTGCACAGACTTCACCTTCACTTCATCAAATTGAAGAACAGTTGTTATCTCAAAATCATTATAATTTTCTCCAGTCAGTTTCATCATCAATAAAACGTCTTTAAGCAGTCCCTGACTAACATCCAATCGAGATGCCCAACGTCTTAAGCTTGATAAAGAAGGTAAAGGATAATTTAAATTATTTTTTAAATATAGATAGCATTTTTTGCTATAATATCTTATCGTGAATGCTATTGATATTTCTTCTTGAGTCCAGTGAACTAACTTTTTGCGGCAAGACAGTAAATCTATCTGGTTTTTTGTTAAGACCATATTAAGTAATTTTTCTGCCACCTGGGCTTTATTCCCAGTTGATGTTGCACGATTATAATATCTATTTTTATAATATTTTACCATATCATTCAATCCTTTGATTTTTTTATTAGAGGAAGTTTTTAACAAAGTATACTTTTGTAGCAATTCTTCATATTTTACTTTGAGTTTGGTCAACTCTAAACCAGGCTGTACTGTGGTCTGTGGATTGGTCTGATATAACGGAGGTGCTGGAGGGGGTAGTATACTTTCTCCTGTGGCAGTCAAAACTTCTGGGGTCAAATTGTCAACACTTGAGCCCTCTTTAGATGTTGATGGTAAAGGCTGCTTTAAGCTTGAATCATAGATGCTTGTGGAAGCAAGTAATGAATCAACTATCTCCTTGTTCTTCTTTTTTTGGGATCTTTTCTCCCGAGGTGTTGTTTCTGCTGGCTTTTCTTTACCTCCTAATTTTATTGTGGGTACTGCAGTCTTTTTTAAAAATTTGCGTAAAGGCAGATCTGGAAAAAATAAAACAATATTAAAAGATTGTTATTTTTAAGAATTAGCTTTTATGTATTAAGTTGGATGAAATAATTGCTGTAAGACTTATAACATAAAAATAGGAGGCAAGAAAAATAAACATTTAATCAACAGTAATCAACACCGCCATAGTCTTTGGGTGTAAGCCCTAAATATAAGCTCTGAAAAATTAAACTGCATAGGTATAGGTATCTACTACTATTTACTATGAATCAAAGTTTATTTTTTACTGCTTACTTTACACCAATTATAAAATGAATCCAGCTTTACCTACTTACTTAACAATTCATGCTGTAAATCTCTTTCATAGTCACCATCGGTAAAATGGTCAGAGCAAATTGTTGCAGTATCGGCATTAAACTTATCTGTTCTTTTACAATGGTGCACCCACTCTTTCCGCATTGTTGAAGATACGAAACCATTACCCTTTGGAAAGTAATGAAATGTTAAATTGGAGCCTTTCTTCTTAAGGGCCAGTTGATTGTTTTTGCACGAAGCAACAGCACATACTCGTCCAGGCATGGTCTGGTCTGAAAAATAAGCAAATGCGTGCCATGTAACCAAATATAGATATATAAATTATTTTTAAAATGACTTACCTAGGAAATAAAGCTGATAATTCAAAGAAATAGTTCGAAATCCACAAAAGTGAGGTTAAAATAGTCTTTCAAAAACCAAAAGCTTGGCCGGTTTTTGGGCCAAACCAAATAGTCTATTGCTATAATATGGTCTTGAAAATAAAATGTCACAAATATAACTTCACACAACGGCAAGAAACACACAAAAAGTCACAATAATTCGCAAAGAATCGATAAAAAGCACGGGCTCTTATGGAAGCTACATAAACACAAACGAATTCAGCATCTGTAGTGACGTCACACATGTACAAAGGGTTGCGTCGAAGTGGCTAATGAACGTTAAACCAGATTAAGCTATCCTTTTCAGTTTATTATCCTTGCAACTACTCACCCAAGAAAACAGCCAAATGTAACATAAACGAACATAACCTTACCTCTTGCCAGAGGGTTTCTTTCCCAAATTGTAAAAATAGGCTCAGGTCCTTCTAAACTTGCTGCTAAATGACCTTCGATTACTGAGGTGCGGAGAGACTGAATAATAAAGAAAACTAGGTCATAGTTTGAAATGAAAACGTTCGAAAACGTGCTACTTACAGGAAAAAAAACGGTGGCTCGGCGTCCCAACTATATCCCCTCAAGGGTTCAAGTTTCCACAAAAATACGTAAACCATTCAAAAATTCCAATATTACACAATGGAAAAACTCGATTTGTTGATGGAAAACACTTAAATCCACTCGGATGATGAATAAAATAAAATTATTTTCCAATGGAACCTTAGACGACCATCTTCCTTTCCCGTTACCTTCAGACTCCCTCGCCTGGCCTCTGCCCTCAACAACCGGAAACTCCTACCTTACCTACCGACAGGAATTCCTCCAGCTACGGTTCGCACCTTCGCTAGATGGTTCATGCAGACAGGGGCGGACCAACCTAAATTCCTATTTAGTATTCGCATAAATTGCGGAATATTTAAAAGCCAGTTACATGGCCTGAAAGTGGCATGTAACATCATAGACTTGAGCATTGGCACTAAAGATAATGCAAAATTGGTATCTGGGTCCGCAATGTTCTGATGTACCATGCTTTCTTGTTGCTTAGAATTTCTAACAACGATTGTTCGTAAGTTTTTTTACGCTTTTCCTTTGATTTTTCTATTCTGGCAACATCGTGTTGTTGTGTAGAACTTGTTGAGGGGTTACTTGAAGTAGGAGTATCGTCTTGTTGTGTAGGTGTCCGGACTGTATCTTCTTCTGCACTTTCAGATACTTCAAAAATTTCAGAATTTGTAGATGTCTCTCTTGGATCAAATGTAGGCAGTAGAAACAGTGATTTATCAAAATAAACGTATTTTTTGCGTTTGGTTGCTGCTTGACCGGATTTTGTGTTTTTCTGTAACCTCAGCTCTGTACAAAAACTCGCCCCCAAATTTTTCCACCGACTTTGAACAGTCTTTCCTAAAAAAAAAAAAAAAACAGTGAATGTAAAAAGTAATGTATTCATTTTTTTTAAGGTATTTAGCAACGGGTGCAAGTTTTCATTCATTATCTTTCAAATATTTAATTAGAGTGACAACAATACGTGCTATTGTTAAATTAACATGTGAGTCTCTATGGGAAGTTTTACAACCACTATATATGGCAGAAATAACTGAAGAGGACTGGAATGAAATTGCAAATCAATTTTATGCAAGGACAAATTTTCCTAACATCATTGGCGCTGTCGACGGCAAACACATTAGAATGCAAAACCGAGTGGTAGTGGCAGTGATTTCTTCAATTATAAAAAGTATTTTTCTGAAGTACTGATGGCATGGGTCGATGCCGACTATAAGTTCATTTTTATCGTCGTTGGGTCTTATGGATCAGCCAGTGATTCGACAGTTTTTCAAAATTCACACTTTGGCAGAACAATATGAACGTGATTTATTACATGTGCCTACAGGAAGATGTTTACCTAATGATGAAAAGAAAAAAACAATGCCGTTATGTATTGTAGGTGACGAAGCTTTCGGTTTAACTAAAAACATATTACGACCGTATGCTAAACGTAATATTACGGTACAAAAGAAAATATTTAATTATTGTCTCTCAAGAGCTCGTCGTATGGTGGAATGCACATTCGGCATTTTATGCAATAAATGGAGAATTTTACATGGCATCTAGATGTTCATATAGAATTTTGTGATAAGATTGTTTTAGCATGTTGCATTTTAATAACTATGTACGTGTTAGAGATGGAATTCAATTTACTGATACTGCATATGAATGTCCACTTGAAAATGTAACAAGAAATAATGCGAATGCACATATGACATGTACAAATATACGAAATTATTTTACCTCACCTGAAGGATCGATCCCATGGCAATATGATAAAACTTAAAGAATGTGTTAATACATATTGTACCCTAAAATAATATAAATATTATACTTTACCTGTCTTTTCTTTTTCTTGTACAGTTAACTCGCCCCATGAATTTATAAACAGTTGTACACAGATTTCGTCCCAAGGCTTCTTTGTTTTATTAATGTCTGCATATTCTTTTAACGTCTTGTTATATAAGGCTGGCCTTTTTTCTATTTCTTCAATCAGTATTTCATTATCTATGTCTTCCTGCTGTATTCTTGAAGCCATCATTCAAAAGAATAGCCCAGTTCTTTTCAACAGTCAACACGCTAAAAATCCATATGCACTACGTGACAGAAAGTTGCCAAGTGAGCGCACTTCTATAAGAATGTATGGTCAGAGAGACAGTCACTTTGCGTCACGCCACCCTCTTGTCACCGACATCCGAAACTTTTTGTTTTGTCACGTCTCGTCACCATAGTGCGCGCGTTACCATAAGTTTTAATACACCGGAGACAAGCGACAAAATGTCACAGAACAAAAAATCTCTAGTCAGCGCTTGCCCTGATATCTGCGTCACCAATTTGTACTTTTGTATATCTATTTTTCTTCTTATAGCTAATTGTTTTAAAAGAAGTTTCCTCTTGTAATTTTTTTTTATTGGGTTCATCATTATTTAGATTTATTATATGATTCATAGTGCTTATTTGTTTATTTTGAAGAGTTTCTAGGTTAGTTTGTTTTCTATTTCCATTGTTTTGTTGTTTGATAGGTAGTTTTTTGTTTTATCTGTATTGCTATTATCATCTATGTTTTTTGTGAGAATTGGTGGCACTGTGTTTTGTGTTTTTACTGCCTTCCTTACCTAGTTTTAATTGTTCTTCCAAGTTTAATATGTGGTTGTTTAATAGTATAATTAATGTTTCTTTGTCTTTGATTATTTGCCTTAGTAGTGTATTTTCTTCCTTTAGGAATGTTTGCTATGTGTATGTGTCATTAAGTGGTAGTTTGGTTTTTTCCTGCACAGTTTGGTCACAACAGGTTTTTACTCTTTAAGCAAGATATATATATTTATTTTTTTACACTTGCTATAAATAACATTTTCGATTCTATAATACTTAAAACCTTAATACTTATAATGTTATAATACTTAATTGGTTCAGTTGGTTATGTAATATTAAATTTTATCAATTTCTTTATCGCAAGGTACATTTCCAAATCAACTGAAAACTAGTACTGTTCATCCTATTCCGAAAGTGAATAACACAATTCAAGCATGTGAATTTAGACCCATTAATACATTACCCCCTTTTGAGAAAATTTTGGAATTAGCGGTTTATAGCCAATTATTGTTTCACTTTGAAAAGAATGGTATATTGATAGATAATCAATCTGGTTTTCATTCTAAACATTCTTGTGAAACGTCAATTCAATTAACATTAACTCGATTTAAAAATGATATTGATGACAATAAATATACTGTTGTTGTTTTTTTAGATCTAAAATGGGCTTTTGAGACAATTGATCGCAATATATTAATCCAAAAACTACAAATACAGGGTGTAACAGGATCATGGTATGCCCCCCTTTTCTTCTTTAGTTTTGAAGGCGATTGAAATTTAGGATATACTACATACATAATAAGCAGCACTTTTTGACATACAATTGATTTTTTTTTCACTTCCGATTTCGCCGGAAGTGACACTATCGATTTTTAAAAGGAACACCCTGTATATTATTGCATTTTTGAATTCTACATAATTTGCTGAATCCAACAATGCCAAATAAGTGACATTTCAAACATCAATTTTTTTTATAATATAATTTTTAGTTTTCCATTTAAGTATGTCATGAGGATTCCGATTTATTCTAAATGACCCATGTAATGCTACAAAAATCGATATCCCGTTAAAAATCACTAAATTACGTGGTTTATGAGCAAATAAAATTCACCAAAATTGATTTTGGGCAAAATTCAATTTTTTCAAATTGAACCATATCGGTACTGTGGTACCATTTATTAGTACTATTAATAAGCAATGTATTCATATTACGTATTAAAATGTGTGATAAATACAAACAAAATTACAGTTAAAAGAAAATAAAGAATTACAATTTTGTTCTAATTAAATGTTAAGAAGTAACTAGGTGAGGTTAGGTTGAAATGTGAGTGGGTCTATACCAGACCCTTCACCACGACCAATCGGTCTATTGTGGCTCACTCCTAATTTATATTTCACTCAATAGGTTCAGCCTTTTAATAAAGCTGATACTTGTGGGGTGAGAGGTTGTCCAGGTCCTCAGGCAAAAGCTGACCTTTGCCAAACAATGAGAACCGGGTTCTTTCTGCAGCGGGACAGGTGCACAGGACATGCCGTGCCGTTTCATCTTCCACTAGACACAGACGGCATTCAGTGTTTTCCACCAGTCCAAGTCTGTGTAGGTGATGATTTAATCTGCAGTGTCCAGTGCATAGACCGATTAGAGTGCTTAGGTGTAACCTATTCAACTCTAGCAGTTTTTTTGCTCTCGGTTTCAAAGGATGTGTAATGAATTCCTTTGAATGAACTAAACCTGGTAGTTCCAGTGGTAGAGAGTCTTGCTCTCGGCCCAGTCTAGGATATTTGTTTTGGCAGTGCTTGAAGATATGCCAAGAACTGGTTCTGGTCCTATAAATTCTGATACCGCGCCCTCTCTAGCTAGGCAATCGGCAATTTCATTGCTCTCCAGCCCAGAGTGGCCAGGCACCCAGACTAGAGGCAGTTTGTTGTTCCTACCCAATTGGATTAGAGCTTTTTGGCAGTTCCTGTTTTAGAATTACAGCGATAGGGTCCAAGAGCTTTAAGGGCTGCTTGGCTGTTTGAGAAAAACTTTATTGATCTGTGTCTAGGGTGCGTTGATTCCAGCCTCCATACACACAGTTCAATGGCATATATTTCAGCCTGAAAAATTGTCGCGGTATCACCCAGGCTCGAGGTTATTCTTACCTATAAACTCCAGCTCCTGTTCCTTCAGGAGTTTTGGAACTATCTATATACCAACAGTTGTCTGCCTTCCGTAGGTCCAGTTTTATTCCGATCCCACTCATCTCTTTCAGGAAATAGGATGTTTAAAAGGCAGCTCATGGTTGGTTCTGGTAGGCATCACTTCAGAGGGCATCCCTAGGATGCTGTGACTGTTTAGGTCATCAATCAATTCATTGCGTTCCATGATGATAGCCTGCGGCATATTGATTGCCGATTGCTGGAGTCTATATGTTGCCCACCTAGCTTCTCTCTCCAAGTAAATATGGAGAGGTGATAAGTCTAGGAGGATCTCCAAAGCAGCTGGCGGTGGTGCTTATAGCACCAGTTATTGCCAGGCATGCTTTGTCTCTGTAAGCCAGAGATTTTGGCTTTGGCCGACTGTTGTAGCTTTTCGACCACCAAACTATGGAGCCATACACTATCATTGGTCTAATGACCGTAACATATATCCAGTATATTTGTTAGGGACCCATACCTTAGGATTTTCCACAAATTCTACGGTATGTCCACAGGGACAGCCTTGCTTTGTGGATTATCTTTTCCAGGTGGGAATTCCAGTTGAGTGGTCTATCCAGCGTGATGCCTAGATATTTCACCTTCTCTGAAAATGAAATGGTTTCACCTAGTAAGGAAGGCAGTTCTAAGTTATCCAGCTTCCTTTTCCTGGTGAAGGGTACTATTACAGTGTTGCGGGGGTTGACAGATTTACTTTTAACCATGATGATTAGGTCGTCTGCATATGCCAGAATCTCGGCTTCCCACAGAGATAAAATGGCCAGCAGGTCATCCACAAGTAGTGACCACAGAAGGGGGGACAGAACCCCAACTTGTGGGCACCCTCTCGCGGCCCTGAAGCTGACCGTTTCCTCCTGTAAGATTGTCGTTATGATTCTGTTTTCCAGCATAGTTCGGATCCAGTCAGTTATGGTTGGCTTGATTCCTCTAGCAGCTGCCGCTGTGTATAAGGAATCGAGCAGTGCATTATTGAATGCTCCTTCAATGTCGAGAAAAGCAGCCACCGCAATCTCCTTTTCCCAAATGGATTGGGTGATTTTTCCACACTAGGTTATTAAGTGCTAGTTCTGTTGATTTGCCTGGTTGGTAAGCATACTGGTGAGCATTAAGAGGATGAGTGCTCAGGATGTTTCCCCTAATGTATCCTTCCAGCACTTTTCCCAGGCCTTTCAACAGAAATGATGTCAGGCTAATGGGTCTTAGCGATTTAGGGTCCGGTTCTGTCCGACCCATTTTTGGTATATATACCACTTTAACCGTCGCCCAACTGGATGGTATATGATTTCACACCAGACTAGCTCTGTAAAGTCTGATGAGGAATGGTAGAAATATCTCCAGTCCGTTTTGCAACAGCGCTGGAGAAATACCGTCCTCACCAGGCGATTTGAGTGGTTGGAAAGATTTAATAGCCCACTCAATCATTGTTGCTGTGATAACTTTTTTAGCTACCAACCAATCATTTTTACAGGGTCGTTTATATCGGCTCCTCGATGGTGGCAGCTGTTGGTTAGCCGGCAGAATCGAACTTCCTGGGAAGTGGTTCTGTGCTAGAAGCTCTAGGGTTTCCTTTCCAGATTTGGGGAACGAGCCATCTGTTCGTTTTACGGTTACAAACGCACGTACCGGTTCTCTGGAAATAATCTTGTGGATTCTAGTACTGTAAGGTGCATCAGAGATGTTCTCGCAGAACCTCCTCCAAGATTCCCTTTTTGCTTTCTTTATTATAGTCTGTTAAAGCAGATCTATAGTGTTCCCAGTTGCCCGAAGCTTTAGCTCGATTGAAAAGGCGTCGAACTTCTTTTCTCATTTTATCTAATGTTTTGTTCCACCAAGATGCCCCTCTGTTGTCTTTTTTAGACTTTAGTGGAGAATTTTCATGATATGCTGAAATGATAGCGCTGTGGATCTGTTCCGTTGCGATTTCTGTTTCATCATGATTCCTGATTGTGGTGAGAGCGGACTCCAGATGTGACTGGAGAGATTGTTTATACTCTTCCCAGTCTGTGCATCTGAACATGTAGGTTCAGAGGATACCTGCCAGTCAGTTATCTTATTGCTCACAAAAGTTGAGCTGATTGTTAAATCTAGTACTTCTTTCCTATTTCTAGTAATAAAAGTTGGTTCGGTTCCAATGTTATTCACAATTAGTTCCTCACCTAAAATATAATCAAAAAGTGACTCACCTCTATGGTTGATATCTGTGTTTCCCCACGCTGTATGGTGGGAGTTTGCATCACATCCAATTACGACGTGAATATTGTTCCTCTTGCTGTAGGTGACTAATGATATAACTGCTGCCGGAGGAGGTTGATCCGCACCTCTATCACCCGGGAAATAAGCTGAGCAGACTATTATGACCAATCTGCCCCCCTCCACTGGTACTGATACATGGATGGCTACAACATCCTGGGTGCAGTAACCTGAAAGCATAAAATGCTGAATGTTATTTCTGACCAGGATACAGGCTCTAGGTCTTTCTCCAGAGCCAATAGATATTACCTTGCCAGAAGTATTGCCTAGTCTGTTTACTCGGCCTGAGGTGGTTGTCCAAGGTTTCAGAATAAGAGCAATAAGGAGGTTGGTAAAGTTAAGGAATAAAAGAAAGGGTTGGTTGGGTTAGGAGGTTTGTAAGGGGTCTGGGCGAGTTGTTTTTTCCCTTTAGAAGGTGGTTTTGATCCACTCTTCTTCAGGGAAGGTTTATTCGGGAAGGTCCTTTCCTTCCCGATTGACCGGGGCTTAGCACCCTCTTTGGGGAGTGGTTTAGGTCCGCTCCCCTCAGCTGGTGCTTGCGCCGCCGATGTTTGAGGGATGGATGTTTTCCCCGCTCTGACTTTTGGTTGGAATTGCACTTGACCAAAGCCAAAGTAGGGTCTGTACCCCATCCCCTTCAGTGCAGACATAGACATCTCATCTACTGAGAATGTCCACGTCTGCCCAAGACCTGTTGGTTCCGGTGTAGTATTACCCACTCCCAGGTATTTAGGCCGTGGTTCATTTTCCTCAGCCTAGTTAGTATTATCTCGGATGACAGCTGACTTCCAGCATCATCCGGGATATAAGCCACACTTGGGATGGTCCTGCCCCTGCACGAACTTCAAGCGAGCTCCATCCCATGGTCAAAAGGACTTTGTCATCACCTGGCGCTCGCCTGGTCTGCACAGGTTATTAGGATATATCCAGGCCGTTGTGAGAAGTTCTGGAATCTCACCTGAGGACCGCCTTCTGAGATTTGTTCTACAGCTTTCAGGATCGATTGCTGTAGAGCGCCCAGTTGGGTGTTATGGTAATCAGAGTGGACAATAATAATAATAATAATAAATAAATTTATTGAGTTCATGTAACAAATGTGCTTTTACAATTATTATACATAAGTTCTTTAATATTAATATTAACAGATATGATAAGCAGCTAAGAATTTTATGATTTTACCGACAATTACAGGACTCAAAAGGTGTAATTCAGCATAGCTGATTTTCAATTACACCTGTACATTATTCCTAAGTAATACATTTCTGTTCATTTAATAGTTTTCTCCTTATGACATTTTTAAAATTGTACTTAGAGGAACATGAGAAATAAAACTCTATATATTTGTTAAATATTACACAAGCTTTGTAGTCAAAGGAAGCCTTAAATTTGGAAGTAAAATGTTTTGGTAAAGCTAAATGATTTACAGACCGCAGATTTAAACTGTGCACATCACAACGTTTCACCAACAGATTGGATAAGTAACTGGGCATATTTGTAGTATAAACTTTGTATATTAGAATAGCTAATCTTAGCTCAAACCTATAATCAATTTTTAATATATTATGTAAATTATAAAATGGTGTAATATGCTGTCTATAATTAATATTAGTGTAAGCAAACCTTAAGCAAGAGTTTTGCATAATTTGTAACCTGTGCTGCATATTCTTATTTAAGTGATCATAGTAGGCAGAACTACAATAATCTATTTGGCCAAGAATCAGTGAGTTGACCAAGTTCCATTCCACATCACTAGTTAAAATATGCTTATATTGATACAAACATTTTAACTTAACATAACATAGACTTAATTTAGTGTTTGCATGTCTCTTAAAAGAAAGGTGTTGGTCAAAAACAATCCCTAGATTTTTAGCTGAATCTACAAAATTAATGGTAGTCTCTCGTAACTGAAGATTAACCAGTAGATTTTGTTTTGCCGTTTCACAGTAATGCTTAGACCCTATACACAAAGCTGTAGTTTTTTTTGGATCCAAAATAAGACCATTCTTTTGTCACCATCTTGAAATGACATCCAAATATTCACTGACTTCTAAAACACTGGCATCAACATCTTTGATATCACTGGAAACATATACCTGAGTGTCATCGGCATACATATGTATATTGCACTGTGGGGGTAATATATTAGTCAAATCAGATGTAAAAATTGTGAACAGAAGTGGACCCAGTATGCTTCCTTGAGGAACTCCATGAGTGAGCAAGTGTTCTTCTGATAAATTTCCATTAATTTTAACTTGTTGGTATCTGTTCTGTAAGTAATTGGTTATCCATATCAAAGCTGTATCACTCAAACCATAATGACTGAGCTTAGCAGTTAACAATTTATGGTTAATTACATCAAAAGCTTTACTACAATCTAAAAGGACCATAAACGTAACTTTTGAATTGTCCATATTTCTGGAGATGTCACTGCATATTTTAATTAAAGCTGTACATGTACTGTAGGAAGGTCTAAATCCAGACTGTACTTGTGGCAGAAGTTCATATTTTTGGAAGTGGCTAGATATTTGTGAATATATAATCATTTCAAGCAGTTTAGACGTTGTAGTAAGTATATTTATTGGTCTTAAGTCTGATAATTCTGTTGCTTTATTTATCTTGGGAATAGGAATAATATACGACCTTTTCCAGATATTGGGCACAGATCCTGTTTCTATCGAATAATTTATAATTGATGTTAGAGCTTCTAGACAGTAAGGTAAAACAATTTTTAGCATTTTAAGGTTTAATCCATCGACACCCATAGCCTGTGTTTTTATTCTACCAATCAGAGTTTGTACCTCGTTAGGACTGACCGTATGAAAAACTAATGCCCTATATATTCCTTCTTTTTTATTCCCTAACCATTGATCAACAGTACTCTCTTGCACTTTTGGAAAGTTTATAGAATGGGCAAAAAAATTATTGATTAAGTTAGCGTCCTGCAGATCAGGTGATATTTCATTTGTTGTTTTATTATGAATATTATTTGCTGCACAAAATTTCCATAACCTCTTAGGATCCCTCTTATATAAATTGAATTTGTAATTAAAATATGCCTGCTTTTCATTTTTTGCTGCAAGAGTTACATAATTGCGAAGGTCTTTATAGTACCGTAAATCGTGTAAATTTCCACTTTTCCTATATTTGTTATAAGCTTTGTCTCTAAATTTGATGTTATCTGTGATATACTCAGGTGTTTTGCGACGAATAATTGTGGTCTTGTATGGTGCATGTATGTCAAACAAACTAGTCACAGCATCATTAAAGAAATTCACTTTATCATTAATATCCGTCATTTGTTGTATTCTATCCCATTTAATATAAGTGGCATCATAATTAAACTCATTGATATTAAAGTTTGTGAAGTTCCTATACGTAATTGTTTTAGGTTTAATCTTATTAACTTTTAAGTCTATTTCACACCATACCATTCGATGATCAGTTATATTATTTTTGTCAAAAGTGCCCGAGTTTAATACAATAACCTTACTACACTTATGCATATAATGTCAATTAACTTAGCCGATGTCTCTGTTATTTTTGTAGGTTCTTTAATAACCTGGCTCAGTTCAAAAGTATTCAGTACCGTGGTTAATGTGTCTCTTTGAGCCGAAGGCTGCATAAGATCAACATTAATATCCCCCATTACTATCACTTGATCAGCTGTTGGATATATATTAGACAATACCGTTTCCAGTTCAGCAAATGCAGCAGCACTTATATGTGGGGGTTTATAGAGCACTCCAATACACATGTTACATTTATTTATTTTAATATTAATCCATAGTTGTTCTAGTGATCCCTCTGTTATATAGTCAGTATTAATCACAATGCACTTAAGGTTATTTTTTACTAAAAAGCATAACCCACCACCTCTTGTGGGCCTATCCCGTCTTACAATGGAGTAGTGTGGTACAGATAGCAAATTTGTGTTAAATTCTGGAGTTAACCGCGTTTCTGATAGTGCTATTAAATCAAAGTTTTTGTCTGCAATAAAATCCAGAAAATCACTAAAAGAACTAAGGAGCGATCGGATATTAACATGACTAATTTTAAAATTTTTGGAATACTTGTCTTCTGATTGCTATGCCTGATAGTCAACAGTATTGTTTAGTTTCTTTACTGCTCGAAGATAGCAGGGGTAATTTCGATCAATAGCTAGATGGCTGGTATCCAGGTCCAAGTTAAACTTTGTCTTAGCCCTTACACAGTTCACACACTTCTTATTATTTGACTTACACGACTTATAATTATGATCTTCTGAGCATATAGAACAGGTAGCTGAGTTAGTACAATCTTTTGCGACATGATTAAAACCGAGACAATTAATGCTCTCTCTAATACCCTGTGTGACGGCCTTGAAAGAAGGTTTAACAGTTTCGCCTTCCCGTGGCTTTTTGCCAGCTGGGGGGACGAGCTGCCATCTGATCGAGGGCGTTTCCCCGTTTCAGCACGCGCATTGGGTTTGTTTGTAGTACTTGTTTCCATGTAATTCCCACGAGTAACTAGGGAATAAAGTCCACCATGTCACCTCGAGCAGGATACGACCTGAGGTCGCGCATGGACGGTCTTGGAAAGAGCTTCCTTGAGTATAGCCCGGTCCCTCTCTGCTGTTCCCCTGGAATTAGTGGCTTGTGGCTAACTCCTTGACCCCTAAGAAGTAACTAAGGTGGCTTTGAATACAATGAAATATTTTTAGCTTGTCAAAACATTAGTTGGTTTAACGGTGTTTTTATTGTTTCTTTAAAAATTGTTTAAAATTCTTGTTAATTGTGTTCAAAATGCCGCAAATTTATATAAGAGATGAAAAAGTGGACATGTTTATCTCTTGTATAAATGTGCGGCATTTAATTTTATAGATAATTCGAGATCGGTATAGTATTGGATGAACAGGTATCAGATGACAAAAGTAGGGGGTAATAACAACTTAACTTAACTTAAATTACTACAGATTTGCAATTGACAATTCTAGGTGAAATTAAAACTTTAAACCTGTAAACCTGCACCTAAGTGACTTAACACTTGATTTGTGCAGTGAAAGACATTAATTAAATAATAGACATTAACAAATTCAAAAATAATAAACAATAAACATCAACAAATCAGCAATCAAAAAAATCAATTCAACAGATTAACAAATGAAATATAATTCTTATTTATGTATATTTTACATTGATAGGAAATTTTTTTGTAGCTTTTAATATTTCTAATATTAATCGGTAATAAGTTATAGGTTCTAGAGGCTAGATGGCGTGCAAATCTTGAATTTGAATTTTTGTGACAAGTAGGCATTTCCAGAAGTTTTTGGGTCATACTATGATTTACAATTTCATGGGATGGCATTTTAAGATTTTCTTTTTTATAAATATAAATAGACAAGGTGTGAAAATATAATAATAATAATAATATATAGTCATCGAAATAAATGTTTAGTTTGAAGGCTATGTGTCTTAAAAATTTATGCTGGACTGACTCGATTTTTTGAACATAAATATTATAATATGGAGACCAGACCGAGAAAAATACTCTAGGTGTCTCACAAGTGAACAATATAAGACTTTGAAAGTATGTACATTGGAAAAATCAGCTGTTGTACGTTTTATAAATCCTAGCAATTTTAATGCTCTGTTAATTACAGCAGATATGTGAGACTGAAAACTAAGTGTTGGATCAAGTAGAACATCTAAATCTTTCATTTCTTGTACAACATTGAGAGAATGGCCATTAATCTGACAATTAAAAATAATAGGAGCTCTATTGCATGTAAACACCTTGTAACATGTGTTTAGACAAGTTATTGGTCTGTAGTTCTTTGGGTTGGACAAATCTCCGTTCTTGGGGAATTATCATTATTATTAGTATTATCATTACTAGGGGTGATCCTGGATAAAAAACTGTCATGGGGAGCACAGATCGACAGAATCGTAGAGGAGTCGACGGCAACCTTCTGGCAGTTGCGCCAGGTGGTGGGCAGGAACTGGGGATTTAGTCCACGGATCCTGCACTGGGTCTACACGGTGGTAATCAGACCTAGACTCCAATATGGGTCGGTGGTCTGGTGGCCGAGTGTGAACCGCATCACCACGTCTCGAAGACTGGCAAAAGTTCAAAGACTTGCCTGTCTTGGGATTACAGGCGCAATGAGGACGACACCTACAGCTGCCTTGGAAGTAATGCTAGGGCTGCCAACGTTTCCAGCCTGGATTAAGAAGGAAGCCATGGCGGCCCATCTAAGAATGTGAGACTCAGGCAGCTGGCGGTGTAGTGGAAGGACAGAGGGTCATGCAGCCATCGCCAGATTGGCGGAGGCGGAGATTCCGGTCTCCCCCTTAAGGTGAGGGAAGCAACCGACCGCTTGAGATTAGAGAGAAAGTACACTCTAACCCTACCTAGTAGGGAAGAGTGGGCAGAAGGAAAGATTAATTTCCCCCCGAAGTCCCTGGTGTGCTACACAGATGGTTCCCTTCTAGTAGATGGACAGAGGCAGTCATCGGGGGCAGGAATATTCCTGGAAGGCAGGGAAGTACAGGAGAGCTTTGCTCTAGGATCGTACACTACTGTCTTTCAGGCAGAGGTATATGCCATCCTAAAAGTGGCATATAAGGAAGAAACGAGGAACGGTACGGAACAAAATATCTGTATCTGTTCAGGCAGCCAGGCAGCACTTCGGGCGGTCTGCTCTCCTAGGACGAGGTCCCCCCCTCGTCCAGGAGTGCGGAGATGCTCTAGAGGAACTTGCCAGGCACAAGGAAGTGAGCCTGATATGGATTCCGGGACATACCGGGGTCCCAGGAAACGAGAGAGCCGATGAATTGGCTAGGCTCGGGGCCAGGGAGCCCTGTCTAGGCCCGGAGCCCATGTTGGGAATTACAAGGAAACATGTCGCTACGGCCCTTAACGAGTGGGCACAAGCAACATTGAGGGAACATTGGAGGCTGAGCAACGGCTGCAGACAGGCTCGAGACTTCGTAACGGGGCCGAACAAGTCAAGGGCGGCCTGGTTGCTAGGTAGAAGCCGGAGGACCCTGAACCAACTGGTCGGAGTCCTAACTGGTCACTGCAGGCTCAGGAGTCACCTATCACTGATAGGGGTTGAGGTAGATCCCACTTGCCCAAGATGCGGAAGCGATGAAGAAACATCGTTTCACTTCTTGGGACAATGTGAAGCGTTCGGGCGCCTGAGGTATGAACTCTTCGGCGCCACAATACTCCCAAAAGAGGAAATGGACTCTCTCGAATGGAAACATGTCCTGACCTTCATTGGAAGATCAGGAAGGTTTCAAGGGGGAGTAGGAGGCCGAGTAGAAGTGAATGGTTGAGGGGACGTCAGGGGGTAGGTAAAAAGGGCCCATTTGTGGCCTACTTGCCAGGCACTAGGCCTCCCCCAACAATTACTACTACTACTACTACATTATCATTACTATTATTATTATTTGATTTATCTGCTTTTTAACTACCAGATCATTTTCATTAATTTCAGAATTTCATTGCAAATAAGCCAGATTTTTATTGTTGCAATTTGATTAGTAGAACACGATATATTACGCAGATAAGTAATAAGCTGGCTCAGTGGCTTAATGCTTATGCGTTAGGTTTGATGCCAAGGCGTCCCGGGTTCAAATTCTGGTTAGGGTATTAATTTTTAGTGGGGTTTTTCATATGTTACTGAGTTGATAGAAGTGGGTTAGGTTTGAAAGATAACGTGGCTAGTCGCTGTACCACATCTGAGTTTGAGTCTCAGCTGTGGCAGATGGCATCGTCGTAATGTCATTGTATAATTGTCTATATGCATGTGTGTTGGTTAAGTTGAGGATTAGCTAACGCTAAACTTCTCCAGGATGGTAGTCTAAATAAGGATAAAATAAACAAAAAATAATAAGTAGAAACTTCGTGAAAGCGCATCAGAAAAGTGCATATACTTTGAAGCGCCGGTCACATTTTGGAGAAAACTTTTTTTTCGTACCCAATCAGGTTAAATTTCATTTCAGAATCAACAATAAAATTTTCCTTGGAAAGTTTTTACTAAAAACAATTTATTCAAATCAATTGTGCTGTATTATTATAGCACAAGAAATAATGATAATTTCCATATAATGACCTCTCCGTGTTAAACTCAAAAAACTCAAACAGGTCACAAAGTGAAATTCGCGTTGTGGTTTTCATGATATTTTTGACAACTGCGTGTTGTGGTGATTAAAGCCATAACGCATTCTGAACGTTAACTGATGCAACCACGATACGAAGGATAGGTTGTAACTTGCCGGCGGGTACATTGCAAACACCCATTGAGTTTGTGTTCATTCTTGATTGTCATTTCCGAGAATAAATGACTCTGCAACATTCTCGATTCTCATAAAAGAGACTGATTTATTAAATAAAAGTTCCTGACAAAGTAACCATTTTTAGTAAATTAGTTGTTTGATAATGTTGACATCTCGAGCAACAGAATTTCATGAATGATAAGTATTGTTGAAAAGGAACCAAGTTACATTTCTGTATGTGGTGAATCGTTTTGTTATCTACTTATATAAAATGATTGAAGATAAATAAATTATAATGAAAAACAAAGTTTTATTTCTTATCATAATCTCTTTATTAGTTAACATCCAGAACTGGTGGTGGTCTTTAACTATAATAAATCCGTTCTACAGTGGTTTTTAACTTTAGCAGCTGATTCTTATGTCATCGTGTAGATTACATCAAGCACCTACTAGTGCATGTAGTTTGACCTTTAGCACTTTTACGTTAAACGAGAAAAAATGAAATGTATTTTTACTCCATACATTTTATTTCTTTGAATTTTTTTAAGTACTAAAATTAAATTTCTAGGGAAATTTGTAGAGTTAATGTTGTTCAGCATTAAAAATTGTAAATAAAAATATTTTAAAGCTAGGACCCATATTTTAATGTTATAAACCATTGTGCATCGTATTTCCCTCTATCGTTGATGCATATCAGCTAATGTTCAGAACGCGTTATGGCTTTTCTTAATCACCACAATGCATAGTTGTCAAATATCATGAAATCCACGACGTTTTGGTCTTTTTGAGTTAGTCACAATAGGTCGTGGCTATTTTTACAAGTGCTACAGGACGAATATCGCGTTGTGGATGATTTAAAGAAATCACAACGCATTGTGAACGTTTTCACTTAATGAGCGTTTTTGTTCTTTGAGCCTAACATATATTTATTAAGGATTTAAATGAATTTAATAAACTTCCAACTTTTATGAAAAATAGTAGTAGTGTATATGTGTTCAAGAAATATCTGTTCAAAGTTATAATGAATAGAAGAGTGATATAATTGTAGAGACAGATTTATTCAAAAATTATTTCATAACTTTATGTATGTTTGTTTTTCATGTTATGTATATACCTATTTCTGATACCTGTATATTGTAATTTAGAAATGTTACATGTACTTATATTAGGTAATTCCTATTTAATTACTTATTATAGATTTGTTTTAGCGATATATTATGCAATGAATTATTAGAGGCTGTTTCAACTGACCAAAACAATCAAAACTGGTATTATAGTTTATTAACAGAACATGTTTGTAATGGAGGAATATCAAATTTATCTCCTTCTGTTGTTCAAGTGTTAGTGGCATATTTAGAAGATGAAGATCATCAGCTACTGGAAAATGTTTTGTTGTCATTGGATATAACTTGCATGGATTTACATCAAGTTTTAAAAACATGTAAAAGTCTCAAGTTGTATGATGCCTGGATCCACATTACTACAAAAGCATTAGGAGATTATACAAACCCATTAACAGAATTTCTTTTTGAGCTAACTCCTGATAATCATAAATTAGGCAATACAATATTAGTTTATGTGTCTTGCTGTTTAGCTGGTTTGGGTTATCCTACTGGAAATATACCCCAAAGAGATATTTCTAGGGTAAAACATGATGTTTTGAGATGTTTAGAGACGGTTCATTCAATTAACAGTAGCTGCAGTGAACCTAATTATCCTTATTTACGTGCTCTTTTAAAATATAATACCAGAGAATGTTTAAACGTAGTCGAGTTGGCATTTACAGAAGTTGAATTTTTGGGAGAAATGGGACTTTTACAGAGGCAAAGACTTGTTCAAATATTAATGCAAGTTGTAACACCTACTGAATTTTCGGTAAGTAAAAAATAATGTATTATCAATCCAGTAGTATGATAATTTGTCCATTAAAACCCCAATGGGTAGCTCTATCTGCCTAACACTTTCTGCCCTCTATTTATTGCTTAACTGCATACTTTAACTCTTAAATTAAACATATAATTAAACCAAAGGACCCCACGTGGATTATGTGTATTTGGATATGTCGTACTACTAGGCCCTATCTGTAATTATTACTGGATCTAATATGCAAGCTAGAAGAGAACAAAAAAAACTTCCTAGCATAAGAACTTTAAAACTATTAAAAATATTTAAGATGTTAAAACAAGACGGATGCACAGTCGCACAGGTTATAGGTGTATTTAAGGAACCACGGTATTTGTATGGTACCTATTTAAATATGAAAATGTCTGAGTTGATGTTTTAAGACTTCCTTCGAAGTAGACTGTGGGAGTGAATCCATGGTTCTGAGAGAATAGTAAAAAGTGAGAAGGATTTTGACCTACCCTTGATTTTAGCCCCCAAACGGGGTATCAATAATAGGAGTAATATCCTAATGCACATACAAAATTATTATTTAATACATTACACAATACATTGAAGAAAAACAGAAAATGAAGAATTAAAATTATTCAATATTTTATTTCATACCACCATAATGCCAGTGTCGGTCTGGCTTCATTTGGCCCCGTCGGCGTCAAACGTAATTTAGCCCCTACGCCTTAACCACTCTCCCAAAATACATCAACAAGTTTCAAGATAAACAAAACAGATTTAAATAAAAAATAAAAATTAATATGTTTGTTCCCATATTGTTTATCTGCGGTTATGGTAGCTTAGCGGTCAGCTGTTTAACATATATAGGAATCAGTCCCGAGTTTCTACACTAGCCTGTCAAAAGGCGTCGGTCATAAGCCTGTCGCTGAAAGAGGCTGATGTTAAATAAGTATCTAAAAAACCCTCCAAGACAAGACTTACTTTTATTTATATATACACCTTATTCGTTGCATCGAGCTTTTTGTATTTTTGTATTGTAGTAGAAAGTTCAAATTTAATTTAGGTGAAAGAATGCTTACACTATGAGTATTCTGGTAATAGACATAATAGGCTATTTTATATCGAAGAACAATGCTCCGTGCTTGATTGCAGAGGAATGTAGTGCGGGATGTCTGAAAATTTTGGCAAAACTTTATCGACAGATCTTTCATCATCGAAAGTCAAATATTACACAGAAAACTGCTTCATTTTAAATTTAATATTAGTGAAGTTAATTGCATTTTACATAATATGAACCTAATTTTAAACAAGTGCTATTCAACGATTCAAACAAGAGAATAAGAGAGGCTTTCATTTTAAAGACATTTTTTTCAATAATTTGATAAAAAAATATTTAAAAAGAAAGTTTTTATTTAAATGCTTCAAAAAGTATAGATTTTCTTGTGTAAAGGAGATTGCTCGCGACAAACTTTTATATCATAAAATTATTATATAATGTAACAAAATGATGGGTTTGATTTACTTCAAAAAAACTTTTTTTATTTAATTTAATTTTTACTTTTTAGCCTTTTGATATGCTGCAATCGGTTTTGAGACGAATTGGATCATAAACGGTAAAGTCGTCCGCCATCTTGAACTAAAATTTTGACTAGTAATTCGTAATCCGCAACCCCGAAAGCCCCAGATATCGATTTTGATCGATTTAGATCTAAATGACAAAAGTCGTCAGCCATATTGGTGCCGCCATTTTGAATTTCTGGATTTTGACTAAATATTCGTAATCCGCGACCTAGAAAACCCCGAGATATCGATTTGAATTGAATCGGATCTTAAACTGTAAAGTCGTCCACCATCTTGAAGTCGCCATTCTGAACTAAACTTTTGACTCCAGATATCGATTTTGATTGATTTGGACCATAAATCACAAAAGTCATCCGCCATATGACACCACCATTTTGAATCTCCAAATTTTGACTAAGAATTCATAATTGGCGATCTCGAAAACCCCCAGATATAGATTTTGAGTCGAATCGGATCATAAACGGTAAACTCGTCCGCCATCTTGAAGCCACTATCTTGTTTTTTTCTTATATGAAAATGTTAAAGTGTATTATACACATGTGCAAAATTTCAAAGCTTTAGCTTAATTAGGACTAATCGAAATTTTGATTGCAAGATTTGACCTAACTAACAAGCAAACATTGCAAGTTTAATAAAAGTTTTTAAAAATTGATGAATATTATGTTATAGATGGGGTATTATTGTCCAAAATTTCTTATGCATTGTTCCACAAACATTATGGTCAGCAAGGTCAGCATGTTAAAATTTTACTATAGATATATTTTCTTCCTCTTTATGTTAACAGAAAATTGACTGTAATTCGGATTTTTCTTAATTAATCTAAAGACCGAAAAAGGACTCTAAAAAAAAAAAATTCATATTGTAATAGTGAAAAAAATTACACTCAAAAATACCGGCTTAATGGCTCAAAGCTTTACGTGTTAGGCTTGCAACCAAGAAGTCCCGGATTCGAATCCTGGCTAAAGTATGGATGTTTAGTGGTGTTTTTCATGTGTTGCCGAGTTGGTAGCAGTGGACTAGACGAAGTTGTGTACCAGTCCTGAGTTCGAGCCTCAGCTGCGACAAATGCAATGTCGTAGGGAATGGTCATTGTATAATTGTCTATGTGTATGTGTCCTGGTTGAGTGATGGGATAGCTAATGCTAAACACTGCCAGGACGTTATCTAAATAAGGTGTTAAAATAATAAAAAGATAAAAATAAAGTAGCTTGTAATAGATTAACCGGAAGTAGAAAAAAAACCGTTTAGTATGACAAAAGTAGCAGATTTATTTCTTTATAAACAGCCACTTCTAAAAGTTATATTTTGAAGAATAAAAAAGTTATTAGACCTGATACACGCTCCTGTGTCACCTGATATATGCCCCTTAAACCGTAAAGATATAGTGTTATGAGCCAAAATATGCATTTTCAGATATACATATACATGGTTATATCTTCCTTGAGAAATAATTATATGCACAATCTAACAATTCATTTTTTACTTCTAGAAGATTAATTCCAGTGTTTTATAAAAAAATGTAAATAAGCGTTATTTACATTGTTTTCGTTTGCGGTTTGGCGTCTGAAAGTTATTTGGCCTCCAAAAGTGTTTGGCCCCGTCGGCAATTGCAGACCTGCCGACCGGGCCAGTCCGACCCTGCTTAATGCTCAACTATCCTAAATTACATTTTACCTATATGGCAAAACTTTATTTCTAGTAATGGTTAAAAGTCACTTTTAACCTCAAGTACAGATTTTGAATTTTTAATTACATCTGGTAATTTATTAAAGTCCTTTAAGCCTTTATAGAATAGAGATTTCATTGATCTACTTAAGTTATACTTTGGCAAGTAAAAGTTAGCATTTGTTTTTTTTTAATGCCTTATTGTCCTGGCGGAGTTTAGCTACAGTTACCACTTAACCAGAATGGCGAAATGAGATATGAACACGTAGGTGCCTCTGTTGTTGGGAAAATAAAAAAGTTTGGGCTGGTTAGCTTCGAATGATACTCCCAGAGGCCCCTGGTGCACTTAATTTCTTTAAAAGTTAGGTCGGGGTGGTATGTCCTTAAGCGGAAGGATTCGGCCAATAGGTACGCCCTGTATAAGTTTCACAGCACTGCTTTTTATTTATTTGTAAGGGCCTAAAGCTTCACCCTGTATAAGCTTTTTGTAGCTAATTCACTTTTTTGTTTCTCAGGTAGGGTCTACTTGAGTACCCTGTAGATATTTTTCTTTCAATAATAACACTGTATTTAGAACACGAAATTAACAAACATTTTATTTATGCGAAAAGCACAGAGTTGAATATTTATATTATTTAAATTAAACAAATTTCTTGTCAGGTAACGTATCGACACTTAAAATTTTGCCTTAGACGGTGCGGGTTTCGTTATAATTTAATCAGATCTGAGATAATTCACTTACGAACTAGAGTCACGAAGACTAAAAACTAGGGCCGCGTGGGCGATAAAAAAGAAAATGTAGCACTTGGGCTGAACAAAAATATAAAAGCCGATTTTTTACTAGGGGCTGCCTAGGAAGAGGACGCGGGTACACTTTCGGTTTCATTAGCTACGCCGGAAAACACAACATTGGATTTAGGCTCTGTGGCGACCAAAGGGTAACGCGGATAGTAAGAACTTATTCGTAGATACACCGGGAACACAACTTGCCGGGGGCTCGGCACGCTTCTCCTTTTATACAATTGACGGGGCACGACGTAGCCGAGAGCTGGATGAGAATTAAATGGGTACCGGACATTCATTTGGGCTATTATTGTGAAATGTTGTGCAATAGTTGCTTAAATTTTTGAATTCCTAATAGGAAATTATACTGCTAAATCGGCTATGAAAAATGTAATATTCTGATATGAAAATGTCAGCGGAATCAAATTTAGTTTTGGAAATATTTAAGATAACTGCGGATATGACTGATGTCTGGAAATTGCCCCGTAAAGTAACGTTGAGGGTTCGACTTTAATCTATATTAATGTTACATGTGATGCTAGGTTTGGTCATGATAAATTTATGTAGGTCAAGCTAAATCCTATTTAGGGTAATGGAGTGAAGTTTGCGACGAGTTGCCAGCATGCAAAAGGGAACTAGTAAATTGGACATAGGTTTTTTAATTAAGAAAAGAAGCTGAATGTGGGATAACTAAATGAAGATAGGGACGAGTGGCCAGCAACTCATGGGAACACGTAAACTGATCTTGATTTTGAGAAGGTTGTTTTATGGGCGGCTCGGGGAGATAATTAAAAGATGTTTAAAGATATTTTATGGAAATTGAATTTGACGCGAAAATTAAGAGAAGGGGGCTCGTAGAATGATTTGGGAAGTGAAATAAATTTTGATGAATTGAAGTTTGGGGAGTAAATTGAGAATGATTTGAGATGTTGAGGGGGCTGTATTTTTAAGGGGTGTCGTTTGTAAAATTTTGTTATTAATTTGACGGAATGGGGTGTTTTGGCTAATTTAATGATAGAATATGAATGTCGGTGAATTATCGAGGATACTTGAAATTTCTCAGATTTTTTTAGTTATAAACTGTAGTTTTTTGGTATGGTAGGTGTCTTAAGGACTTTTTTTATGGTGTTTGCCAGGTTGACCTTGACAAACTATTTATTTGGCAAATTATGACTATTTTTTGGTCAGCCATTTTGGTAGTATGGGGAATATACTACAACAGATATACCGGCCACTCATACAAGTGACGGACTCGACTAACGTTGCTTAACTTTGCTGATTGGGGTCTCGATACTTACACCGATGACCATACCTCACTTCGGATAGGTATGTATTTGAGAATTATAAATGAGAAATTCATCAAAGTAAGTAGGTAACAGATTATTTAGTATTTTAAAAATAAATATTTAAATAAAGTCTCTAAGAAAGTCTCTCAGAAACTGAAATCCACTATCATCAATGATATACTTGTATATTTACTGCATTTAAGTATTATACGCATACCACGATTTTGTAGTTTTCGTAATGTTGATAACTTATTTAAGTTCAGAGAATACATTAGGCTGGCACAATAGTCAAAATGAGCTTGTATCATGACGTTATACACAGTAATTTTTGAGGAGGTTGATAGACATGATGCTACTCTACCGAGAACTTTACTAAAGAAAAACAATTTTTTGCTATTTTTTTATAGATATATGAAAAATGAGAATTAAATGTAGGTAATTGTCTAACATAAAACCTAAGTATTTATTTTCTGTAACAAATTCAATGACATCGTTTTCAATGCTTAATGTGTGTAGTTCTGTTTCGATGTTCTTATATTTAACTTAATGTCATTGTTATCCTTTTAGTAATATTTAATTTTAGTTTATTGGCACTTAAATATGTGCTAATCATTTCTAAGAACTGTTCATTTTTTGTAAAGCCAGATCAAGGTTATTATTATTTGAGACTGAAAGTAGTGTGTCATCCGCAAATAAATTAATGAAATCACAATTATGAAAAAAATTATATCATTAACATATATTAAAAAGAGGAGTGGCCCTAATACACTCCCTTGAGGTACTCCAAAATCATTGCTAATAGAACTCGAAAGAGTGCTATCAATTTTTGTAATATGCATTCTATTTGTTAGGTAGTTATTAAACCAATTCATACATTACCGTCAATACCAATACTTTTCATTTCATTAATTAATATGATACAATCAATTGTCTCGAAGGCCTGCCTCAAGTCAAGAAATACAGCAATAATATTTATCTGCTTCCACTATGGTAAGTAGACTATTGGTAAGTTGATTTTACCGGTAAAGTGCTAGTTGCTATTGACGACGGGAGGTAAGTGAGTTACTTACTCAAAAGATGTTGAACTTGAAATTTTATTAACTATTAATCAATATTTATAGTAATAGTACAATTATTACAATTAGTAACATTATTCACAAAATTTGGAACTTCCCTCACCCCATAGTAACAACAAAATCAAAGCAGACTACTTGACATCCTCTAATGTCAAAAAATTACTTAGTATCACTGTCAAAATAAATTGTAAAATCTGATTTTTTTATTTCATGATGTTCTCGACTGGTAAAACCTACATTCTTCCTTTGTAGTGTAATATACTAACTCACTTTGATCAATTGACTTTTTCCATTTATTTACTGTGAGTTGTAATGCACATTCAGTGAAGTGATTAGGTGTAAAGCCTGATTGATTTGTTATAACTATATTACTGTTATTTAGATAATCTAAAAGCTGGTTGTAAACAACCCTCTCAAGTATACTGTCAACTCAAAGCAGTGTATTTATAGGCATTAACTCCCTTGGCTTATTAGTATTAAGAACTTTTTGAATTGATACTATCACACTAGTTTTCAGTTTATTAGGAACCTTACCAGTTTCCAAAGATGTAAAATTATGTAATAAAACATGTCCAATAACTCCAAATAGAGATTTAATAAACTTCGCATCTAATATTTCACTGCCTGATTTATTTTCTAAGTTATTAACTATTTTTGCTAGTTCATGTAGATCAATTAATTCCCATTCGTTAAATTTACAATTGGATTCATAAAGACTCTGCCATTCTGAACCAGCATCTATTTAATACTATCAACATTGTGTTGATTAAAATGCTCAGCAATCTCTTTGACATCATAAACGAATTTAATTTCACCCTCAAATTCAAACTCTACCCTATTACTAAAACAACGACCATAACTTTTAGTGTTAATAAGGCTCTTCAATGTTTTCCACATTTTCTGTGGATTTTTTAAATTTAAATCTATTTTTTCATAATAAAATTGTTGTTTCTTCTTTTTTAACAAATTAACACATTCATTACGAATTGTTTTTATAAGTCTGCCAATTTTCCTCATTACTATTAATTTTAAATAACTTAAAGGCATTGTCTCTAAGTTTGGCTTTAATTCCCATTTGATAATCATAATAGGGTAAGTTGTTTTCCTCAATTGATAAGTTTTAATTGGTGCAATTTTATCAGCTACATATTTACATTGATCAAAAATGTCTTCATAAATTTTATCTACGTACAGATTGTACAGCAATTAAGTGAAAAATTATCAATCGATGAGTTCCAGATTTATTTTATGCACATTTTTCTCACCTAAGTCTTTATATATTACATCTATATTGTTACCTGTGTATATAATATTGTTATGGAAATTGATAGAAATAATTGAATGATCAGTAATATAGGTACATCGTGAACTACCATGACAACACTATGAAAATTCGTAAGTACATAATCAACACCAATTGAGCTATCAAGTGTACATCTGATAAAATCTCTTACATTTTGTTGAATGCAGAACGTATTCAAAACATTTTTTTTAATACAATATTAATTACTTGAATAATTTAAAGTCCCCAATATACTCTCTGTACTATTAATAAGAATTTCTTCACATATACTTTCAAAATTATTTATAAACAATGAATTATTTGCACTTGAAGAATGATATAATGCAATAACTAATAATTTAAAACCATTATACTTTATACCTATTATTTGACACCAGTAGTTGCCTTCAAGAACATAACCTTTTTTTAATAATGAAAGTGATATCGTCTCTAATGTATAGCCACACCACCGGTTGATTCACATCTCACAAGGCTGTACTTAAATAGATTAAGTTCAGAATTTTCAACATCACTTGTAGTATGGCTTTCAACGAATAGAATTACTGCCGGATTGTAACAAAATATTTGCTATAACTTCGAATTTATTTGCTAGGTAACTTTGTATATTTGTATATATTATATCGCAATTGAGTTGAATATCAAGATATTTTACTAGTTTCTTTAAGTATACAAAGCTGTATTGACGACGGTAGGTTTGTTATTAATAAATTTAATAATTTTTGAGATCTCCTCTAGCGTTTTTTTCTTTATAACTGCGTAATAGTCCCTTTGTTCTTTTGTTTGATCAGCAAATATTTTCACATCAGGAACATTGTTTTTTTTTGCTTTTAAGTACATTTAACATATCAATTGAACTATTTATTTAATACAACTTTAAGTAAGCGACTTTTTTCAGGAAGAGATTTGACAACTCGAAATAGTTTAATATTAGACATATCTACACTTATATCCTTGAGTAAATTTTTGACAGAGGGTATCCTCTTCTTTGCTGGTGAGCAAATTCAGCTGAAGACTCCTTCTCATTGGGAATCATAAGAATTTATTGGTGTTTTTTATTATACAATCATTACACAAGTCAGTAAAATACAGTAATGAAATTACAAGTACTCAAACTAAAACTACAAGTACAAAATTAAAATTACAAATATACTGATATATGACACATAACATACTGAAGACAAACATTATATATAGAGTGGAAGTTTACAGATGATAATTATGAAATTCGTTCAAGCTATGGAATGCTTTGGAAATAGGAGATTTTTTAATCTTTATTTTGAATTGGTTTAGAGGCAGTATTCTAACTTGGAGAGGTTATTTATTAAAGAAAAGAGGCCCATAGTAATCAGGAGCATGTGTTGATTTTTTTAGTCTGAGATGTTCGATACATAAATTATTATTATTACGTGTGTTGTAAGTATGATATTAAAAATGTTTACATATTTATTGATTTTTTTTTACGTAGAGCAAACAGTGAAAAATGTATAGATTTGGGACCGTCATGAAGCCAAGGCTAATAAAATGATTCTTCACATCTTCTCTGTAATTTAAACTGAGTAGGATTCTGACTGCTTTTCTTCGCATATTAAAAATTCTTGCGCAGTGAGTAGAATGACCCCATATTAATATTCCATAACTAATGATAGAATTAAATAGGACATGATAGGCCATTATATTTATTTCTTTTGAGGTTGTTTGAGTTAAATTTTTTTAAAGGAATAGCTTTTTAGCTAATTTACTATAAGTGTAATCTACATATTCGTCCCATTTTAAGGTTGGGTCCAGCATAATTCCTAAAAATTTTACTCTGTTTGGGTTATTTATTTCTTGATGCTTTAAGATAAATATCATTTTTATCAGTTCTGTCCCATTTAGCTTCAGGGAATTTGCTATAAACCAGTTAAGGTCTAGATTTTGGGAGGTTTCCATATTGTGAGTAAGAATTTCAAAATCACCATTGACATATATTATTGTACTGTCATCAGCGAATAGCACAAAGTTACTACACAATCCAGCTGTGGGTAAGACATTGATGTAAATTAATAATAGGATTGGACCGAGCAGTGAGCTTGTGAACGATCCATCTTTACACATCTGAAGAACTTCAATTATGTTTTCCACAAACGAATATTAAACGTTCACAAAGAAGGGTTCAAAATGATATTTTCAGATGGTTAATAATACAAAATCTATACTTACTGTTCGTTTATGCTTAACTGCTTCACTGATGGTACCCATTGGACATGTAACACTATAAATCTAACACAGTAAATACTAACACTTTCTTAAATTTAAACCTGAAAAGGAATTTTGAAAACACAAGAAAAATACAATATAAAGTTCAAAAAATGTATATTAAATCTCTTTAAAAAATCATGTTTTACAAGAACGTTCAAGAAAAATGTATTGACAAACTATAGTCTGGCCCATGTACAACACATAGTGAGGAATGGAATGACTCATAATGTACCAACTACCATCCAATGTGCGGTTTATAGCTAACAATTACACAAAAAGATTCAAGAAAAGTCCAATGTTTATAAATTTTTGGTGGGCTTTTGCTTGCCTGTCTATTTACGTATTATCAGTTCAATAATAATTTGGTTCGCTCCTCAGAGCTTAAAAATGCTTGAATTGCAACAACTTTGAATTATTTTGTGGCAATTATATATTCATACGTTCAGGCAAGGCGGTTCCATGCACATCTGAGTACATGGTAGAGATATTTTTCTGACGCCGAATCACTGAGGAACTGGTTTAGGGCAAATCCAGTTAAAATCCATCATTTTCCCATCAAAATCGACTGCTGAAAAAGGAATGGTCAGCCTTGTCACTAAAGACTATTTTTGCTAAAACTCTCGAAATACTTTGAACTAGAGACTGGATTAACTTGTCCTCATATTTAACACAACGCATGAGTTGCAGTGCTGCACAACGTGGATTCGTAAAAGGGGTTTTAATTTAACATAGATGCAAAATCTAAAAAATGGCATGTAACATGTATCGATGCAGAGCATACGATTATCAAACTTTAAACATTGTATCCCAAAATGGGATAAAAAAAAAAGAAAAGTCAAACTTTGAATTCAAAAATGGCATAAAGAAAAACACTTTCGACGCACTGAACTTCATAAGTGTTCTTTCACTAACTCTTACTTGCGTCTGCTCGGGATTATGGCTTTGTTGATCACCCTCGGTGTCGAACTGCCTTCTGGATCCGGTTAGGTGGTCCTTGGATTGATTTGGCTCTACAGCTCTGGCTTAGCTCTATGGCTCTGGTGTTGACATGGCACTGCTCAGTAATATGAAACAACATAAAATATGGGCATAAAGTGGAAGCTGCTGCCGATTTCACATTTGGGAATAAGAACATAGAAATTTTGTAGACTAATGCTGATTGAAATGTGGTTCGCATAATTAAAATCTCTTCTTAGGAGAAAACTGCGACAAAATCTGGATCCATCGGATCGTCGCATCTGCGAACATTTGTTTAGACCTTTTCGGTCGGACTCTGCTTACAGATGTATATGTTCAATACATATAATATATGAAGTTAGAAAACTATAAAAATTACCAACTCTCCCAGATACGGTCAGAGTTGCTGCAGAGAAATTGGAAGATTTGTATGCTCGATACAATCCCCTCAATAGGAAATAACTTGTAAAAATGCATAAAAAAAGTACCAACTTTTGGCTGATGTGACAAAAAGTTGGTATGAAAATTTGGCATAAAAAAACCTAGAACTAAGCTATAACTTAGCCTAGGTTAAAAATATAATTGAATCTCCAGAACTTGAATTCGATTCAGAAGTAGAAACATCGTGTGGTGGTGCATGGATTTGGACTACAGTCTGCTCTGGCTGTTGAGGTTCTGTGAAATCGTCTAAGAACGGGGAATCGTTTCCATTGAGTGATGTTCTGCCTGGACTTGCATTTTCTTCATCTGAAGATTCGAATTAGACATTGTGCTTCTCTGGCGAGGCTGGTCTCAAATCATTTACATGAACTCTAGTAGTTACGTTTCCCTTCTGAACGAGATATACTTTGTCTGAAAACTTTTTCAAGATCTGGTCGGGCCTGACCAAGACGGCGTAAAGGTATGTACCTTCCTTTTTCTTTTACTCATGATTTTGTCTCCAACCTTGAAAACGACTGGCCTCTTTTGGCGCGTATTTTTGTTTATAATTTTGCTGAGCTTGACTGGCTTCCTTCACCCTTTCGCATCATGGAAGCGTTTGTTGCTTAACTCTTTCTTGTGTCCATGCATATAAATCCCATTCGCCTTTTTCGGTTGGTTCATAGCCTAACACTATCATGCTAGGTGTTTGATTTGTAGCTGCATTTCTACGATTTCTTAAAATATATGCCGTCTGATGCACATAGCGATCCCATATGTCGTTCGGGTTTTTGTATAATAAAGTTTTTAAAATTTTCTTACATTCGTTCCATGGGGTTGCATTGCTGATGATAAGCAGGAATGGGATATTGTTCAATGCCATTTCTATCGCAGAATATTATATACCATTCAGAATTGAAATTACCTCTGTCGTCTGAAATTATGACTCGAGGGACTCCAAATCTCGCAACTATTTCTTGATCTATGAGCGACCGTACAGAGCAGACGTGTTAGTTGCTGCGCGTTTCAGTAATTAATAATTAATAATACAAAGAATTCTAAAGTCTGTTCTAGTTAATAATTGGTATCTAATCACAATCAGTTTACTTCTAGTACTTGAAAATGCCGTCGGAAACTAGAGAACAAAAAGAGCTGACCAAAACTATAACTCTATGCATAAAACAATTTACAGAAGATAAGGAGTTTATAGGCAGTCTAGCAAGGCAAGTCTTTAAGGAAGTATTAACGAAAATAAATGAAAGACTGGAAATTTTCGAAGATAAGTTTACTGCTTTACAAAAAGTAACTGATGGAAAAATTTTAGAACAAGAAAATAAAATAAAATCATTAGAAGAAAAAATTGACTCTCTAAACTACCGCAATGAAATTTTGGAACAACGCTCCCATGTAAAAACATTACGTATCCATGGTATTGAAGAGGCTGCTGATGGTGAGAAGGGGAATCTTGAAAATGAATTAATTAAAATATTTAACCATAAATTAAAAGTAAATATGCAATTAAATGATATCGAGTATTGCTACAGAATGGGAAAAAAAGATCCAAAAAAACCTAGACCGATTATCGTAAATATGTTTTCATATAAAATTAAACAAAAAGTGTTTGCACAGAAAAAAGCATTCAAGAATAGAGGGATTTCCATGTATGAGGAACTAACAAGAACTAGAGCTATGATTTTGAAGAAGGCTATTGAAATGTATGGGAAAAGAAATGTTTGGACCAATGAGGGTAAAATTTATGTGAAGAATGGGACATATATTAGGCATATTAAATTTGAAAATGAACTATACGAGACGCGCACAGAAAGCAACGACTGACGCACGCTATTGAAGTTTACCTATACATATTACTTTTGCATTTTCTCTTTTTTTGTTTCAAATTTATTATAAAATTATCAAATTCTCAATTGTAATAATATATATAGAATATAATAGACTGTTTGTGTATATATCTTATTTTTGCTAATTAAAAATTATATATTTTTGTAAATAAATAGATGAATCGAAACGTCATAAATGATATTGAGGATATTGAGGAGGTAAATACAAATTTTTTTTTAGATATAAATGAATTTTCAGAGAATATAAGGAATTATAGGCAATTAAATATAATTCATTTTAACATAAGGTCAATTAAGAAAAACTTTGATGAATTAATTACATGTTTAGAAGCTATTAATATAAAAAAAATTGACATTATTATATTATCAGAGAAGTGGAATCTGGATGGAGTGAGTAATTTTAATATTCCAAATTTTACATTACACTATAACAATTCATTATTTAACCAGAATGATGGTACCATAATTTATGTAAACAACTATATAAATGCTGATGTAAATATAATCTCATTAAGGCAAAATAAATTATTAAGAATAACTTTTGACATAGAAAGTACTACTTATGGCATTACGGCCTCTTACAGGCCTCCTGCCACAAGCCTTATACAGTACGTACAAGACCTTGAGACATATATCCGTACTCTACTCTCTACTTAAAAATTCGATGACTGACCATTACACTATTTTGCTTTCTATACAACCAAAAAATAAATTACATAATAATACAAACACAAATAAAATTAAGCATATTAATAAAATAAATTTTATAAAAATAAACAAAGACTTAAAATCTGAAACATGGGGTGATATTTACGAACAAAATGATTCTGAAGTATGTTATACTGCTTTTATTAATAAAATAAAATATTATATTGATAAAAATACAAAAAAAAATCTACATCAATAATAACAAAACATTCAAAATTAAACCTTGGATTACAATAGGCACAGGGATTATTTAAAATGGAACTTATTAAAAAATTATAGTAACGAGCTTCACGAAGAATACAAACAATATCGCAATATGTTAAATAAATTAATAAAGAGTACAAAAAATAATTATTACAAACAAGAATTAATAAATGCTAATAATAATTATAAAAAAATCTGGAAAATAGTAAATGAAGCCTCAAATAGTGAACAAAAAAATAAAAATGAAAAGTACAATATTATAAACAATGAAAATGAGGTTATAAGTAACGACAAAAACAAAGCAGATTTCTTTAATAACTTTTTTGCACACGTTGGCGAAAATATGGTAACAAAGTTTAATAAAAACTCAGCGTCAGTACAACCAGACATTTTCAATAATAATAACGTTAATAATAATAATAATCAAAATATTTTTATTCATCCGGTTACTGAAAGTGAATTAATTTTGTACATCTCACATTTAAAAATTAATTCTGCATGCAGGCTTGATGAAATACCTGTGAACACTATAAAAACAATACACATATACATACTTATACCTCTTACTTTTATATTTAATTTAATCATCTCTAAAGGGCATATACCGAAATCTATGAAAGAAGCAATTATAACACCAGTATACAAAAGCGGAAATAAAAAATTGGTGACTAACTATAGGCCTATATCTGTAATTAATCACTTTGCAAAATTGCTAGAACAATGTTTAAAAAAACGATTAATAGACTTTTTAGAAAGTAAAAATATTTTAAATAATAGGCAATTTGGATTCAGGAAAAACTTAAGTACTCAAGATGCAACTATAGAGTTATTAAATGAAATTGTTAATAGCCTCAATATGAATAAAAAGTGCTTGGCAGTATTCTTGGATTTAGCTAAGGCATCTGATACAGTTAACCATGAACTGTTGCTGAGGAGATTGGAGTCTTTAGGCGTCAGAGGGGTACCGTTAAAACTTTTCCTGGATTACCTTTCAGAGCGTAGTCAGTGTGTGAAAATAAATAATATATATAGTGATCCGCTCCCCATTACAATGGGTATCCCACAAGGCACTGTGCTGGGTCCCATTTTATTCCTAATATATATTAACAACATAGCACAAATAGAAGATCTAGGAGGAGAAATAATATCATATGCTGACGACACTGCTGTTATTTTTGTAAGTGACTCTTGGGAAAATGCCTATAAAAAATCAGAGCAGGGAATGGGAAAACTTAAAACTTGGCTAGATAACAGTCTTCTGAGTCTAAATGTTGAAAAAACTAAATTTGTAGCGTTCTCATCAACAGTGGCTGATCAACCAGGAAAAAAAATTATAAAAATCCATTCTACGCCTTGTAATAAACAAGTAAACTGTAATTGCGGTCTTATTCAAAAAACCAATTACATTAAATATTTAGGAGTGCTGGTTGATCAACACCTAAAATGGAAAGATCATGTTGAATATATAACAGGGCGACTTAGAAGGCTGTTACATAAATTCTACCAAATCAGGGAGATATTGAATAAAAAAATATTATTAACAATATATAATGCCTTAGCTGAATCCATAATAAGATATTGCATACTAATATGGGGCGGTCTTTTTAAAAATTCTATATATTGCCTGGAAATAATGCAAAATACTATCTTAAAAATACTGTTTAAAAAAGATTATAGATATCCCACCCATATGTTATATAAGGAATTAGGCTTATTTACTGTAAGAGAATTTTATACTTATCATGCTTTGTTGTGGTCCTTAAAACATACTACAAGAATGTCAACACCATCGCATGAATACCCAACTCGAACAAAAGAAAACATATCAGTCACATTGCCATTATGCATCAAGAATCATACCCAAAGATTTATCTTTTTCTATGGTCCAAAATTGTACAATATGTTACCTAAAAACATAAAAGAAATTAAAAATAAAAATAAATTGCAGAAAAATCTTAAATTATTTATTATTGATAACTATCACATTATTAAAGAAATTTATAATTAGTATATATTAACATTGCTTACCTCAAGTCCACGTCTAGTGTTTCGTTCTATTCTCTTCTCTCCTCGTTTTCTTTTCTCTTTTTGTATAATAATTATAACTATATTATTAATATGTATAACAATACAATACATACCAGATTAAACCTCCTTTTGTATCCTCAACCTACTTATACGTTCTCTATTTATTCAATTAGTTTTCTTTTTCTCCCTTTCTTTTTTTCTCTTTCTTCTTTTCTTGTGATACTGTACACAAGCTTTTACAGTTTAGACAGATCGCGGGGAAGGATGAGAGAGGGGAAGAGTTGGGGAAACAAGAAAATTTAAAGGCACGAGATACATAAATAATAAACTTCATAGCTTTAAAAGCAAATGTACTTAAGTAATGCAATGTAAATTTTTAAGATCAATAAATGAATTTGATTTGATTTGATCTATGCAGCTAATGCTGCTAGTAAGCTTTCTTTGTCTGGACAGTGTTCAATTTTGAATGCATATTCTTGCAATAACAAGGACCATCGAGTGAATTTGGTTTTGTCGTCTTTATGTTTATTCAACCAAAGTAACGTCCTGTTGTCCGTCTTAACTAAGAACGGTTTATCTGCTAAGTACATCTTGTACTTTTTTATGTAATTCACCACTGCCAAGCATTCCAACTCTTTGATGTGATAGCGTCTCTCTGCTGGAGATAACATATTGCTAGCATATGATATGATATGTTTTTCGCCATTGTCGCCTAATTGATAGAGTACTGCTAAAAGATCTTGTAGTAATTCATCTATTTGCAAAATGAACTAACGTAAAAAATCACGATGGAGTTCCAATGATCCGGATAATAAATCTTTAACTTTATGAAAAGCTTCATCGCATGCTTGAGTCCAATGAAAGCGATATTCCTTCGATAGAAGTTTCGTTAATGTAATTATCACAATATTTGGTAAATATTCCCTTACCCAGTAGAATTCTATTTGAATTAAAAACTATTATTCCTATTCCTAAAATTATTAACACATATGAGGCTGAATCCTTCAGACCCATTAACACATTACCTTGTTTAGAAAAAGTGATAGAATTAGCAGTATATGCTCAAGTAAGTGACTATATACAAAAAAATAATATAATTATGGAATATCAATCTGATTTTCGACCAAATCACTCTTGTGAAACAGCACTACAAGCCACATTTTCTAAATGGAAATTTCAAACAGATAGTAACAAATATATTATGGCAGTATTTTTGAATTTCAAACGAGCCTTTCAATATTACCATTTTATTAAAAAAATTGGAACACTATGGATTTGCAGGAAAAGTTCTTGACTGGTTCAAAGGTTACCTAAATAATAGATCACAAGTTACTAAAATAAATAATCAATTATCCAATAAAAGATCAGTGACTTCTGGGGTATCGCAGGGTAGTGTTCTGGGCCCCCTTTTATTTAGTTTATACTTAAATGATATAAATTTTATAAATTATTGTGAATTTATTAATCTGTTTGCCAATGACACCTTAATAACTGCTAGTGATCACTCTGTGGGCGTTGCTATAGACAATATAAATCTAACTCTACAAAACATATAAAATTTCCTAGACGTCAATAAATTAAAACTCAATGTACAGAAAACAAAAGCCATGATAATCACTACACAATATAAATAAATATAAAGGAATTGACACCAAACAAATAAATATTAAAATATATAATGACAAAATAACAATAGTTGAAGAAATCAAATATCTCGGTTTCATTTTAGATAACACATTAACTCTAAAAAGTCACTTTAATTATATTCATAAAAAAAATTGTAAAAAATTGTTTTTTCTTTCTAGAGTGTCCGCTAAACTAACAATTAGATCAGTGTTAACTGTATATAGAACTATTATTCAACCCCATTTCGACTACTGTGCAAGTTTGCTTTATCTCCTAGATATAGTAGAGTGATCGACGCTCCGAAAAACGCTTAAAAATGATGTCTGTGGTGGTTTCGGGATTACAACTTGAAAACTTGACCAAATGACAGTTTGTATTTTGATGTTTCAAAATCCAAAAGCCGTCAAAAATCGGCCTTTGTAGAAAGACACTATAATAAAAATTCGAGTTATTTAGCGCACTGTATAGAAGAGAACGTGAACAATTTTTTGATGCCAAATTTGTAAATAGTTTTGTGGAATTGAATTTTTTATGAATTTTCGAAAATTGCCTAATGCGCGAGTTCTTACGTATAAAAATAACTTAAATCTTTGATATCTCGTTTCGTACCACTGCAAAATTTAATTCAATTTGGCGTCATATCGAAAAATTGCATTCTTTAAAAAACGTTGCTTTGTGTATGTAGAATCCGAACACATAAGAATTATAATTTTTAATGGTTTTGTAAACAAGATATGCAATTAAATGTGATCACATATTAAAATTGCGGTATTTTCGGGACTCACGGCTCCGCATCTCCACTCTGCTCCACCTATCCTGCGTCTCTAGATTCCCCGCAGCTCCATTTCACTCGCACTTTAAGCACGTTCTATTCAAATACAAATTAGGCATATTTTATCATTTGTGAGGGTATAGCAACACTTGTAAAATTTTTGTTTGTGACGTTTTTTAATTGTGGAATGTATTAGATTATAAGGAGCCTGCAGGTATTGTACAATAAAACCACAAACATTGATTGATTGCTTTTAATGTGTCGTTTCAGGTACAGATATTCCTCTTACTAGACTGTGATTGATTGGGTTAATTACAATCTTCATGCGTTATCTTAGGAACGGAAATTTCTATAAACATTTCAAGAGGCAGGCAGAAAAGTAGGTTTACTTAGTAACTAATAATGTCGATTCATTTTTGCTTTGTTATAAACTTAAAAACCCAATAGAGTAAAGTTTTGTTGGCTTGTTTCTTTACAGCCAGTTCTCAAACAAAAATGGCTAACTCTTTCACAACAGATACCACAAGTTCTAAAAGTGACCTAGAATCAATGATAACATTTAAAACCAAAAAGGGGCCGACGTGCATTTTTTGTAAAAAAGTAGGAGCTTCTATAATACATGTCAAATGTTTCAGTACTTTCGCGAAATGTGCAGAACTTGGGCAATCTATTGCAGAATCTGTCGATCCCGAAATTCGCGATGCAATCACAGATGGCAAAATTGGAAACCGGCAACATTTGATTTGGCACAAATCATGCTACTTGACTTATACCAGCAAAAAAATATAATAGAAGTTTTACGTAAAAAACAAAAGAGACGTGAAGAATATGAAGCAGCCGGAATATTATCACCACCACCTCCATCCCCAGTTGGTAGAAGTATGCGTAAAGAAGTTTTTCACATAAATAAATGTGTATTTTGTCAAAAACGTTCACCTGGGAAATGTTTGTCCCAAGTAATGTAAAAACATCGAAAATGATATTAAAAATATAGCTGCAGCTTTAGAAAATGTGTTCACAAATGTAGGAAATGGCTTAGTAAAATTAAAAGGTTTTGCACTGACATCTATATAGAACAGATACACAGCATTAGGTGGAGTAAAATCAAAACGGACTTTTGTAGAATGTTTAAAGCAACACTTTGGGAGCAAAATTGAAATAATCAAATCCCAGAAAGTGAACGAATCATCTCTCATCATTCCCCCTGTCCAGAAATTTGAAACTGTTCATAGCTTAATTGATGCGGCAGCGTCAACATCATGTGACACAAATCCTTTATTATTTACTGGCGTTTAAGAATTGTCTCAGCTTCACAAAATATGTGCGGATATTAGGTCTGAAATCGTCAATGTACCTGATTATGTAGAAAACAAGAACCTCAATATTCAAAATTATAAGAAATACATACCCCAAGGCCTTCTCTGGATTATAAGCTTATTAATTTTAAATGAAGTAAATGAAGATGATGTAAGGGTACTAAACATTTGCCAAGATATTATTTTATTATTATTAGCCGTTACTCGAGTCCGAGTATGAAAATGTTACAGTCGATAAATTGTGTACAATAAAAAACAAGTAACAGGTGTAGTTTATTGTAATTCCCATTCATCTACGGTGCACACGACTATGGCTATAGAGGCCAATTCGGGAGAGCACATGTCGACCGCAGTCAGGACAAACATAGATCTGGTTAGGTCTTGGATTCGGCCTTCTTGCAGCAACACCTCCCCGATAGCTGGCCACAACCCCTCGCCATTCGGCTCTGTCCGCTGCAAGTTGTTCCCATTGCTCGTCTGCAATACCGCAGGATTTTAGATTTTCATGGAGAGCGTCTTTGAACCTCTTTCGTTGACCGCCACGCCTTCTTCTACCGCTTAGCAATTCACCATAAAGTGTGCATTTAGGAAGGCGGTTATCATGCATACGATGAACGTGACCTGCCCATCTTAGGCGTGCTCTTGAAATAAGCACCTCAATTGCAAGGCTGTTTGCTCTCCTGAGTACTTCCACGTTTGATATGTGATGGAACCAACGGATTTTCATCATACTTCTGAGATGTCTTTGCTGAAAACGTTCTAATTCTTTCACATGACGACGGTAAGTGACCCAGCTTTCACATCCATATAGCAGTGTTGGAATGACAACTGCTCTGTAGACAGCCATTTTCGTTGACAAAGCAAGGTCGTGGTTGTCAAATACTCTCTCTCTAAGTCCCCAGAGTGCTCTAGATGCAGCGTTAATTCTATTGCGAATCTCGCTGTCCATGTTTGCTTTGTCATTAACAACGTTGCCTAAGTAATTGAACTGATCCACCACTTCAAGAGAATTTCCGTTAAGTGTAATGTCTATTTGGTTCACTTGATGAGGAGTTGACATAATCTTAGTCTTTCCAATGTTGATTTTAAGTCCTAAGGAATCATAGCTCTGGGCATACACATCTAAAAGTTCTTGAAGCTCTTCCGGCGTTGAGGCTAAAAGTGCACAGTCATCTGCATACTGGAGATCACAAATGAATCGTGTGCGTGTCTTCGTGAAAGCTCTAAAGCGCCCTATGTTAAAGAGACCGCCATCAAAACGGTATCTGAGACCTATTCCTCTGACAGTCAGTTTGTTGTCAACAATAATTGTTAGAGCAGTGGTAAACAAATTAAAGAGTAGGGGTGCCAGGACACATCCCTGCCTAACTCCAGTGAGGGTTTGGAAAGGTTCGGTTGCCTCATTATTATACATAACCTGGGCGTTGTTGTTTGTATGTAGACTGCGACATACTTCCACAAATTTTCTAGGGATACCTAAGCGGAACATAATTTTCCAGAGCACTTCCCTGTCCACCGAGTCAAACGCCTTGGTTAAATCAATGAAGGCCATATGAATTTCTCCTTGATGTTCGAGTGCTTTTTCTTGAAGCTGTTTAAGTGTGAAGATTAAATCCGATGTGCCTCGGTTTGGTCTAAAGCCACTCTGTGTTTCAGGAAGTAACTTTTCCATAACAGGTGTTAGCCTATTTGCCATCGCTTTAGTGAGTATCTTCCCTCCAACAGCCAGGAGAGCTATACCCCTGTAATTTCCACAGTCCGCAGCGCTCCCTTTGTTTTTGAAGAGGTTAATTAAAAGTGTATCACGAAACTCAGATATTATTTATAATCGCTCTAAAGGGCGGAAACTTACACCCAAATATATAGGTCTAGGTATAATGATTCACCAAGAGACAAGGTCAAAAAAAATTGTGAATTCCTTGAATGCATGTGGGCATTCTCTGTCATACCATGATGTTTTGCTGTATAGAAATAGTATAGCGCACAATGAAATAGCTAGATATATAGAAAATGATAACTGTTACATTCCTCGGCAATTTGTTCCTAATAGGTTCGTACAATTCGTAGTTGACAATATCGATATTTTGAAAGAAACTAAACAAATCGCCGGCTTTCCATGGAACCCAAATAGTGGCTTTTCAGAAAGGTCCTGCAAGAACTGATATACCAATGCCCTAAATATCCCATCATACAATGTAAAATTACTCATTCCTGAAAACTTTCACTTACTGTGTAAAATAAATTACAATAAATCGAATAGAGCTGGTACCAGTTGGAATAAACAAAGACATACTTTTGGCTGAAAATGAAAAAGGCGATTTCATACGTTCTTACAATTTTAGCTGGATTCTTTGTAGAACTGTTAAAGATGAGTCGAATCAGGAGGTTGTTGTGCCACAATGGTTTGGATTTTCAAAATTGTTACACGATGATAATGCAGCGACCTCCGTGTACGGTTATTTACGTCTTTTGCCATACGTTTCCTCTGAATATGACACTGTGTGGACAACCATGAAGAAATGTAGTTATATAGCAAGAAAATTAAATATAAATTACACCGTGATTACTTTTGATCAAGGCATCTATTTTAAGGCTAAAGAAATCCAATGGATGAAATCAGAAGAATGTGACAACTTTATCATTAGAATGGGTGGTTTCCACATAATGCTAAATTTTTTGAAAGTTTTAGGCCAACACGTGGAAAAATCTGGATTGAGTGATGTATGGTTAGAATCGGTTTGTATGGGGAATCCACGGTCGTTGGGATATTAACTGGAAAAAAATGGAATAAAGCTATAAGAGCACATAAATTAACATATGAAAGCCTAATGAGAATATTGTTTCCGATGAAAAGTGGTTATTAGAATGTAACAATGATTTAATCCGCACTTTGAATCTTTAATGAAAGTTAATGGCCAATAAAGTTTATAAATCAATTGAAGAAAACAAATGTGCAATGAACTTTTTCCAAATTGCTAACAATTGTCAAGAATTAATGGGTGCTTTTACAGAGTTTCTTAATGATCAGCTGCCTACATTTGAGCTGTGGTGCAGTTATTTAGAACTTGTCAAAATTATATTGGAGTTTTTGTACAGTGGAAGATGTGGAAACTGGACATTACATTTATGGGCTTTCAGAAACATGGTTTACCATGGTTTTTTGCATATGATCATACAAATTACTCTCGCTGGGGATGTGTATATTTATGTGACATGCTAAATTTGCAAAATTCAGCTCCAGAAGTACACGAAGAATTTACAAAAGGTAATTTTATTGTAAAAAGGCTTGGGGGAAATTTCAATCGTATTTCCGTAGATCAAGCATTGGAACACGTGAACAAAACTTCGAAAGATGCTGGTGGAATTGTTGGTTTGACTAAAAACAATACCAGGTTAGATGAGTGGTATCTGAGTTATAATAAAATCGGCCTAATTACAAAATCTTTTTTGTCTTCCATTGAACTAGTTGGTGATAGTTCCTGCCAAAACATTGAAATGGAGAAACAAAGAATTGTCATCGATAAACAAACTGTTTTAAGCTTAGTTTTCGTATGGGGGTAGCTCTTTGATTTCAATTTCTACAAAAGAAATATTTACAAAAGAATAGCAAAATTCTCGACTTAAAGCAAAAGAAACAGGTAAAGCTGCATTAAAATTATTCATAGATGAGATAGACACACTACAATTTTACAAACCGTTTAAAAAACAGAATATATTGAAAACTCCCAAAACAAAGACGGGGAGTGCTCCATTAAAGTCACAAACTTTACAAGGACAATTTTTGCAAAAAATTTAAGCCGCAAAAGAAATGGGTCAGAATGTTGATTACAAAGATATATATACCAGTATGAATTAACTTCGTTTCCAATGTCTTTAGCAGTTAATGGTCATTTAAACTTACCTTCAAATAAAAGCGCATTGGGAAACATTATCCTAGGTTACATGACCCCCTACAAGACGTTTCCTGAAAATAGCCAACAAATGACACGTCACATTTTCAATGGCATGTCTGTAGTGCAAGCTCTGGGAAAGCCACCACAATGTAAAACTTTCGGAGAATATGCTTCAATTTTTTCAAATATCATATTCAGAAACAATTTTAATGCCCAAAGGATTGATGTAGTATTTGATTATTACAAAAGCAATTCAATAAAGAGCACAACTCGGGTGAAAAGAGGCTCACAGTCCACTATTCAAAGGATGATTGAAAATACCGATGTTCCATTACCACAGCAATGGAATCTGTTCATCCATTCCGCATTTAATAAGAATCAGTTGACCAAATTTTTGTCACAAAGACTGTGCGAATACTCTTCAGACAAACGCATCAATTTTGTTACGAGCAGCGGCTTCACAAATATTCTACAGTATCAGTCAAATTTTAAAATATCAAACAGAGACATATTAACATTGGAGCCGATACTAGGATTCTGTTGCATATCCTTTCAGCTAAGATGTCTGGTTATGAACGATGCATTATTGACTCCAATGACACGGATGTTCTAGTTCTTTTGGTACATTTCAAACATCACGTGACACAAGAAATATGGCTAAAAACTGGAAGAGGTGATGCAACACAATATATACATATATATATATTGTTATCATATCCATAACCAACAAATAGCAACAAAATAAATATGTTAGTATGCTGTTTGGTGTTTCCAATAAATTATTTGGAAGCATCTGGCGCCCAAATAAAATAATAACAAAAAAGAAAAATAGTACAACCAAAATATTACAGCAAATGTCGCAAACAACGTGGGACGATTTTAAGTTTCGCAGTTTGCGTTGGGTCAAGTGGTAAATTTCCGTGTTAAGAAGGTATCATTTGGCAAAGTTTCAGGTTGACATTGTACCACTAGTTTAATCAATTCATGAAATTAAGGTCGGGTAAACAAATCAAAAAGATGGATAAGCCAGATCAAATACCACAAACTTCACAAGAGGAAGATAACACACACAAGTAAGGGATGACACAGACAGACGGATAGAGACGACACAACAATCATTGGATACTGTACAAACGCACATGCAAATAATGGACGCAAATACTATCACACACTTAATTAACATCATCACGGACATGAAACAAGATATAAAACAAGAAATTAATAAGACAAATGAGAAAATAAATGAAAGCAAACTGGAAATGAATAAGAACATGGCAGAAATGAAGCAAGAAATAAATAACAAATTAGAACAGACCAACCGGAACTTAGAAGATAACATTAAGAAAATGGAGGAAAACGCAGCGGAAGTCAGAGGTAAAATAGAAAATTTGGAAGAGAAAATGTCCAAAATAAATGAAAATAGGACTGAAGAAATACACACAAAAGTACAGAGCGTGAAAAATGAAATAAGCACGGAAATGGAGCACGTCATGATAGAAGGATTCGCAGAAATAAAAAGCCACATTAAACAACAAGAAGAAATCGTAGAAGAAAGACTGAAAGAACATGAAAGGAAGATAGGGGCGAATGCAGACAAAATAAATATATTACCTAACACAGCCAACATAACATGCACACACCCACAAACAATAATGAACACAGAGTTTTATTTTTATGGGGATACAAGGGTACATCCAAAGATTTTCATGACAAGACTCAAACAACATGCGGCTACACTACATCACAACACTACAAATATAAAACTCATCATACAAAATACACTGAGAGCAGAAGCTGAGTTATGGTATCAGATGATAGAAGAAAAATATAAAACGCTAGAGGAATTTGAGGGTTTGTTTTTAAATCAATATTGGGGTGAATATAACCAGCAAAAAGTTCGGCAAAATTTGTTCAATGGGAAATACTATGAAAATATGGGAATATCTAGGGAGAAGTATATAATGAGGAAGGTATACAACATAAGGTATTTGGAACCAAAGTTTACAGAAGCTGAAATGGTAAGATACTTAGCGCGACATTTTTCGGATGACATACACAGCGTCATTATCACACAAAGAATCAACACATTAGATGCCCTAATCGAGTACTTTAGAGGAATAGACGATCACCGAACTGACTGGAGAAAATCATCACCTCGGGGTGAATATAACAAAAACAACTATAATAGAAATGATTATAATAGAGCAAATGCCAGTAACTATGATGATAGACAAAGAAATTCAGAATACAAAGGGAAAAATGACAGCTACTATAATGATAACAGGGGTCAGAACAGGGCATATAATTATAGTCAAAATAGGGAAAATCAAGAGACACAAAATTATCAAAAAAGGCAAGTACATTGGGAAGACAAGCATAACAACGATCAAAGAAACGCACAAGTCGCAAACACAAACGTTCAACAACAAAACACAAATCCAAAAAACTCACACAACAAACTGGAAGAAATACACATAATAGAGACAGCCGCACAGATGCATACAAGGCCTCACAATCAGGATTTTTAGTTAAAACTATTTTAAATACTACTTATGGACATATGCGTGAATTTATCGATATAGAAGACAATAACGGATTTACTGGACAGATAAAATTGTGCAAATTACCTATCATAAAATTAAAATTACAAGAGTTAACTTTAAACGCATTGATAGACACGGGAGCAGAAATAAGCTTGATCAATGAGAATATTATAAACAAATTTAAAGAAAATTTTGAACAAAAAATTATTAAAATCTCAAAAGTTAAATTGATTAATGCAAATGGTAAAAAAATTGCAGAATGCGATAGGGTACTGCATACTAATTTTATAGCAGAAAACTATGAATTTGAAGGTGAATATATAATTGTACCAAACATGAAATGGGACGTTATTTTAGAGGAGGACATATTGCCTAGATTAAAAGCCAAAATTGATTTGGAAAATAAAACTATAAGTGTAGATGGTAATACTATACCTATAATAAAATTTTGTGATTTAAAAATTAATGATTTGAGCGGTAAACGAGCCGATGAACATATTGTGGAGACGAACACATATGTTATAAATAATTATTATGCGCCAAAAAATTTAGAAATAAAGTGCCCTCTTGAATATAATGAGACTGTTCAGCATTTGATACAAGAATATATTACACTCGTAAACTTTGAACCAAGAATTGCAAGCGGTTATGTGCATCAATTAAATGTCGACGAAGCAAAAGCTTTTAAATGCAAAACGTACCCTATTCCATTCAAGCACAGAGAGCAAGTCAAAATTGAGATACAAAACATGTTAAAATCAAATATTATTGAATCTGCTAAGACAAATTTTATTAATCCTTTAGTAGTGGTGAAAAAGAAAAATAGTACAATTAGATTATGTCTTGATGCACGATTATTAAATCAAATCACACGGCCACAATTTGATGCTCCTCAGACAATAGAGTCAATGTTTCCAGAGTGGGGAAAACCACAATCTTTTCAAAATTAGACTTAAAAAATTCCTTTTGGCTCATTCCACTACATATAGATTCAAGAAAATATACGGGTTTCAGTATAGATGGCCACGTTTATCAATTTAGGGTAGTTCCGTTTGGTCTACAATCGGCTTCTTCTGCACTCGTTCGAGCAATGCAGTCTATCCTTGATAGGTTTGAAAATTTCTGTGTACACTACATAGACGATATCCTGATATTCTCTGAAACAGTTCAAGAACATTATAATCATTTATATTGTTACGTGCTTATAATTTTCAGTAAACACTCCGTGGGTTTAAATAACTTGCAACAAGAATTTTCACAAACCACTGATTTATTTAATCACTAAAATTACACTAGCAAATACTTAAAAACCACACAACTAATAATAACTTAATCTAATATAATTTCACTACTTTTAAAACACTAAGCACTTTACTTTTCTTCTTAAACTTGTCAACTCTTGTCTAACCTAAAAACTCTCTTGTCTGTTTACTTCACTAAACTGCATACTTCACTCAACTGAACTGTTCCCCCATCTGCTGGATTCATCTCCTTATATACACCCATAGAAATGTACCACAATTTTCTGGAATTCTACAGAGTTTTCTACCATGTAATAGATGATTGTTCGTCAATTGGCTCATAGACGGCGCCACCCTACTAGTCAGGGAAGTAACTAAGCTTCTGAGGAAAATTTTGAACATGAACTTAATCACATCTTTCCTTGTTAGAGGGCAGCACATAACACTGCCCCCTCCTTAAGCCTGAACGTCCCGGTCAGGCAATTCAGATTCCCCAACATACTTCATACTTCGCCAACCTATATAAGTGCACGATCTTCATCTTGGACTTCTTACTACGTTGAATTCGGTAAACAACGTCATTGATCCGAGTGATGACTGAATACGGTCCTTCCCAGGGTGGGTGAAGCTTCGGAGATTTTCCCTTCCGGTCTGCCTTCATTCTGTCACTAGCTATGCTAACTTGGTTTCGAACCAATTCGTGGACATTCCTCAGCTGTTGACTAACTTCGTCTGCGTAGTCATCCACGGACAGTGGCTTCTTATCTGGTGTACCAAACATCAAATCACATGGCAGTCTGATCTCGTGCCCAAATATTACACGAGCCGGTGTCTGTTTAGTCGTCTCATGAATGGCAGCCCTGTATGCCATTAAGAAAAATGGTATATGTCGATCCCAATCTCGCTGGTTCTTGTGAACTACCTTAGAAAGATATTCCTTCATGGTTTTATTATGTCGTTCCACCATTCCATCTGACTGGGGATGAAGAGGGGTTGTCCAAGTCTTGTGAATGCCCAGCAACTCACAAATTTTCTGAAATACCCCCGACTCAAAGTTTCTCCCTTGATCGGAATGTAGCTCCAGGGGTACACCAAATCGGCATACAAGGTTATCCACCAAAACTCGAGCAACAGTAACTGCTTCCTGATTCGGAATGGCATAGGCTTCCGGCCATTTACTAAAATAGTCCATAGCGACCAGGATGTATTTATTCCCATCATCTGTCACTGGGAATGGGCCCGCTACATCTATAGCAATCCTCTCAAAAGGAGCTCCGACGTTATATTGCTTCATTTGGCCCCTGCTCTTCGTCTGTGGCCCTTTGGTAGCTGCACAAGCCTTGCATTTGCGGCACCAAGCTTCCACATCTTGACGGCTATTTATCCAATAAAATCGTTCCCGTACTTTAGCCAATGTCTTATTCATACCAAAATGTCCCCCGGACACTCCATCATGTATTTCCTGAAGTACTTTTGGGATCCGACAGCTGGGTATCACCAGACGCATGGTAACTTCCTTCCCATCTGGACTTTCCCATGCTCTCTTTAATAGCCCATCTATAACCTTAAGGGAGTCCCATTGTGCCCACAATGCCTTCAGCTCCACACTTTTGTCCGAAACATCCTTCCATTCCGGTCGCGTTCCTTTTTCTTTTGCCCTTAATATAGGACCAATTACGCTGTCATCCATTTGTTCTCGTCTTAGAACTTCCTTTGTCCAATCATCTGGAACATCTACCTGAACTGTGTTTACTATTACCGTGCCCTGTGCTTTTTCAACCCGATAGCAGTGCTTGCAGTCATCTTTGCACGGTCTTCTTGACAGAGCATCTGCATTTTTATGAGACTTTCCAGGTCGGTGTTCGATTGTGAGGTCATATTGCTGCAGTCTTTCTATCCAGCGAGCCAGTTGACCTTCTGGGGTTTTCAGCTGCAATAGCCATTTTAATGCAGCATGGTCGGTCCTGATTTTGAAATGTTGGCCATAGAGGTACTTGTGAAAATGGTCCACGGACTTAACAATGGCCAATAGTTCCTTCCTTGTTACACAATAATTCCTCTCCGGTTTGGACAGTACCTTACTGAAATACTCGATTACTTTTTCTTCTCCATTTTGGACTTGAGATAGTACACATCCAATTGCGGAGTTGCTAGCATCCGTGTCAAGAATATAGAGGCCCTTTTGTTGGGGATATGCTAGCACAGGACTACTGCATAACGCTGCTTTCAGCTTCTTCCATGATGTTTCACACTCCGGTGTCCACTGATATTTAACCTTTTCCTCTGTTAGCTGGTGTAGTGGCTTCGCTATATCCGCAAATCCTTCCACAAAACGTCTATAGTAAGTGCAGAGGCCAAGAAAGCTTCGTAATTCGTGTACATTTGAAGGTCTTGGCCAATCACGTACGGCAGATATCTTGTCCGGGTCTGTCTGTATTCCTTCCGAAGATACGACATGTCCAAGGAATTTCACTTCTTTTTGGAATAGTAGACACTTCTTTGGATTCAACTTTAGGTGTGCATTTCTGATTCTCCCAAATACTTCTTGAAGATTTTCCAAATGTTCCCTGAAGTTTCGTCCCATAACCATTACGTCATCAAGATAAACTAAGCACGTCTTCCAAGTTAGTCCTCGGAGTACAAATTCCATCAATCTTTCAAAAGTAGCTGGCGCATTGCAAAGTCCAAAAGGCATCACGGTGAATTGATATAAACCACTACCTGTTGAGAAGGCAGTCTTTTTCTTGTCGTCAGGGTGAAGTCCCACCTGCCAATACCCACTTCGAAGGTCTAGAGTTGAAAACCATCGTGACCCTGCCAGCGTACTTAATGTATCGTCAATTCGTGGTAGTGGATAGCTGTCTTTCTTCGTAACATCATTCAGCTTCCGGTAGTCGACACAAAATCTCAAAGTTCCGTCCTTCTTGGCAACTAAAACTACCGGTGATGACCAGGGACTGGTTGATTCCTCAATTACTCCATCTTGTAGCATCTTTTGAACCATCGCAGCAGCTTCTTCCTGTTTAGCTAGTGGCAACCTCCTAGGTTGTTGGCGGATGGCGGCTGAATCACCAGTGTCTATTCGATGCTGTACTATATCAGTTTTCGTGAGGATGTCTGTGTTTTTGGCAAATACCGTACTTTCTTTTTCCAAAAACTTGATTGCCTGTCTACGTTCATCCTCGGATAGGTGTTCAAACTGGGTACTCAACAAAGTCACAACTTCCCTGTCTACACTGGTTGGCGAACATTTCTCCCCTTGTTCCTCACACCTTGCTATCCACTGGACTGGTTCGTAGGATCCTATTGCCTCGCCTTCCTTAAAAGTTACCGAGTGGGAATTTAAATTAGCCACTCTAATTGGAATTTTGTCTTTTGTCCGGGTCAGAGTTCTTGCTAAGATTACGTTTTCTGTCTTAATTGAATCATCTTTTTCAACAAAGCCAACATGGTATCCACCAGAGTTTCCTTCCAGAATGGCCTCGATTATTTGTTCTGAACGGGCAGGAATCTTGATTGTCTGAGCCGTCAGTAGCCTCACTTTTTGAAATCGGTCATTTGCTGTTGACAAAATAAATTCTTCATTTCCAATCTTTAGGACTCGTTCTACCACGTCAAGTATAAATTGATCTTGTACTCCCATAACATCCAGCCCCAAAATGAAATCATCAGTGATATCAGCCACGATAACCCTATGACTAAAGCACAGGCGTCCAAACTGCAGATCTAGGTCAACTTCTCCATGAACCCTTACCCTGTCTCCTGTGGCTGTTCGAACGACCAATCCATTTTGGCTTTTATCAACTTTTATTCCTGATAAAAATCCGGGTCGCACTATTGATGACATGGCACCTGTGTCGATAGTGAAGATACATCTCCTTTTGTTTACATAGCCATCCAACAGCAGACTACTCGGGACTCTTCTAATCTGGGAAACCTGTATCTCTCTGGGGGCACCGTGTTCACCAGCCAGCACAGCCCCCAAGGTGCTGGCTATCTTTAGTTTTCCTGCGGCCCCTCAGTCATTGCGGCATTTACTCTCTCAGGGCTCCGCTGCCGACAGTTTCGCTTAATATGCCCTGGTTTGTCGCACTTATAACACCGAATCACCTTCCTTGACTGTTCATCGCTCTGTTCTCTTTCCTGCTTCTTTGGAGCATCTGATTTTGTCATCAACTGGCTTATCATTTTGTGCATGTCAGCCATCAAAGATTCCATATTTGATTGTTCTAAACGGTCCTTTTCTTCTACGTTCATGGTTCGTACTCTCGGACGTGCAGTCTCTTTGTAAGCGGCTTCAACCTCGAGGGCATGGATCAAGGCTTCCCTACCAGTCTTATCTCGGGATAATCTAAGGACTCGCCTGATCTCCTCATCTCTTATGCCATCGATGAAAGTACCAACTGTTAATTGTTCCTGGAATTCTTTGGGCGCATCCGGGTAAGCCAGGTATGTCAGTCGCTCAACAGCTGCTTCAAAATCTTGTAAACTTTCCCCAGCCTTTTGTGTGCGTGATTTGAGCTGAGTTCGGTATACTTGGGCGAGGTGTTGGTCGCCATATCTTAGATCTAGTGCAGCTTCCAAAACTTTAAAATCCCGTTGCTGCGTCACTGGAATAGTCTGAAGCAACTCTGAGGCTTGACCTCTTAATGCTAGCACCAATGCCATAGCCTTGTCTTCATTGCTCCAATTGTTTACGCATGCCGCTGCCTCAAATTGTCTCTTGTAAGTTGACCAAGAAGTTTGACCATCAAAGGAAGGCGGTTGTAATCGAGGACCTGATGATAATACTAACTGGCCTCCTTGCGCTCTTAACTGTCGCTTAAGTTGTTCTACCTCTCCCTTAACTACCTGAAATTTTCCTTCTATATCGGTAACTTTCCCTTCGACGCCAGTAACTTTTTGTTCAACGCCAGTAACTTTTTCTTCGACACCAGTAACTTTTTCTTCGACGCCAGTAACTTTTTCTTCGACTGTAGTCACTTTTCCTTCGACGTCGGTAACTTTTCCCTTAATATCACTAATTTCTCCTTCGACGTTACCAACTTTTTGTTCAACTTTATCTACTTTTTCCTTGACTTCATTAGTGGCTGACAGGATAGCATCTTGTTGCACCTGTATAATTTTTCTCAATTCTTCTTTCTCTTCTAGACGTCGTTTTTCTTGTTCTTCTTTTTCCTTCTGACGTCTTTCTTTTTCTTCTTGACGTCGTCTTTCTTTTTCGTCTTGACGTCTTTCTTGTTCTTCTTTTTCCTCTTGGCGTCGTTTCTCTTGTTCTTCTTTTTGCTCTAGCATCATTTTTCTAAATTGCTCGAACATGTCTTGCATTTGCTTTTCGGCAGCCATGCTTCTTGTTTCCATCCAAAAAAATTCTTAAAAAGGCGCTAACAAATTTTATTTAAAGTCTATAGCACTTTTCAGTTGAAAACACTTAAATAAAACTACACTATAACAAGTCTTGTCTAATGTCTATCACTTTCCAGTTCGACTCACTTCACTATCTCCAGTGGTTTCCAAATAGAACACTATGGAACTTCGTCGAATTCTTCAGAAATTCTGTTGCAATTCCGCTTCCGACACCAATTGTTACGTGCTTACAATTTTCAGTAAACACTCCGTGGGTTTAAATAACTTGCAACAAGAATTTTCACAAACCACTGATTTATTTAATCACTAAAATTACACTAGCAAATACTTAAAAACCACACAACTAATAATAACTTAATCTAATATAATTTCACTACTTTTAAAACACTAAGCACTTTACTTTTCTTCTTAAACTTGTCAACTCTTGTCTAACCTAAAAACTCTCTTGTCTGTTTACTTCACTAAACTGCATACTTCACTCAACTGAACTGTTCCCCCATCTGCTGGATTCATCTCCTTATATACACCCATAGAAATGTACCACAATTTTCTGGAATTCTACAGAGTTTTCTACCATGTAATAGATGATTGTTCGTCAATTGGCTCATAGACGGCGCCACCCTACTAGTCAGGGAAGTAACTAAGCTTCTGAGGAAAACTTTGAACATGAACTTAATCACATCTTTCCTTGTTAGAGGGCAGCACATAACAATATATTATTCTAAACGCGTTAGATGAAGCAGGACTAAAATTGAATTTAGACAAGTGTGAGTTCTATCAAACTTCTGTAAAATATTTAGGGTACAAGATTGGACAAGAAGGTATTGGTATTGGTAAGGAATGGGTAAATGAAATAAAAGAATATCCACGACCTACGAACCTCAAAACTTTGAGAGGATTTTTAGGGATATTAAATTACTATAAGAAATTTGTTCCGAAATTATCTGAACTTGAAGTACCATTGATTGAATTGCTTAGGAAGAACATGAAATGGGAATGGAATGAAAGGAAAGAGAGTGCATTTGTGGCCCTAAAAACAAAATTTCATGACAATTTACTGCTTCACAGTCCCGATTTCTCACTTCCGTTTGTATTAAGAACAGACGCATCAGATTTTATAGTAGCTGCTGAACTCACACAAATACAAGGGGGAGTAGAAACACCAATATGCTTCATTTCTCGTATTTTAAAACCATACGAAGTGCGATATTCCGTGAGTGAAAAGGAAATGTTAAGTATTGTTTATTCTTTATCTAAGCTATCATTCTATTTAACTGCTTCACATTTTTTTATAGAAACCGATCATTCAGCTCTGTGTTTTTTCATGAAAAACAGATTTGCTAATAATAGAATTTACCGTTGGTCGCTTTTAGTACAGGAATACTCTTTTACAATTAGACATCGTCCGGGAAAAAACAATATTGCAGCAGACGCACTTACACGTAACTGACAAATTAATACAGAAAAATCAGACACTTTCATCATTGCACTCAATACACATTGTAAGGTTAACAACCTTACAATACAAGATGGATCCCTTCAGGATACCATGCTTTTTTAAATTTAATGTTTTTAACAATTTTATTTTATCAATTGACATCCAACTATGTTTTAAATAATTTTTAACTTGTAAGTTTGTTAACTACTATTAGTGTTGTGTTGGTCCATATTTTTGAAAAATTGTTTCACATGTGCAACTTCTATATAACCTCAAAATATCCGTTCCTGATGAAGAGACAATAAAGCCTCGAAAGGTAGAACAGAAATAAAGAGTTTTCTCTAATTTTTTGTGCCACACGACTGCGTACCCAAGTTTAAATTTTTAAAATTTTAACTATATATATATATATATATATATATTAGAAAGGTAGTCTTGACTGACTAGTTAAGGTACAAACATAAAATTTATTGAGGTTGCAGTCAGTGATAAGGTATTTTGGCCAATACAAAAAGAGCCCAGAGATAAGAGCTCTTATCTCTGGGCTTCAGCATAGTTCCAACTGAGTCCATTTTGTTAATTATTTTAAATGAAATTTTAATCAGATTTTATTAATATGTGTAACTAAACTTAAGTTAAATGTTTTATTTATAACAGTAGGAGTGTAGCTATGTGTGTGGGATCGACCACTAGTTACGTTTTAAGAAATTTTCCTGCCATGTGTTTCGACGCAGGTTTATCAAATTAACCTCAAGTTAATGTCTTGAGAAAGCTAATAAATAAACATTAGCGAAAGCTTGACAATAACAAAGAGTTTTCTTTTTGTATTGGCCAAAATACCTTATCACTGACTGCAACCTCAATAAATTTTATGTTTGTATATATAATATATATATTGTAATATGATGGATTATATAGTAATATAGTAAACTACAATTTAATGATGTGGACAACAGCTCTATGGCATCATACTTTTTGAAAAAAAATAAGCTCACATAATTCAAAGGACAATGTATTAGGTGTATAAAATAGTTTTGTAGTTTAGAATTAAGAACAGCAAAGGGAAATGTAATTGTAAATATTGTGTTAGTGTACGGGATGGAATGAACTAAAATATAATAGAAGATTTCATGTGATTGAGAGTAATGGTAGAAAGAAGCTGAGTAAGAAATAAAATTAAAAGTTTTGAGAAGGCAAAGAAACATTGAAATTTGGTTGCTAGGAGAAAATTGTTGAGAGAATGACAAGCTTGAAGGTGACATATGAAAAATAAAGTATTAAAATAACATTATATATTAAAAGAAAATGAAAAATAAAGCCAAATATTGAAAAAGAAGGTGGCTGATTTGTTACAAAGATCATATTATCACGCTATAAAGCTATAATAATAGTATATTTAGCTGTAGTTATGCAGCAAAGTCGGTAAAGTGGTACCATACCAAAATAAATAATCAAAGTCAAGGAAGAATATTGGAATGACCGAAAAGAGTCTTAAACAGGAACATTTCGTAAGTGTGTTATAAATATTCAAACAATCGAAAACTATATTTTGTGCTTAAACTTTAATTTACGGAGAAATTTGACTTTAAAAGTAAAAATTAAAAATATATATATATATATATATATATATATATATATAAAAGTTTTAGAACTTACTACATTCAAATGGAATGTCATCATACCAAGCAGTATTGAAATTAGTATAAATAATAGGTAAATGTAGCTACTTTTAGTTAAAAGAAAAAAATCAATACTGGTTGGTATATTTACTTTTATTTTATTTAGAGAGGGATATACTTTAAGGATTTTGAATATTAACATGTTCTGTTTGGTTTCATTTGTAAAATAAATGTTATTTTCTTTGAAAGTCATTAGAGAGAGTTTCTTGTTTATATCATTTATATTTGGAATATTCAACAGTTAAAATGAACCGACTTTTAGACCTTGAGAAAAGAGCTCGCGCTTATCGACAAAATATAAATTTAAATAAATATATTCCAACATAATATATATATATATATATATATATATATATATATATATATATATATATATATATTTCAAATGTGCTTTTAGAAGGCGGAATATTAAACATAATATTTTTAGTCGCAAGCCCCTCTATAAAATCCATATATATATATATATATATATATATATATATATATATAAATGGTATAGTGGTGAGAGGTAAGTGAATCCTCTCATGTGGTCTAATGCTACTATACACCAGACATCATAGATGTCTCCATGGTGCATAGCGACTTGCCATTTTGCAAGTACCGAGAGCGGCGACCTTCAGCCCTTGGTGGACTTAACCTATATACTGTTATTATACATGATTTGCAGGAAACAACTACTCAGCGGGCAAATACCCCGACCTGCATTGAATTATACCTTACAAATCATGAAAAATTGGTAGCCAATGTCATTTGTCAACTCCCTGACCAGACATAGACCGGTTTCGAACTTATTAGTTCTCATCAGTATGCCATAGGTCATGGAGCAGACAAATGACAGTGGCCAACCTGCTAGTCTTATACAGACTAATGTAAATGGTATAGTGGTGAGAGGTAAGTGAATCCTCTCATGTGGTCTAATGCTACTATACACCAGACATCATAGATGTCTCCATGGTGCATAGCGACTTGCCATTTTGCAAGTACCGAGAGCGGCGACCTTCAGCCCTTGGTGGACTTAACCTATATACTGTTATTATACATGATTTGCAGGAAACAACTACTCAGCGGGCAAATACCCCGACCTGCATTGAATTATACCTTACAAATCATGAAAAATTGGTAGCCAATGTCATTTGTCAACTCCCTGACCAGACATAGACCGGTTTCGAACTTATTAGTTCTCATCAGTATGCCATAGGTCATGGAGCAGACAAATGACAGTGGCCAACCTGCTAGTCTTATACAGACTAATGTAAATGGTATAGTGGTGAGAGGTAAGTGAATCCTCTCATGTGGTCTAATGCTACTATACACCAGACATCATAGATGTCTCCATGGTGCATAGCGACTTGCCATTTTGCAAGTACCGAGAGCGGCGACCTTCAGCCCTTGGTGGACTTAACCTATATACCTACTGTTATTATACATGATTTGCAGGAAACAACTACTCAGCGGGCAAATACCCCGACCTGCATTGAATTATACCTTACAAATCATGAAAAATTGGTAGCCAATGTCATTTGTCAACTCCCTGACCAGACATAGACCGGTTTCGAACTTATTAGTTCTCATCAGTATGCCATAGGTCATGGAGCAGACAAATGACAGTGGCCAACCTGCTAGTCTTATACAGACTAATGTAAATGGTATAGTGGTGAGAGGTAAGTGAATCCTCTCATGTGGTCTAATGCTACTATACACCAGACATCATAGATGTCTCCATGGTGCATAGCGACTTGCCATTTTGCAAGTACCGAGAGCGGCGACCTTCAGAGGATTCACTTACCTCTCACCACTATACCATTTACATTAGTCTGTATAAGACTAGCAGGTTGGCCACTGTCATTTGTCTGCTCCATGACCTATGGCATACTGATGAGAACTAATAAGTTCGAAACCGGTCTATGTCTGGTCAGGGAGTTGACAAATGACATTGGCTACCAATTTTTCATGATTTGTAAGGTATAATTCAATGCAGGTCGGGGTATTTGCCCGCTGAGTAGTTGTTTCCTGCAAATCATGTATAATAACAGTATATAGGTTAAGTCCACCAAGGGCTGAAAGTCGCCGCCCTCGGTACTTGCAAAATGGCAAGTCGCTATGCACCATGGAGACATCTATGATTTCTGGTGTATAGTAGCATTAGACCACATGAGAGGATTCACTTACCTCTCACCACTATACCATTTACATTAGTCTGTATAAGACTAGCAGGTTGGCCACTGTCATTTGTCTGCTCCATGACCTATGGCATACTGATGAGAACTAATAAGTTCGAAACCGGTCTATGTCTGGTCAGGGAGTTGACAAATGACATTGGCTACCAATTTTTCATGATTTGTAAGGTATAATTCAATGCAGGTCGGGGTATTTGCCCGCTGAGTAGTTGTTTCCTGCAAATCATGTATAATAACAGTATATAGGTTAAGTCCACCAAGGGCTGAAGGTCGCCGCTCTCGGTACTTGCAAAATGGCAAGTCGCTATGCACCATGGAGACATCTATGATGTCTGGTGTATAGTAGCATTAGACCACATGAGAGGATTCACTTACCTCTCACCACTATACCATTTACATTAGTCTGTATAAGACTAGCAGGTTGGCCACTGTCATTTGTCTGCTCCATGACCTATGGCATACTGATGAGAACTAATAAGTTCGAAACCGGTCTATGTCTCGTCAGGGAGTTGACAAATGACATTGGCTACCAATTTTTCATGATTTGTAAGGTATAATTCAATGCAGGTCGGGGTATTTGCCCGCTGAGTAGTTGTTTCCTGCAAATCATGTATAATAACAGTATATAGGTTAAGTCCACCAAGGGCTGAAGGTCGCCGCTCTCGGTACTTGCAAAATGGCAAGTCGCTATGCACCATGGAGACATCTATGATGTCTGGTGTATAGTAGCATTAGACCACATGAGAGGATTCACTTACCTCTCACCACTATACCATTTACATTAGTCTGTATAAGACTAGCAGGTTGGTCACTGTCATTTGTCTGCTCCATGACCTATGGCATACTGATGAGAACTAATAAGTTCGAAACCGGTCTATGTCTGGTCAGGGAGTTGACAAATGACATTGGCTACCAATTTTTCATGATTTGTAAGGTATAATTCAATGCAGGTCGGGGTATTTGCCCGCTGAGTAGTTGTTTCCTGCAAATCATGTATAATAACAGTATATAGGTTAAGTCCACCAAGGGCTGAAGGTCGCCGCTCTCGGTACTTGCAAAATGGCAAGTCGCTATGCACCATGGAGACATCTATGATGTCTGGTGTATAGTAGCATTAGACCACATGAGAGGATTCACTTACCTCTCACCACTATAACATTTACATTAGTCTGTATAAGACTAGCAGGTTGGTCACTGTCATTTGTCTGCTCCATGACCTATGGCATACTGATGAGAACTAATAAGTTCGAAACCGGTCTATGTCTGGTCAGGGAGTTGACAAATGACATTGGCTACCAATTTTTCATGATTTGTAAGGTATAATTCAATGCAGGTCGGGGTATTTGCCCGCTGAGTAGTTGTTTCCTGCAAATCATGTATAATAACAGTATATAGGTTAAGTCCACCAAGGGCTGAAGGTCGCCGCTCTCGGTACTTGCAAAATGGCAAGTCGCTATGCACCATGGAGACATCTATGATGTCTGGTGTATAGTAGCATTAGACCACATGAGAGGATTCACTTACCTCTCACCACTATACCATTTACATTAGTCTGTATAAGACTAGCAGGTTGGCCACTGTCATTTGTCTGCTCCATGACCTATGGCATACTGATGAGAACTAATAAGTTCGAAACCGGTCTATGTCTGGTCAGGGAGTTGACAAATGACATTGGCTACCAATTTTTCATGATTTGTAAGGTATAATTCAATGCAGGTCGGGGTATTTGCCCGCTGAGTAGTTGTTTCCTGCAAATCATGTATAATAACAGTATATAGGTTAAGTCCACCAAGGGCTGAAGGTCGCCGCTCTCGGTACTTGCAAAATGGCAAGTCGCTATGCACCATGGAGACATCTATGATGTCTGGTGTATAGTAGCATTAGACCACATGAGAGGATTCACTTACCTCTCACCACTATACCATTTACATTAGTCTGTATAAGACTAGCAGGTTGGCCACTGTCATTTGTCTGCTCCATGACCTATGGCATACTGATGAGAACTAATAAGTTCGAAACCGGTCTATGTCTGGTCAGGGAGTTGACAAATGACATTGGCTACCAATTTTTCATGATTTGTAAGGTATAATTCAATGCAGGTCGGGGTATTTGCCCGCTGAGTAGTTGTTTCCTGCAAATCATGTATAATAACAGTATATAGGTTAAGTCCACCAAGGGCTGAAGGTCGCCGCTCTCGGTACTTGCAAAATGGCAAGTCGCTATGCACCATGGAGACATCTATGATGTCTGGTGTATAGTAGCATTAGACCACATGAGAGGATTCACTTACCTCTCACCACTATACCATTTACATTAGTCTGTATAAGACTAGCAGGTTGGCCACTGTCATTTGTCTGCTCCATGACCTATGGCATACTGATGAGAACTAATAAGTTCGAAACCGGTCTATGTCTGGTCAGGGAGTTGACAAATGACATTGGCTACCAATTTTTCATGATTTGTAAGGTATAATTCAATGCAGGTCGGGGTATTTGCCCGCTGAGTAGTTGTTTCCTGCAAATCATGTATAATAACAGTATATAGGTTAAGTCCACCAAGGGCTGAAGGTCGCCGCTCTCGGTACTTGCAAAATGGCAAGTCGCTATGCACCATGGAGACATCTATGATGTCTGGTGTATAGTAGCATTAGACCACATGAGAGGATTCACTTACCTCTCACCACTATACCATTTACATTAGTCTGTATAAGACTAGCAGGTTGGCCACTGTCATTTGTCTGCTCCATGACCTATGGCATACTGATGAGAACTAATAAGTTCGAAACCGGTCTATGTCTCGTCAGGGAGTTGACAAATGACATTGGCTACCAATTTTTCATGATTTGTAAGGTATAATTCAATGCAGGTCGGGGTATTTGCCCGCTGAGTAGTTGTTTCCTGCAAATCATGTATAATAACAGTATATAGGTTAAGTCCACCAAGGGCTGAAGGTCGCCGCTCTCGGTACTTGCAAAATAGCAAGTCGCTATGCACCATGGAGACATCTATGATGTCTGGTGTATAGTAGCATTAGACCACATGAGAGGATTCACTTACCTCTCACCATTATACCATTTACATTAGTCTGTATAAGACTAGCAGGTTGGCCACTGTCATTTGTCTGCTCCATGACCTATGGCATACTGATGAGAACTAATAAGTTCGAAACCGGTCTATGTCTGGTCAGGGAGTTGACAAATGACATTGGCTACCAATTTTTCATGATTTGTAAGGTATAATTCAATGCAGGTCGGGGTATTTGCCCGCTGAGTAGTTGTTTCCTGCAAATCATGTATAATAACAATATATATATATATATGTTGTTTTTTAGGTTTTCGCGGGTGTTAAATGAAGTGTTGTTGTACTTCCGGGTGCTCTCCCGCGTCGGTGATCGACTCCTTCAGGAGTCACGGTTGTCTAAACGACGTTTCGGCAAAATCTCATCTTCCATCTTCAGGTTCTCACTGAAAGCTGCCTACTGCTGCTTCTGCAACTGAACTTAACTGAGTTCAGTTCGAGCAACGAGAAGCATATATATATATAGAAATAAATACAGAATAAGATAAAAATTAGCACAAAAGATGTGTAAGACTCTCGGTCACACATTTTATTAAGGAATGTCAACCCCAATTTAAAAGGGGTAGACAGAAAACGTGTTGTTAGAACTGTAACATTTGCGTTGCTATGGGAATATTAAACGTCAAACCGACCCTATATAAAGAGCTGCAATAACTGAAAAAAATAGTTTTTTTAATTAGACCACGAATCCGAAAATATGTAACAACGTAACCTGAAAATTGGAGATTTGACAAGAGTTGTCAAAAATATAATTTTGAAGAAAAGTCTAAACATTTTGAAATTGGTATCATAGAAATTTAATATTGGAGTGGAAACGAAATAGAGTTGGAGTTTTTTTTTTAATTAATAATTTTGGAAAGCCAGGAGAGAGTACATAGACGTTTGGAATTTATTTTGAAATCTAATATCCTTTTAAAACATTCGTGAGTTTTATTAATTTTAATACTGAACTTTTAGCCATTTGTTGTCATTTTTATATTTTAAGTTAGATCAGGCAGATTAAGTTAATATCGTTGTTTTTATATTACATTTTTATAAAAATACAATATATTGTTACATTTGAATTCGAATTTATTTCTTTGTGTGTATGTCGAGTGTCAAATTTCAAGATCAGAATTCATGCTCTGAGCATTAAGAGTATTTTTGTTAATAATAATTTAGAGTGGGAATTTAATTCCAGCACATTAATAAAGGGGTTTGGTTTTTTTTGAAAGGGTTGTACAGGTGTAATTTGCATATCAGATTGCACAGGGGTGTACACGGCAGATTGGCGCCCAACTTTAGTGGCGATCTTTGAAAAGGCACGAAACATACTAACATTATATTATATATACTAATTTATACAGGTTTTAATTTTCTTCTACGGAAAACTTAATTAACATACAGGTATAATTTCTCTGGTTGAATGAAACTTCGTACAGGTAAAGAAACTATTAAGATGTCTGATACTAATGATAATAATGATAGGGAAGATGGGGAACAGCAATTTGGTACGTCACGCAATTTACAAACTTTTGTTGAACTTACTTACCAAAGTGACAAAATTGTTGTGGTTCCTCCTCAAGGTACACAGCAAGATGTTTCTGGTGATACTGGGAATGTCGCTCCTCAAGTGGCACAACCAGATATCATGGCTGTTCTTGCTCAAATGATGAATAAAATGGAGCAACAAAGCAATAAAATGGACCAACAGAATTTAAACTTATCTAATTTGAATGATAATTTTAAAAGTTTGGAGGTTTGCTTAACAAACACAAATGAGATTGTTCATCAAATGAGGGGTGATTTGGATAAAGTCCAAAATGAAATCGAGCAGGTCAAAGCTGTGTTTAAAGAACAAGAGGTTAGCTTCACTAATCAGCTTGGTATTCTTGCACAAGATGTAGATGACAAGTTAGATGCTCAAAATGCTAAAATAACAAATGTCAATTTGGAGGTTAGGGACAACAAAGAAGTTGTCAATTGCATGGTAGGTCAAGTAGAGACTTTACAAAACACCTACGATGCAAGATTGGTGGCGATTAACAGTAGTCTGTCACAACATGCATGTGACATTCAAAATTTGCAATCAAGGCAAATGTCACATGTACCTATTTTGAGGTCTGATATGGGTAAAATTGAACTCCGGTACTGCGGAGATTTTAAAATTCATCCGAAGGTATTCATTCAACAACTGGGACAAATTTTGGAATCATTGCTTAGCCATGTGAATGCCAAATTGATAATTCAAAACACAATGAAAGGTGATGCAGAATTATGGTATTCTATGGTTGAAGATAAGTATTCAACTTTTGCTGAATTTAAAAATATTTTCTTATCAAATTATTGGGGTGAATATAACCAACAAAAGGTACGCTTCGATTTGTTTAATGGGGAATACAGGGAAAAGTATGAGAAATCGCGTGAAAAATATTTGATAAGGAAATATTATGCCATCCGTCACCTGGAACCTGCGTTTTCGGAGAATGATATTGTTAAATATTTTGGAAGTCATTTTGATCGAGACATTCACAAGGTAATCATGGTACAATGTATCACGAAAATGGACCAGTTGATTGAATACATGAGGTATTTGGATGATGTCCAGTTAAATCCTTCGCTGAATAACTTTGGGAGGGGGGAGAGGAGTTGCCAACAACAACGTCGTGTTGAAGGTGTATTTGCGCATCAGCGTGCAAATACACAGGACAATAATAATTTCAGACAAAATCAAGGCAGACCATATAATCCAAATTTTAACAGACAAAATAGAGATCAAAACAGACCGAGGGAGACACGACCAGATGACAATGTAAATAGGAACGCGGGTGAGGAAAGACCACGGCCGCAAAATTTTTAGGTGAATGCAAACCAAATAAATTAATTTTTAATACTTCATACCAACATATGCGTGAATTTATTCATGAAGATGTTGGATCGGAATATGAAGAAAAACCAGGGAAAACGTTACCAATGATAGATATTAAAATCAATAATTTTGAATATAAAGCTTTAATTGATACAGGAGCTGAATTAAGTTTAATCAATAAAACATTGTTACGGAAAATCTTCAATTTTTCGGAAGCAAAATAATAAATATCTAAAATTAATTTAAATAATGCTAATGGGAAGAAACTTGCTGAATTAAGTAGATTAATAAATGTGGATGTTAATATCCAATATTATATTGTAAATTGTGAATTTTTATTAATGCCTAAGTTACAATTTGGTGTAATCATCGGTGCTGACATATTAGGTAAAGCAGCAGCTTACCTAGACTTTTCAAGTAAATGTTTGAAGGTTGATACAAAAGTGATAAGGTTTCTGGGGGCAACATGCTGTGAGCATGTCGACGAAATTCACGATGCGGAGATTGATGTAGAGACACAATCTATTAAATTCAATCAAGAAATAAATTTTAAATGTCCACCGGAAAACAGAGATCAAACACTTGACATTTTAAAGGATCATATTAGTTTAATTAATTTTGAATCTTGATTTGCGAGAAATTATGTACACAATTTACAAGTTGATGAAACTAAAGAGTTTCGATGCAAGCCCTATCCCATTCCAATCAAGTATAGAGATAAAGTAAATAAAGAGATATCTAATATGTTGCGAGACAATATTATTGAAAGTGCTAGAACAAATTATATTAACCCTTTAGTTATTGTTAAAAAGAAAAACAATGACATTCGACTATGTTTAGATGCACGAAAACTTAATGAGATTACTAAGTCACAATTCGATGCACCTAGAAGTATTGATGTTATGTTGAGTCGTTTGGGTAGAAATACTATGTTCACAAAATTGGATTTAAAAATTTCATTTTGGTTAATTTCTTTAGTTGAAGAGTCACGTAATTATACGGGTTTCGGCGTAGAAGAGAAAATCTACCGGTTTCGCGTGGTTCCGTTTGGTTTGCAGTCAGCTTCAGCAGCTTTAGTAAGAGCTATGCAGAGCATATTAGACGAATATGAGAGTTTTTGTCTTCATTGATGAAATCTTAATATTTTCTGAAAATGACAAAAGTCATACAGAACATTTAAAGGTAGTTCTGGGAGCACTAGACTTTGCAGGATTAAATTCCCAAGACCCGAAATTTTTTTGGTCATATATTCACTCAAAAAATGGAACTTCTAGAATTCCTGGTAAAATGTCATACAGTAATATGTTTCATGACAGTCCACAAGATATTGTAAATGTCTTTGGTGAGTTTTTTAGGAGTGTTTACTTACCACCAGGAATTAATATAGTAAATGAAACTCAAGTATGTGATAATCATGAAAGCATTACTTTTAAAGAGATAACGGAAGATGAAATCTTAAATGCTTCAAAAAGGTTAAAAAACAGAATGACTTCAGGTCCTGATAATATACCTTCCTTTATTGTTAAAGATTGTGTGGGTGTTCTAGTTGTTCCATTATGCATATTATTTAATCTTGTATTAAAAACGAAGACATTTCCTGATGAGTGGAAATTGGCCAAGGTATGTCCAGTATTTAAAAGTGGTGATAGAGCACTTGTTGATAATTATAGAGCTATCTCTATAGTCTCAAATTTTGCAAAGTTAATAGAAATTATTCTGTATGAGCGCATCTACCTCTCCGTTCGCAATCAAATATCACCTAATCAACATGGATTTTTCAGTAACAGATCAACGGTAACAAATCTAGCAGTGTTTACCCAGTATGTTTCAAATGTATTGGATGGTCAGGGACAGGTAGATGTTGCTTATACAGATTTTTCTAAGGCCTTTGATAGAATTGATCATAACACTTTACTTAGTAAACTTGCACTGTTTGGCTTCCATCCACATGCTATAGAACTTATTAAATCTTATTTAGCAAATAGACAACAGTATGTCTCATACAATGGTTTTAGTTCAAGGCACTATGTTGTTACCTCTGGTGTCCCTCAAGGGTCTAACCTTGGTCCACTTTTATTTATTTTATTTATCAATGATCTAAATGACATCATTCGTTCATGCAAGCTTTTATATGCGGATGATCTAAAAATATATGCAGATATAACCGATATTGGTGACTGTTGGGAGTTACAATCCGATCTAGATCGTATTCATGCTTGGTATTTGGATAATAAATTGGGCCTTAATATTTCGAAGTGTAAAATTATTAGCTTCTCGAGAAAACAAACGATATATGAATATGCGTATCATGTTGAGAATGATTTATTATCTCATTGTAATTTCAATAAAGATTTAGGTGTATTGTTTGACTCTAAACTAAGTTTTAATGAACATGTAAAATTAAAAATATCTGAGGCAATGAAATTCTATGGGTTTATCGTGAGAAATTGCAAAAACTTTACAAATATTAATGCCCTGAAACTGTTGTACTTCTCATATGTTCGCTCTAGGCTTGAGTATGCGTCTTTAGTCTGGTATCCATTCTACAATTGTCAGAAATCTATGATTGAAGGGGTTCAAAGAAAGTTCTTGAAATATCTGGTATTTAAATCTGATGGTATTTATCCTGAGAGAGGAATTAGTTACACATATTTAGATAATCGATTTAATATTATTAGTTTACAGTTAAGAAGAATTTGTATGTCACTAACTTTTTTGTATAAGTTACTACATAACATGATTGACTGTTCAACATTACTTGGTATTATTCATTTCAATGTTCCTAGAAGTAATTTAAGGCATAACCAAACATTCAGATGTTCTTTAGCCCGGACAAATATTTTATTAAAGTCACCATTATATGTTATGTGCCAAAATTTTAATATGCTATGTGATTTATGCGATATACATCATTGTTCATTAAAAACCCTTATTGAGCTGGCTATTCAACATTTTAATGTTAGTGTGATCTAATATATTAGAATTTATTTGTTTACTAGTTTATGTATATCTGTTTTTATTCATTGTCTTTGTTATCTTTTTTTTTTTATATATGCTGCTATATTATTTAGTATTAGTTGTTTAATTAATACATTTTCTTTCTAAATGTTTTGTATGTATTGCCCTGTAAATGGATTTTCTGTTGGGCAATAAAGCTATTATTATTATTATTATTATTATTATTAAAGCTAAATATTGACAAATGTCAATTTTTCATGACATCCGTCAAGTATTTAGTTTATGTTATAAATGGTGATGGAATATGTGTGGGAAAAGAACGGTTATATGAAATTCGTTTATATCCGAGACCACAAAATTTACGGACACTACGAGGTTTTCTAGGTGTTATTATAAAAAGTTTATTGTTAATTTAGCAGATAAAGAGATTCCTCTTATTGAACTTGTTGTGTATGTGGGTGAATTAAAATAGCTACAATCTGGATGGGTACAAACTCTTTTATTCAGTTTATATTCTAAGCTATGCTAACGATGATTTACTAGCATCTATTCAGTCAGGCTGCCGGGAATACACTGGGAACTGCTCCATGACTGCTGCGCCGCTGTCCCGCGCATGTGCGCCCTGATTCACGGATACAACACCCCCACACTTAAAATTAACACTCTTTCTAACCCAAAATAATTGTTCATGTATGTACAATAACCTTAATCTAACCTTTTAACCAGATTCTCTGATTGCTTACCTTTTCGACCTGTATCGTTAATTTGTACAAGGCAAAATAAGCAATATCGGTATTAGCTATCAAAGTAGAAGTGTGTTTGTTTGTGCTCTATTCAAATGAAGTGTTTTTTTATTGTTAAAGTGAACTATTAATTTTTACTTCTGTATCAAACTGTTCATAAAACTATAAACTTTTCATAAATTACTAGTGCAGCTGCATATAAGTGAGCTGTGAATAAATATCTTAGTTTATTATTTGCATCTAATGCATTATTCGAACCAACTAAAAACTTATCTCTACTAAGAAGGGAAAAGAAAAGAAATAAAGAAAAGAAATAAAAACGTTTGACAAAAACTGTTATCAACACATAACTTTACTGATCAGATTAGGGCTTAAAAAAACTGGTAAATTAACACGAGGGTGGCACAGTTTATTAACCACCAATATTGAACTAAAAATGCCTAATTCAAACTGTAATAAATGTAATGAAACATTTGATACTGATAAAGATCCCCTTGCTGTGTGTGATATATGCAGCAAAGGTATATGTCAACAATGCTCGAAATTAACCTCGACTGAACTGAGAGCTGTCACTCTCAAAAAAAGATCAATATCCTACTGGTGTATTGACTGCAAATTAATTCCAGCATCAATAGCAGACTTCAAAATCGAGATTTCTAATATAATTCATAAACAACTTGAAACATATTCTTCGGAGATGCCAAATAAGCTAGCAACATTTCTGACCAATATCAAAGAATCTAACGTAGAACTAGTAAAATTCTTGACAGAAAAACCTCTACCAACAGCTGTCACTAATGATACTAATGAAAAGCACCCAAAAGAGAATGAACATAGGAAATCAAATATCATACCGATAAAGGATTTAAAATCACAAGTTGATAATCTTGAAAAAGAATTTATAGCCTTGAGAAATTCGATTAGAGATATCCGTGCTTATTTGCCTAATACTCTTGAATCACCTAAAACTATAGTGGTTCCCACTACCTCTAAGTCACCTCGGACACAACGCAAAACCAATTCTTGTCTGAATGCAAATTTGAGTCCTAAACCCTCACAAATTCCTAATGATCAGACTAGGCCGAAAGTTAACAAGCCACAGAAAGGCATAATAGGAACGAGGAAGTCAAATAGCTCAAAAATCTCTGCTGCCGTTTTCCCTCAGAAAACAGCCATATTTGTTGGAAAGGTGTCACGTGATGTATCAGCAAAGGATATGCAGGAATATCTACAAGAAAACTTTAAAAATGAAACGTTTGTTGTCAAGGAACTGTTTGTGAGATCTGGTGAATACAACAGTTTTCGCATCGATGCCATGAAGAGTCTTGAAGAGGAGTTACTTAATCCTGAATTGTGGTCTGAAGATTTAATCATCCACAAATTTGAGTTTTTTCGATCCAGATCCCACCTACAAAAACGCTTTAAGTAATCAATCTAATGAATTAACTACACATTCATGCACTCAGTTAGACACCATTAGCCTATATTATCAAAACGTTAGAGGACTTAATTCCAAGATTGACATGTTCTTTACAGCAATTTCTGAGTGTGAATATGATGTACTTGGTTTAACTGAAACATGGCTCAACGAGAATGTCTCTTCTTCTGAACTATTCAATGATGAGTATGTAGTGTTTCGCTGTGATCGTAACTTTCATGAATCTGAGATTTCACGTGGAGGGGGTGTCTTAGTGGCTGCTAGATCGAACTTCTTAAGTTCCAGATTAGACTTTTCATATATAACCAATTTAATACATTCTATTGAGATTGTAGGTCTTAAAATGGACTGTAGTCATTCATCTATAATTATACTAGTTGTTTATATCCCTCCCAATATTCACCTAAATGAATTTGAATTATTTTTCGAACTACTAACAACTTATGAATACTTGTATAGTAAGAATATTGTTATCCTAGGAGACTTTAACATTCCTAACTATCATAACCCTGAAGTATTGGATAGTAAATGCATCACATTTAATAACAGTGTACAATTCCTAGATCTTACGCAATATAATACAATTCTGAATATAAATAACAGACTACTTGACCTTATAGTGGCTAATATAAAATGTAATGTCTCACTCAGTATTGATGGTATTGTTAAAGTAGACCCCCATCATCCTCCATTAAATATTATTGTATATACGGATAAACCTAAATATCTAAATTTTCCCACCGCGAATGTTGGAAAAAATTATAATTTCAGGAAAAGTAATTTTCCTATGCTATATGATCATCTACTCTCTATTGATTGGTCACCCCTCAAAACTTTCAAATGTCCTAATGAGGCTTGCTCATATTTTTATACTATCTTAGAATCAGCCTTTGATCGCTGGGTTCCTTTATACACAACACCGAGAAATAACAGAACGAAATATCCGGTTTGGTACACTAAAAATATTATAAACGATATTAGGAAAAAAGAAAGTATACTAAAAAGATACAGACAGACTAATGACATCCAGTACCACAACGAGTTCAAATTAATTCGTGCCAAAATAAAAAATAGTATATCTGAAGCGTATAGACAGCACCTAATCAGTATCGAACAGAGTATCCATTCCGATCCGAAAGCATTTTGGTCATACATTAACACCAAAAAAGGTAATACTAGAATTCCTGGCAAAGTGAACTTCCAGAATGTAACTTATGAAGATCCCCAGGACATAGTTAATGCTTTTGCCCACTATTTTTCTAGTGTCTTTAGACAATCTCACCCCTTAGATGTTCCAACAATTGAACCTTATGTTATGCAAAACATAAACCTTAAGAGTATCTCTGAGAATGACATTATCATGGCGGCAAAAAAACTGAAAGATCGTCTAACTGCTGGTGATGACAGAGTGCCCTGTTTCCTAGTGAAAGACTGTATAGGTGCTTTGGCTTTCCCCCTCTGTATATTGTACAATTTAGTATTGGAAACATCTACTTTTCCAACTATCTGGAAAATAGCTAAACTATGTCCTATTCCTAAAACTGGTGATCTAAACGATGTAAATAACTATCGTGCTATATCTATAATTTGTAACTTCGCCAAATTATTGGAGATCATATTATATAGGGCTATATATAGTAATATACAAAATATCCTATCTCCCTGGCAGCATGGTTTCATGGGGAAAAGGTCCACTATAAGTAACTTGGCTAGTTTTACTGAATATACTGTTAAAATATTGGACACTAGAGGCCAAGTTGATGTTATTTACACTGACATTCAGAAAGCGTTTGACCAAATCGATCACTATATCTTGTTAGAAAAACTGGATAGAATTGGTTTTAGCTTAAATCTTTTGATGTTATTCGAATCATATCTACTGGACAGAGAGCAATATGTTTATTACAACGGTTTTAAATCAAATATGTTTATATCAACATCTGGAGTTCCGCAAGGTTCCAACCTTGGCCCATTACTATTTCTTATATTTATTGATGATTTACTTAAGTTGTTAGATTATAATAGACTAATGTTTGCTGACGATTTGAAAATTTATTCCTCGATTTGCACTGTAGATGATTGCCGAAACCTGCAACTTAATTTAGATAAAATTAATCAATGGTGTGACTCAAATAAACTGATTTTAAACGTCTCAAAATGTAAAATAGTAACTTTCACTCGTAAAAGTATGTCACTGTTATACAACTATGCAATTAACAACGTTTCTCTTATAAGATGCACAGAGGTTAAGGATCTGGGCATATACTTTGATTCATCACTGTCATTCTGTACACATATTGATCAGATATGTAATTCCGCGTCGAGAATGCTGGGATTTATCATACGTAACTCTCAGTCTTTTATTACCATAGAGTGCCTAAAAACACTATACTTCGCTTATGTTCGATCTAAGTTGGAATATGGCTCACTAATCTGGAATCCAATTTATGACTGTTAGATAAATAGAGTTGAATCGATTCAACGTAAATTTGTCAAGTTTCTGGCCTATAGAGTGGATCGGACATACCCGCCTCAAGGTGCAGACCATATTTCTCTGTTGGATAGATTTGACCTATTATCTCTTAGTACTAGAAGGGTTAATACATCTCTAACTTTCTTATATAATTTAATTCACTATCATATTGACTGCCCCAACTTGTTAAGTGAAATCAAATTTAATATACCAAGAATATCTACAAGGCATCCCACTACATTTCAACCAAATCTATGTTTAACAAATATGATGTTAAAGTCTCCAATTAATACCATGTGCACAAACTATAATAATTTAAGTAATAACTGTGATATAAATTTTTCAAGTCTCAAATCTATATTATATTGTGATAATATTAATACGTAACGATATCCTGTTTTAAATATCCTTATTAACTTGTAATATTGATTTATTCTCTACTCTCTTTTATCTTTTGTCTTATGTTATATACACTATTTGTTTTACCCTGTAATTGGTTTTACTGTTGGGTAATAAATAAATAAATAAAATAGTTATGGTTTACAAATATTTTTGTAAATTACCCTAAATATAAACCTTTATGCCATCATATTTTGTGACAATTTGAGTTGTGGAAATGGTGTACCTTACTTTATTAAAAATATACATATATGTGTAAACAAACAACACTTTTACATAGCTTCCTACATACCTATATTTACATACATACAAACATGTGTTTATAATCTTAATACAGTTTAAAATATTGTAAGAAACTGAGGCTCTATTTTATGTAATGTATTTAATCAAAGTTTACAACATAATCTCTCAAATGACTGGGAGTTTTACCTTTCCTTATTGATTTTCTAGCTACTACTACCTCTGTAAGTTTCTTTTTAGATTTCTCCAAATTAGTTTTGTTTTTATTTATAGGAATATTTCCACCCCTCACTTGATTTGGAACGTCCACTTCAGCTTGTGATTCCCGGTTAGAAAAATTTTCTGTATTATTCTTGTCACTTTCGTGACCGTCAGTTACACTAATATTAGCATTGTCGTTATGCTCGTCTAAAACAGAATCATTTACCTTCCCTGCATTACTACTTACATTCTCTGTGCTTCCGTCCGTTGGCTCAATTTGGTGACTGGTACTAGGCATATTTATATAATAATCTGAGATTTTATTGGTTTTACCAGTACAAGTTTTGTTTTTATGCGATATACACATTTGAGATTTACGTTTGTCCGTTTTTACCGTTTTCGATACTGTATTGCCTGTATTCAACAATTCCGACTGCCCTATTAACCTTATTTGGTTCGTGTGTCTTTTCCAGACTTCTCCCGTGGTTAGCTTGCATAGATACGTTGTTTGACCCATTTGTTTGATGATGTTGGCTTCTGTCCAATGTTTCTGATTAAGCGTTCTGTAGTCTCGTATCATCACCTTGTCTCCAACTTTAAATGTTCTACTTCTTTTGCTTCCATTATCATGTTTCCGTCTAAGTATTTCCGTCTCGTTTGACTCTTCGTTGTCTGAATTCTGAGGATCGTTGTCTGAATTCTGAGGATCGTTGTCTTCTCGTAAAAGATGCCATCTAGTCCTGATATCACGTCCAAACATTAGAAATGATGGAGTTTTCCCTGTCGTGCTATGCTCAGTTGTTCTGTAGATTAACAAAAATCGAGATATTAGTGTTGCTATAGGCGTGGCTTTATTCTTGGGATCGTTTATTGCAGTCGTTAACTTAGTTTTGAAAATTTTAACGGCTATTTCTGCGGTGCTATTGCTTTGAGGATGATACGGGGGGGAAGTTACATGTTTGACTCCATTTTGTTTAAAAAAAATTTCCAATGACTGAAACAAATTGAGGCGCATTGTCCGTTACTGCAACATTCGGTAACCCAAAAGTGGCAAAAATTTTCCGTAATTTCTTTTCCGTTTCGAATGCTGTGATGTTCTTCATTTTAACAGCCTCTATCCATTTGGAATACGCGTCCATAACAATCATATACATTTTCCCTTTGAACGGTCCTAAAAAATCGATATGGATACGTTCAAATGGCTTTGATGTTCTTGGCCATGGCGTTAAGTCTGTCTTCGGCGGATCAGGTTTGTACTTTAAACATGTTAAACAACTTCTGGTTACTTCCTCAATCTCTGCATCAATATTTGGCCAGTAAATTATTGATCTTGCCAACGCCTTACTTTTTACCATGCCAATATGTCCGCTATGGAGTTCTAGCAAAAATTGTTTTCGTAATGACCTCGGTATAACTATTCGATGCCCCCACATAAGTATTTCTCCATTTACTGTCAATTCAGCCCTCCTATTATGGTATGGTTTCATGTTCTCATCTATATTTCTCGGCCACTTTTCTGCAGCAACATACTTCATTACCTTTTTCAACTCCTCGTCGTTACTGGTGTGAATTGCAACTTCTCTGTTGTCTATTGGCCAACCTTCCGCTGATTCTGCAAAATTAATATAACTGCCTTTGTTTGAGTGTTCGTCTGAAATAAAATTGATATTTGAAGGGTTTCTACTAAAATAATCTGCAACTACATTTTCTTTTCCCTTGACATATTGAATCTCATAATAAAACATCGATAAACACGCTGCCCACCGTTGCAACCTGTTTGCCGACATCTGTGGAATAGACTTGTGTTCACCAAATAGCGCTGTCAGCGGTTTGTGATCTGTTCGTAAAATAAACTTGTTCCCACACAGATATTGGAAAAATTTTGTTACTCCGTAATAAATGCTCAAGGCTTCTTTTTGACAGGTGGGGTATAAAAATTCTGCAGGCATTAGTTTCCTTGAAACACATCCTATTAGTTTTTCTTGTCCATCCTTTAAATGCATCAAGACGGAACTGATTCCTATGTTTGACGCATCGGTTTGCAAGATTATTGGTAGGTTAGGATCGAAATGTGTCAGAACTTGATCGGATGCCATTACCTCCTTGATTTTATTGAAGGCATTTTCACATTGCTTCGACCATACGAATTTTTTGTCATTTTTCAGCAACTCATATATTGGATTAAGAATATCTGTTAAATTGGGTATATATTTTGCATAGTAGTTTATCATACCTGTAAAACTTCTCACTTGCGAGACATTAGTAGGTTTTGGAGCATCTAAAATCGATCTTATTTTATCTTGTGTCTTTCTTAAACCCTCACGACTGATCACATGTCCTAAATATTCAATTTCTTCCTGGAAAAATTTGCATTTGTTTTTTCTTACCGTAAATCCTGATTTTTCTAATTTTTCAAAAACATTTTCCAAGTTTTTCATATGTTCCTCAGTGGTGGAACCTGTTACTACGATGTCATCTAAAAAATTTACAACGCCATTACTCCCTTGCAATAAAGTTTCGACTGTTTTCTGAAAAATGCTACTCGCTGGAGTGACCCCAAATGCTAATCTGTTTACCCGATATAGGCCTTTATGCGAGTTCCATGTTAGTAATTCTGCTGTTTTTTTATCCACCGGTAATTGATTATATGCCATTCGCAAGTCAATTTTGGAAAAATGCTGCCCCCTACTCAGCTTTTCAAAAACTTCTTCTACTCTAGGTAAAGTATAATTAAAGTCTTTCAAATTTTTATTTAAGGTTACCTTATAATCCCCACATAATCGTACTGAACCATTGGCTTTTAAAACGGGAACAAGTGGTGTTGCCCACTCACTGCTATCAACCCGAGTGATGATATTTGCCGATTCTAATTTGTCTAACTCATTCTCTACTATTTTCTTATATGCAAAAGGAACAGGTCTGGATTTGCGAAATACAGGCTCTACATCATCTTTCAAATTTAGGCTTACCTCTCCAAACTTAAATTTGCCTATTTCGTCTCGAAAAAGTAACGGATATTTATTTATTAATTTATTAATCTCAGAATTTACTGAAATATTATTAATCAGTTTTACCTTTACGTTAAAAGCTTGCATCCAGTCTCTTCCCACCAAATTGGGACCTCCGTTTGGAACCACAAAGAATTTCATTTTTTTAACTCGTCCATTATAGTCCACGTCTGCCATAAACTGGCCTTCTGGTAAAAATGTATCACCATTGTAACCTCTCAGTAACGTTGAGCATTTTATTAACCTGTAAATTTGAAATTCTTTAACATATGTGTCATAATGTTGCTGAAATGGATGCACCACTATCAAAAATGAAATTATAAGGTTTATTGTTAATTTTTAAAATCACCTTAAAAGGACTATCATCAGTTCTCACATTAAAAATATTAAAATTTCCTACATTTGTTATACAATTCTCATTCTTTCCGTTAGGACAATAAAATAGTGATTCATCATTCTCATCCATTATGTCCTCATCAACAAAGTTTACATATTTCTTTTTACTATAACAGATTCTTGATATGTGTCCAACTTTATTACATATGTTACATGTTGCATCTTTAAAACGACATACATTTTTATTATGATTAAGTCCACCACAATGTTTACATTTATGATTCGAGAAAGTTTTTGACATATTATCTTTTGACAGTTTTGACAGATTAGTCTCTATTTTACCGACATTTTTCGGGTTGCAGGCTCCTCCCCCAAAAGTTCTGGTATTGCTCGGTCGGTGGCGCTCATGGTTCTCCTCCCAACCATGCTTCTTCCGGTCCATCGACTTCCTACAGTGCCTGGGCGCGGATTTTGAAATGGAATTTGAGATGTAGTTTACTCTTTCCAAATTTTCCACCTTTTGAGCTAAACTAATTAATTCTTCAATGGTTTTGGACTGCTCCTCCTCACAGATACGGTCAAAAACTCTTCCTGGGACCATCCCACATATGAATTTGTCTTTTAGTACTTTCGCTAAATCAGATCCAAATTTACAATTTATGGAGTAGCTCCTGACCTTGGCATACCATTCCGTTATCAACTCATCGGTTTGACGTAATTCATAGAATTTTTTTCGTTCTCGCCAAATACTGATATGGGGGTTAAACTGACTGCTTAACATTTTACAAATATCTTCATAGGTCTGTCCTTTTGGTAAGGATGGATGTGACAGGTCTCTTAACAATTTATAAGTGGTTGGACTCACCGAACTCAGTAAAATTGCCGTTTTGATTTTTCCATAAGTTATTTTATTTGCTTCGAAGTGCTGATCTAACCGTTCGGAGTACAGCATCCATTCATCAGACTCTGGACAAAATTCTAGAAATTTCGGAACATTCGCCATCTTGCCTTCCACGTGCTATTCTAATCACCCTCGAGATACTAATGCGTTTCCAGTAATTTTCCTCGTCGCCAGTTGTTGTGTATGTGGGTGAATTAAAATAGCTACAATCTGGATGGGTACAAACTCTTTTATTCAGTTTATATTCTAAGCTATGCTAACGATGATTTACTAGCATCTATTCAGTCAGGCTGCCGGGAATACACTGGGAACTGCTCCATGACTGCTGCGCCGCTGTCCCGCGCATATGCGCCCTGATTCATGGATACAATAGAACTGCTAAGCAAAGACGTAAAATGGTCATGGAATGAAAGAAGAGAACTGGCATTCGATAACCTAAAACAGGAATTTCATGACAACCTTCAGTTGTACAGTCCAGATTTCTCAATTCCTTTTATTCTACGAACAGATGCATCTGACTACTTTGTTGGATCAGAGCTCGCACAAATCCGGAATGGAATAGAAGTTCCAATCTCCTTTATTTCTCGTATTCTGAAACCATATGAAGTACGTTATACTATTTCAGAAAGAGAAATGTTGAGTGTGATATTTAGCTTAAACAAATTTAAATTTTATCTGACAGCTAATCCTTTCATTATAGAAACTGATCATATTGCTTTGACATTTTTAATGAAAAACAGATTTGCAAATAACCGTATTTATAGATGGTCACTTTTAATACAAGAATTTAGTTTTACAATAAAACATAGGCCAGGCAAGGACAATGTAACTGTCGATGCTTTAACTCGTAAAGAAAGCAATAATAACAAAAAGCCAAATACATTTTTACTTGCGTTAAATTCATTCTTGCCTATAAATAATTTGTATTCTGAAGACAAAATCATAGCTAGTCAGTTAAAGTTATTTGAGTTGGCTGAAAATATCAATAGAAAAGAGAAATATCGGGGATATTCTATAAAAAACAATTTTATTATCAAAACACATGAAGATTTTGACAGGGAATTTGCTGAAACTGTCATACTAGATTTACATGAAAGATTTGGTCATTTGGGAGTTAGAAAAGCATGGTTGATTTTTAGAGAGAATTTCTATGCTGAAAATGATTTGACACTTGTCAAACAAATTGTTAATCAGTGTCATCTATGTTGTATGGGAAAAATTAAAAATCATGTAAATTATAATATTATAGAAAGCATTGTAGTGGATGAGTTGATTGCAATTGATTATATTAGTAATTTAATTAAAAGTGAAAATGGTTTTCAGAATATGTTGATTATTACAGATATTTTTCAAAATTAACAAAAATTTATCCAACAATTCGTTGCAATACAAAAACAACAATTGCTTTATTTAAACAATACATAAATGAGATCGGACGACCTAAGAAGGTACTCGTCGATAATGCGACATATTTTGCTAATGATCGTTTTAAAAATTTCTTAAATAAACAAGGAGTGGATGTTATTTTTAGGTATTCAACATCCTGCTGCAAATCCAGCAGAGCGTTATGTTCAAAAGGTAATTAAAATTCTACGTCTGGTAACACATGACAGTCACACACGTTGGTGTACTCATGCTAAGACAGTAGAAAATTACTTAAATAATGCACCTCATACGGTGACATTGAGTCCACCCATATTGTTAATGAAAAACCAAGAACCAGATCGACCATGGGTTAAATTGGTCGGTATGAATTTGGATAATCTTAGGGAAAAAGTACGTCATCGGATTCATAGAAACGCGCATCGTTATATGAAACGTCAGAATGACAAAGTCACAAAACGTGTCAAATTTCAGATTGGGGATCTGGTGATTGTAAAAAGTTTGCGGGTGACGAACAAAATCCAGGGATTTGCGTTAAATTGCAATTCCCGTATGAAGATCCGTATGTGGTGACCAGAATTACCTCGAACAATACTTATGAACTTTCATACACAGATAGTGGTGAGATCAGAGGGAAACTTCATATCCAAATGATCTTTCCATATACACCTGAATCAGAGAAATTGTAGCTTAAGGTTAGGTATTTAAGTACTGCGTTCACAACATTGCTTATAATTTTAGTTTTAAAATAAAACGAAATTTTGTTGTATTTCAAAACTGGAGGGGGGTAATTGCTATGATATTCACTTATACTTAATTACAAACATGAGGAATATGTTTTCTAGTGTGTGGAATTAGATGAATACTCTGTATTATACACAAATTATTATTATCTTTGAGTACTCTTGGTATTCTTTGTATAGGAATTCGAGTCTGTAGATCGCAATACACTGAAAAGTGTTTTCAGTTTATACTTTCAATGGGGGTTTTTAGTTTTAAAAAACTTATCTTTATCAGTATTTTAATTTAAATATTTATACTTATTGCATGTTATCTATTATATTTAACTTATCTTTGATGGGATATTGTACTGGGTTTTATTATGATAGATAGCAAGAAGGACTGGTATAGATAAAGAGAAAGGGACAAATTCATATTTTATAAGCAATGGAATGAATTCGAATAAATTCTATAGTATATTGTGTTTGTGATGCAAGCCATTTTAATTTGGGAATCTGTATGGATAGTTATTGGGTTTTATTGCTATTTTAAAGCAAATTTTAATATTTGGTTTTGACATAAGTCAAATAATTTCTTATTTTCCATACAATTTCTTAATTTAGCCAATATAAGCAATTAGAGATTATATAAACTGTTTAAGAAGAGTTGAATTAATATATATGAATAGTTTTTATACATCTGGGTATCTGTATCGGACAGTCATAAAACTGAGATTACTCAAAATCATCGTTAGTGATCATAATTCTACTTCTAAACCATCTCTAATTGTTTATTGCATTTTTATTGTTCTATTACTTTTAAATTTGTAAATTAATTTGTGCGCGAGTGTGAATTTTGACACAAAAAGGATCTAAGCTGTACCAGGAAATAAATACTCACAGAATAAGATAAAAATTAGCACAAAAGATGTGTAAGACTCTCGGTCACACATTTTATTAAGGAATGTCAACCCCAATTTAAAAGGGGTAGACAGAAAACGTATTGTTAGAACTGTAACATTTGCATTGCTATGGGAATATTAAACGTCAAACCGACCCTATATAAAGAGCTGCAATAGCCGAAAAAAATAGTTTTTTCAATTAGACCACGAATCTGAAAACAAGGTAACCTGAAAATTGGAGATTTGACAAGAGTTGTCAAAAATATAATTTTGAAGAAAAGTCTAAACATTTTGAAATTGGTATCATAGAAATTTAATATTGGAGTGGAAACGAAATAGAGTTGGAGTTTTTTTAATTAATAATTTTGGAAAGCCAGGAGAGAGTACATAGACGTTTGGAATTTATTTTGAAATCTAATATCCTTTTAAAACATTCGGTGAGTTTTATTAATTTTAATACTAAACTTTTATCCATTTGTTGTCATTTTTATATTTTATATTTTACATTTTTATAAAAATACAATATATTGTTAGATTTGAATTCGAATTTGTTTCTTTGTGTGTATGTCGAGTGTCAAATTTGAATATCAGAATTCATGCTCTGAGCATTAGGAGTATTTTTGTTAATAATAATTTAGAGTGGGAATTTAATTCCAGCACATTAATAAAGGGGTTTTTTTTTTTTGAAAGGGTTGTACAGGTATAATTTGCATTTCAGATTGCGCGGGGGTGTACACGGCAATATAATATAGTAATTTGTTTAGCAGTGGTATAAAGTTGACACGTGTTTACTGTGTCCTCTAAAAAGTATTATTTTATAGTCTTTAAGTGAAACTAAATATAAAAGTTTATATCAATGTGTAGCAAAAAGCACAATCAATGCAGTGGTAAATATTTTATTATGGTTAAATATTACTACAACATAATTAAATTTAATGTTATTATTAATTAAACATCCAGTCATCTAATATCTTATCTTCATAGAGAATAAAAAGTGTAATAAAGAAGCGTGATAAAAACAGTGTGAAAGATCCCATCCAAATATCAAACCAGGACCGTACTTAAAATAAACCTAATAAAATAAAATAGTATTGCATACTAAAAACTACATCTATAAACCATAACTATAATTTCTTCTCTTAAACTATGTGCTCTCATAGAAATATTTACAAAACCTGAAAAATGAATTGTTCAAAGTGTAAAAAGATATTGGACCAAAAATCATGTTTTCAATGTGATTTTTGCCAAAAACATGTCTGCAACGAATGTTCAGCGTTAACATCAACAGAAGAATGTTGTATGGGACTATCCAAGCAGCGAAAACTAAAATTCTTTTGTCCAGAATGTGACAAAAGCACACTGGTTTATGCGAAAAATATTGAAAGCAATCAAAAACTGCTCCAAGAAAACCAACAATTACTGAAACAACTTCTGGAAGTGCAAACTAAATCAAATAATATGGAAGATACATTTAAAAAGTTTCAGAAAGAAATGCAAGTGGATCTTACAGAAACTATTCTAAAATTAATAAAAAAAGAGGTGATCGAAGTAAAAGAAGAAATGCATATTCTTAGAGAAAATAACAAGGATTTAGTCAAATTATTTTCCGAAGCTCCTTCAAATACCACCATAAAGCCTTTATTTAAAGATATAGTTAAACAACAAAACCGTGAACAGAACAAAGTAATCAATAAATGGAAAGAAAGTAACCCAAGCAATCAACAAAATAAGTCAAAAGCTAAACCAATCAACAATACATCGGAACCACACATCAAATCCAACACTAGAACTAATGAATCAATACCTCTGGAGCAATCTACTCAGAAACCAACAAATGATGTATGGACAGAAGTATCCCAAAAAGTCGCGAGCAAGAAGGCCAGAAGGAAAAAGCAAATCGGAACTGCAGAAACACATGCAGATGTAAACTTGGATTATGGTTTTGAAGGGAGACAAGAATCCCCAAAAAATATAAAATTATGGATATTTGTATATAAAGCAAAAGACAACGTAACAGAAGATCAGGTAAAAAAATATATATCAAAAAAATCTAATAAGTACTGATGAAAATGAGGTTTCAGTAAAACAAATCAAAACTTACTATCAGACAAAAGACAATAATTGCTTCTAGGAGCTGATCCTAACCTCATAAATGTCGTGTACGATGAAAAATTTTGGCCACGAGGGATAGCTTTCACTCGTTTCGATTTCTATAGAGGGCGACAATTTTTAGATAATACTCAAAAAGAACATCAATCTACACAAAGGATAAGTGACCATTTTTTATCCCCAACAAAATAAATCTAAACGACACAAAATATGAACCAACTAGTGACGGTGTACGGCATAAAAATCAAAATACGTGTAAATTTTCTGAAAGCGAACTAAACATTTTACATCTAAATGTACAGTGCCTTAGAAACAAACTACTAAATGTAGAAGAGTCTCTACCCAAATCAAAACACATACACGTTTTATGTATTACAGAGCATTGGCTACAGGAAAATGAAATAGAAAGTTATAATTTCACCGACTTCTACTTAGCGAGCTACTTCTGTAGAAAAACATATATACATGGTGGAGTATCAATTTATGTCCGAAAAAATATCACAAGCCATGACTTAAGTTTTATCACTTCCCTATCAGTTGAAAAAACCTGTGAAATAACTGCAATACACTTAAAACAATTTAATACCATTATTTTAGTGGTGTATCGATCTCCAATAAATGCATCCATTGACCAAATGCTAAACATACTTCAGTCTGGTCTCCAATACTTGGTTCAATTCGCAAACGTGAACGTTATCCTTACAGGGGACTTTAACATCAACTTTTTGGAGCATAGTATGAACAGAAGTAAATTCCTCGATATAGTAAACACCTTTGAGCTAAAACAAACAATATTCGATTTTACTCATGAACACTTAAATGCGCAGACTTTCCTTGATAACATATTCACAAATGTCCATACATACGACGCCGAAACACTAGATCTTCTCGTCTCAGACCATAAAGCGCAAATAATAAATATAAAAACATCAGAAGTGAGTGGAGACATTAGCACAAGCAATACTAGGAGAAATTATAGTATGAATAATTTTCAAAACTTCAAAAATCTCTTAGAGAAAGAACAATGGGTGGAGTTATATACAGCAAACTCAGCTGACACTAAGATGGAGAGTTTTATGGAAACTTTCCTATTCTACCATGAACTGTCTTTCCCAACCATAAAAGTAAATGGAAGAAAAAACAAAAGCTGGATTACGCAAGAAGTTAAAGAAGCGAAAGAAAAACTACTATTTCTACATTCAATATACAAGAACAATCCCACAGAAGGTAACAAAAATGAGTACAAGGCCTACAAGAAAATATATAATAACTTACTCACTAAGGCCAAGCAGCAACATAATATTGCAACAATTTCCAACTTGAACAACAAGAGTAAAACTACTTGGAGTATAATAAACAATGAAACAGGCAGGAAATACAAACAGCACAAAGTTCCAGGTGAAAACCTTACACCAGACATTTTAAATAACCTCTTCACCAGCTGTAGTGAAAACATTGTGGAAAATCTCAAAAAAAGTGAAAACAGCTTGATAGAACTCTGTCGATATAAGCAAATCATTAATACCAATTCAATATTCTTCAGCCTACTAGTCCCTGAGGACATTCTTTGTCTAATAAAACAACTTAAGAACAAAAAAAGTGAAGATATATATGGTATTAGCACTCATCTAATGAAAAATGTTGCAGAATATATCATCGATCCACTGTGTCATATAGTAAACACCTGTCTTGAAGAAGGTACCTTTCCGAGTATCCTAAAAAACTGAAAAGTAATTCCCATATATAAAAAGGGTGATATCACTGTTCCCGATAATTTTAGACCCATTATATTATTACCAGCTCCATCAAAGGTACTAGAATTAGCAATTTACAAACAAATCTATGAATGCATGGAACACAATAAATATTTTTACACAGAGCAATATGGTTTTTAAAAAAATAAAAACACCTCGGATGCGATATTAAAACTTATAAAAAATGTATATGAAGCCTTTGACTGTGTATCACACCCACTTCTGGAAGAAAAACTTGAATATTATGGAATACGGGGACCAGCACTTCAACTACTTAAATCTTACTTAAAAGATAGACCTCAAATAGTACACTGCCATGGAACAAATAGAACACCGTTATATATGAGACGAGGAGTTCCCCAAGGCTCGATCCTGGGCCCCCTCCTGTTTGTTATTTACACTAATGACTTACCAGATAATATGAACGGCATAAATTTAATGACCCTAATGTATGCAGATGACACCACTTTCAGCATTAAAGCTCCACAAAATTCAAAACTGGAAGATATCAGTGAAATTGTGCTTACAACAGCTAAACTGTGGTTCAACAATAACGAACTCTTCCTCAATTAAAACAAAACTGATGATATGACTTTCTCGGTAAATAAAACTAGTAACCAATCCTGTAAGTTTTTAGGTATTAACATAGATACCTCAGTGACATGGACCAACCGCATAGACAACTTATGTAAAAAGCTCTCCTCCATAGTATTTATGCTCAGAAGGATTACCACTATTGTAAATACTGAAGCCGCACTCTCCTGCTATCATGCCATATTCCACTCTCAAATGAAATATGGAATATTGTCTTGGGGTTCCGCAGCTAATATCCATATCCAAAGAATTCTAATTCTCCAGAAGGCAGCGATTCGAGGAATACTTCAGAAAAGCCATTACGACTCTTGTAAACCACTATTTAAACAATTAAACATAATGACAGTTTTCTCTTTAATAATTTATGAAAATGCCCTCTATGTAAAACAGCATTTAAGTGACTTTCAAACATTTAGTGAAGTGCATGACTACAACACAAGGCATAAAGAAGATTTGGTTTGTCCATACACAAGACTTAAAAAAAACCGAATTTAGTGGTCTGAAATTCTATAATGCCCTGCCTATAATATGAAACTGCTCAATGTAAAAAAATTTAAATACGAGCTAAAGAAATTTTTAATCAATGCTTGTCTCTACAATATACACGACTTTTATTCTCATTGTAATGCCAATTTGTGAAATTTTAGTGAGTAATTGTAACCTACCACTACTTACTGTGTATCTTTTTTAATACTGTGCATTGTCCATTTTAATACTATTGTTTTTTTTTTACCTATTTTAGCTCTCTTGCAATTACTTCTAATCTTCCTTTTGATTAATTATAGCACCTACTGTATGTCTTATCAAATGACACCTATAAACAGTACTGTTTCTCAGGTCAATAAATTATTATTATTATATATATACATATATAATCTAATTGGCCTCCGCACCACATATTACTTACATTACTTCCACATATCAAATGTTAAAAGAAGAACTTAACAAATTCAACATTATCTAAAAGAAAATATTATCAGTTCTGTGTAAGTAGTAAGTATCTATGGAAATAATATAAACAGAATCTTAAATCTGTGTATTTGACATACACGGCAAAATAAGAATTCTTCCAAAAAAAGCTTTGAAATCGGAAAGAGACTACTTTCCGAAACGTCAACAAAACACATTATTTCTGTGTTTATTCCAATTTATATTATTTGTAAAACATAACCTCTGACTGTGCCTTTGACGTAAACGCCACGGGCGCAGAGGCTTTTTTCCAATAATCCTATTATTTTGTAGATAATACATGTGGTAGAAAACCCAAATAACAGGAAAAAATATAATTTAAATTGGTTGGTAAAAAGTAATCTCTTGCTGTTTTTTTTTTTTGACATAAACGTCATAGGGGCAGAGGTTATTATTCCAATATACTAAATAATCGTGTTTTTGTAGATTCTGTGATAATTTTTGTAGAAGATCTATGTGGTAGATACCCCAAAGAAGAAGAAAAGAATATGAATAGAACACCACACTTAACGTTTAGACAAGGTTGTGATTTTTTAGTTGCTATTTTGTTCCACCAAAATTAATTTTGTGCTTTCAATCATTTCCGAGAAAACTAAATACTACATCAGTAGTAACAGCAATATCTCGCGGTTATTAATGTAAGTAAAAAATATAGTGTCAGAATTTGCTACTTTAAGAGTGCTTTAAAATGCCAAGGGTGTATTTTTACTTTCTCATCTATAGATAAAGTATTGGCGTCGCGAAAAAGTCCTTATTCCAAACATTATTGAAAATGAACGTTTTGAAGACCAACAATAGTAAATATATCAAATTGTCATATCCTCTGTGTGTGCGTGTGGGTGAGTGTATGTCTGTGTGTCTCTGAGTTTATCGGTCGGTCTGTGGGTGATACATTCTTCTCGAACACGGCTTAATATAGAAAGCTGAAATTTTAGACATAAAATCTAACAGAACGCTATTGAAAATTAGTAAAATCAGTGCCTAGGGAGGGTCAAAAATAATTATTGGTCAAATCAAAAAGTGTTTCGATAAAAAATGTTCAGTATAAAAAATTGCCTCTAAAAGTTTTTTTGAATTTCTCATTACTAATCAAATGCAGTTTGTGCCTCTCAAATATCTATAAAAATTATAGTTTGGTTGTAAGAAACAATGCAAAATATAAAAATTACGGCACCACTACATTATTAGCAAAAACTTTGAAATAGTAGAAAGTTAAAAATTCATATTTTTTAAACTATTTTGTAAAATCAATTTTTAAAATAGTTTTTACTTGCTTTATTAACTGCTAATATTGATGTAATAAAATATAATTTTAATTGAGTAGTATAATTATACAACTTTAAATTTAACTCTAGATTATAAATACATTATACGTTAACAAAGCAAATAATAAAGAAATTTCATCATTTCATTTCTAGGTAAGTATATAAGTCTATTCATTCAGAACATCTGGGAGTAATAAATGAACCCTTAAGTTCGTGAGGGCTTTGTACTTATCCATCCCTTATCTACATTTTTACTTAAAATGTTTGTTGAGGAATATCTAAGTTAATATTGTATGCAGAAATTTTATTAAATTAAATAAATAAATATAGTACTGTAATTAGTGAAAAGGTACAAACTTATTGAAGGTTTTAAATAGTATCAAAGCATCTAAGTTTATTAAATTAACAAATATAAGTAAGTGTCATCTGTTAAGCAATAATGTAGATCATTTTAATGTATAAAAATCGTCAATTTTCTAATGTTTTCTTAGTATTTCATTCTCTATACGTGATAATAATCTAGTTACAATTTATTTTAAGGTTTTAAATATTAAAGTAGACTCACAGAAATCTAAATGTACTTAATGTATGTGGAGCTTGCGATCAGTAACGTATTGAGATGCCATTTTAATGTTTAGAAATGGCCAATTTTTAAATATTTTATTGACACTTTATTTTCTATAAGTAAAAATAACCAAAATACAATTTCTTTTAAGGTCTAAAATAGTAGAATTAAAATATGTAGTAAAATTCTAATATTTTTATCATAGGCTGCGGATATTTTGTCAAGTTATTATATTTTTGCCAAACATTCTTCCCTTTTCTGCAGCCATATGCAATGTTATGTCTAACTACAACTTTTAAATTTTTTATTGTTTTCGAAGGTTCTTCATTGTATAATTTGCAGACTTAAATTCTTAAATTTTAATATTTTTACTTTCTCATATTACGTTTATAGGAAAGTATTTTGATCATGCAAAAATAGATTTTGAGTTTTTGGTGAATTTACACGTTTTTAGATCCCATGAAGCCAAAAAGTGACTTTCAAAAAATGTTTGTTTACCGTCCGTGCTCGAACATAGAGTCTAAATTACTGGATGGAATGTGCTCAAATTTTGCATGCATATTCAGGGCAATCACACCTCGAAATGAACTCGCAAAATCGGTTCTAGTGCAAATGTGGAGTGATTTCACCCCTAAAAACCAGCAAAAAATAGATTTTTTAAAATTTAAAACGCCTCTAAGAATTTTGATTAATTTTAACACATGGACACACCTTTTCAGTACGAGTATAAGATAGCATGACCATTTAATTCTTAAAAATCTCGATTTTCATAAAAATCTTTGTTCTGTTTTTGCGTAGAAAGTATGGGGTCTACAGAGCTGAAATTTGGCCTGGTAGTGAGTGTTATTTGACTAAAAATTTAAGTTTATAATAAAGAAGTCTTATCATTCAAAAGTTTTAGTTTAATAATTAATATATTTTTTACTTGATAATATTTAAATATTTATAATAAATAGAACAAATAGAAAAATTTACAACGACTAATGTGTCTTTACGTTATTCAAAAATGCGTGTGAGAACATTGAATATATATTCAATATGGGCTGAGATGTTGGCAAAAAACTTTTATTTCAAATGTTTAAATGGTTAAAAAATTTAAGCATTTTATATTGTAAGTACCTAAAACTTGTATAAACAGTATAACTGAACTGAGACAAAAGTACTAGTACGAAAATTTAGATTATCGCTATAACAAATATCTATCAAACAAAAATATCGGCTTCTATTCGCCGTTTGTAAATTTATTCCGGAGGAATTCATACGCAAATAATATAAAGATATTGTAAACGACAAATAGAACTAATACTGTTTTTATTGTTAAAAGTACTCTATATAAGAATACAGTCCATAAATGAATGTCCCAAAAATTCAAATATTTTTGAAACTTCTGGAGGTGCAAAATTAATAAGATGGAAAACCTAAAACGCAGTAACAACAAAAGCAGTAAATTTTAACAAATATCAATTTATACCTTTTGCTTCGATAAGGGCTATTCTATTCGCCGTTTGTCAAATTATTCCGGAGGAATACATACGCAATTAATATAAAGATTTTGTAAAAGACAAATAGAACTAATACTGTTTTTACTTTTAAAAGTACTCTATATAAGAATACAGTCTATAAAAGAATGTCCCAAAAGTTCAAATATTGTTGAAGCTTCCGGAGCTGCAAAATTAATAAGATGGAAAACCTGTAACACAACAAAAGCAGTAAATTATAACAAATATCAATTTAAACCTTTTGCTTCGATAAGGGCTATGTCAACGACTTCCGTAATTTTAAAGGAGACCATGGAAAGGTTGATGGAAGGTTACGTTTCTATGTGTTTTTTAGGGAGATTAATTTGTTATTAATTAATTAGTGTTTACACAAAATAAAGTGTGGTATCTTTAATTTTTTACTGAACATCTTCAAATTTACGCTAAAATGTACTTCTGCGATTGTAAAATAAGAGCCCTAATGTTGATTCGAATAGTGTTTAATCTTTTTTAAAAGTTTTCGTAAAAATTGTACTCTATAAGAGCTTTCCTATTGTATCCCCTAGTTTCATTAAAATTTAACCGTTTTCTTCAAAAGGACAATAGTTTGTTCAAAAATACCTCTCTTAAATTAACTTTAATGCAGTGATCGGGTGATGTATTACTTAAAAAATATGAAATAATACATGGCAGAAAAATGCTTGAGAGACCAAAAAAAATCTTAGACAAAGACAATTGTAGTAAGATTAAAGCAGAAAGTTTTTCAACAATGCTGTTATTTTACATTTTGTGTCACATGTAAGACATATGGATTTTTAGGCCTTTTAATAATACAGCATGACTGAATTGTCTTAAATGGCTTGCTTGATTTTTACGACGAGTCGTAGGAGTTCTTAGAACAACAATATTGAGTCTAAATAAAAGTGGTAAATATTTAATTTTAGGTACTTCATAATTGTTCACTTTATTTAACAAACATAATACTTCATGGAAAGGGAGGTTTATTGGAATGGCTAAAAAGAAAAAATGCCATTAGTTGCAGTCAGTTGCGTTTTAAAGGAAAAATAATACACTATAGCAATTTTCTGATTGGCTGAATATAAGAGTCCAAAGATACATATATATTGAATTATCTCCGAAAGTTCTTATACGCCTTGAGGCTAATTGTGTAGGCACATATTTCTTTTTGATTATTTTATGCCATACGGCTTAAGTCTAACGCCTAGCTATTTTATAAGCTAATTTCATTTAGTGTTTTTCATTACTGACGTTACAAGTGAAAATGTACGTTTTTCGTCCAAGAACAATAAAATTAGTGGCTGCTGCAAAGAAGTTGGAGAATGAAACTGGTAAGTACATTGTTTAAAATTCTGCATAGTTATATTATTTTGTTGAGGTTGAAGAAATAACATAATCCGAATGTAAAGCCGAATCAATGAAGCGGAAAAATCATTATATCTTCTAAACTCTCAAAAAACAGATCCGATTTTTAAGTTTTTAAAAAATATTTGTTATATTCAATTATTCAAAATCAGAAACGCAGATAATTTTTAGAACACCAAATTTAAAATTATATATGAAAAATTTTGTCAAATTTAAGATTTTTATATATTAATTCCGGTTTTCGAAGAAAAAATATAGTTGGGCGGTTTTCGGGGTCAGTGATTACAAATACATTGTAAAAAAAAGGATTTTCTTAAAATTTTCTCCGAATTTTCCGAGATACATTGCTTTCAAATTTTCCAAAAAAGGAGAGAGGGGAAACCAAAATCTTATAGAAAACATTCTAAAAAAATCAGATACAGAAATTTAAAAGTCCTTTATCCATGTTGCCATAAAACGCATACCAGTTTTTCCGGCAAAACCTATAAAAATAGCAAAAACTTTGAGAATCGCTAAAAACTTTTTTTATTAGAAGTCTGGAAAAATTCGTAATACCAGGAAATTTAATTCTAAACAATTTTCATCTCCCTTAAATGCATATTTTTCGAAATACGCGCAAGTTTTGGTTGTTGGACTTTAGAGATTATCTAGAGACTAACCCCTTTACGAGTAGTCTCTATCAATCTCAAAAAATATATATTGTTATGTGCTGCCCTCTAACAGAGAGGAGAGTTGTAATTACTCCCTGGCCAGAAGGGTGGCGCCATCTGTGGGCCAACTGGCGAACCACCATTTAGTAGTGCCTAAGAAAATTCTAGAGAATTCCAGTATATTTGTGGAAAGTTCTACAATGATATTCTGGACATTCCAAGTGGGTATATAAAGAGGTGAAGCCAGCAGATAGAAAAACAGTACAGTACAGTTTAGTGAAGGATAAACAGTTCAGTTTAGTATCCAGTACAGTTCTGGGTAATCTGTGGTTCTGGTTACAGATACAGTTTGTAGAACAGTTCAGTTGAGTGAAGTATGCAGTTTAGTGAAGTAAACAGACAAGAGAGTTTTTAGGTTAGACAAGAGTTGACAAGTTTAAGAAGAAAAGTAAAGTGCTAGTGTTTTAAAAGTAGTGAAATTATATTAGATTAAGTTATTATTAGTTGTGTGATTTTTAAGTATTTGCTAGTGTAATTTTAGTGATTAAATAAATCAGTGGTTTGTGAAAATTCTTGTTGCAAGTTATTTGGAATCCACAAAGTGTTTACTGAAAATTGTAAGAACGTAACAATTGGTGTCGGAAGCGGAATTGCAACAGAATTTCTGAAGAATTTGACAAAGTTCCATAGTGTTCTATTTGGAAACCACTGGAGATAGTGAAGTGAGTCGAACTGGAAAGTGACATAGACTTTAAATAAGACTTGTTAGTGTTGTTTGTCAGTGTTGTTTGTTAGTTTTTGAATGGAAACAAGAAGCATGGCTGCTGAAAAACAAATGCAAGACATGTTAGCTGCATTTAGCAAAATGATGCTAGAAGAACAAGAGAAACGACGTCAAGAAGATAAAGAAGAACAAGAAAGACGACGTCTGGAAGAAAAAGAAGAACAAGAAAAACGACGTCAGGAAGAAAAAGTAGAACAAGAGAAACGTGAAGAAGAATTAAGGAAAATTATACAGGGGCAACAAGATGTTATCCTTTCGGCAACTGAAGACCTCAAAAGTGAAATTAAAGAGGATATGGGCAACATAAAGACTGAAATATGTGATGTCAAAGGAAAAGTAAATAAGGTTGAAGAGGAAGTATCTGAAGTCAAAGGAAAAGTTACTGGCGTCGAAGAAAAAGTTATTGGCGTCGAAGAAAAAGTTATTGGCGTCGAAGAAAAAGTTACTGGTGTTGAAGAAAAAGTTACTGGTGTCGAAGGGAAAGTTACTGGCGTTGAAGGGAAAGTTACCGATATAGAAGGAAAATTTCGTGCAGTTGAAGGAGAGGTAGAGCGACTTAAGCGACTGTTAAGAGAACAAGGAGGCCAACTGGTATTATCATCGTCAGGTCCTCGATTACAACCGCCTTCCTTTGATGGTCAAACTTCTTGGTCAACCTATAAAAGACAATTTGAGGCAGCGGCATACGCAAACAATTGGAGTAACGAAGACAAAGCTATGGCATTGGTGCTAGCATTAAGAGGTCAAGCCTCAGAGTTGCTTCAGACCATCCCAGTGACGCAGCAAAGGGATTTTAAAGTTTTGGAGGCTGCACTAGATCTAAGGTATGGCGACCAACACCTCGCCCAAGTATACAGGACTCAGCTCAAATCACGCACACAAAAGACTGGGGAAAGTTTACAAGATTTCGAAGCAGCTGTTGAGCGACTGACATACCTGGCTTACCCGGATGCACCCAAAGAATTCCAGGAACAATTAATAGTTGATACTTTCATCGATGGCATAAGAGATGAGGAGATCAGGCGAGTCCTTAGATTAACTCGAGCTAAGACTGGTAGCGAAGCCTTGATCCATGCCCTCGAAGTTGAGACCGCTTATGAAGAGACTCTACATCCGAGAGTACGAGCCATGAAAGTAGAAGAAGAGAACCATTTAGAAAAGTCAAATATGGAATCTTTGATGGCTGACATGCGCAAAATGATAAGCCAGTTGATGAACAAACCAGATGCTCCAAGGAAGCAGGAAAGAGAACAGAGCGATGGACAGCCAAGAAAGGTGATTCGGTGTTATCAGTGCAGCAAACCAGGACATATGATGCGGCAGTGTCGAGAACGGAATCCTGGGGAAATAAACACTGCAAAGAAAGAGGAAGTTCGCTCTGATAAGATGAGATTGATTGTTATGTTAACAGACATACAGAAAATGGTCGCACAATTACTAAACGAATTAAGTTCGCGACCGGAGCTGAAACAGGAACCGCAACCGCCGAAACAGGAGCCGAAGCAGCAGCGAAGTGCTGGAGGTCCGACAAAAGTAATCCGCTGTTATAATTGCGGCAAATTGGGGCATGTCAAGAGGTACTGTCGCCAGAGGAGCCCTAAGGAAGTGAATGCCGAGAATGTAAAAACGCAGCAGGATATAGCAGAAGTGAAGGCAGTTAAGATAGAGGTTCCGAAGGACTGGTCAAAGAAAGTTCTAAGAGAGGAACAACTGAACGACGATGAAATTGGACCAATGTTGAAGGCGAAAGAAAAAGGAATCCGCCCGGAATGGAAGGACGTTTCCAGTAAAAGTGTTGGACTGAAGGCTTTATGGGCGCAATGGGATTCACTTAGGGTTATAGATGGCCTATTACGGAGAGCATGGGAGAGCCCGGATGGGAAAAAAGTTACCATGCGGTTGCTGATACCCAGGTGCCGAGTACCAAAAGTACTTCGGGAAGTGCACGAGGGAATATCCAGAGAGCACTTTAGCAGAAATAAGACTTTGGCTAGAGTACGGGAGCGATTTTACTGGGTAAATAGCTGTCAGGATGTAGAGGCTTGGTGTCGCAGTTGCAAGGTTTGTGCGAATGTGGCTGCCAAGAGGTCACCTACAGGGAGTGGTGATCGAATGAAGGCTAGATATGACCGCAATGCCAGTTCAGCAGGATTCAAGGTGGGGGACTCGGTTTGGCTGTATAACCCACAGCGGAGTGAAGAAGGATTCTCGAAGCCTCGCTCACCTTGGGAAGGACCGTATTCTGTCATCACTCGGATCAACGACGTTGTTTATAGGATTCAACGTAGAAAGAAGTCCAAGATGAAGATCGTGCACCTGGACAGGTTGGCAAAGTATACTGGGGTATCTGAAGTGCCTGACCGGGACGTTCAGGCTTAAGGAGGGGGCAGTGTTATGTGCTGCCCTCTAACAGAGAGGAGAGTTGTAATTACTCCCTGGCGAGAAGGGTGGCGCCATCTGTGGGCCAACTGGCGAACCACCATTTAGTAGTGCCTAAGAAAATTCTAGAGAATTCCAGTATATTTGTGGAAAGTTCTACAATGATATTCTGGACATTCCAAGTGGGTATATAAAGAGGTGAAGCCAGCAGATAGAAAAACAGTACAGTACAGTTTAGTGAAGGATAAACAGTTCAGTTTAGTATCCAGTACAGTTCTGGGTAATCTGTGGTTCTGGTTACAGATACAGTTTGTAGAACAGTTCAGTTGAGTGAAGTATGCAGTTTAGTGAAGTAAACAGACAAGAGAGTTTTTAGGTTAGACAAGAGTTGACAAGTTTAAGAAGAAAAGTAAAGTGCTAGTGTTTTAAAAGTAGTGAAATTATATTAGATTAAGTTATTATTAGTTGTGTGATTTTTAAGTATTTGCTAGTGTAATTTTAGTGATTAAATAAATCAGTGGTTTGTGAAAATTCTTGTTTGCAAGTTATTTGGAATCCACAAAGTGTTTACTGAAAATTGTAAGAACGTAACAATATAATATCTGACTTACTGCATGTCATAATGAACCAAAATAGTCCCTAAATAATCTTTTCTAATAAAGTTAAATTCTCCAGATATCGGTTCAAAAATTACTTAATATTTTTGTAATAATATCCAGAAAATGTCACTGTCACATGTTTAAATGTTACATTTTTTAAAATTATTTCATTTGGTGACACTGAGTCTCACTCAATATTTATTGGTATTTTCTGTGTCCCATTACATATTCTTTCTTCCATTAGAGAATCTAAATGCAAAAAATATTTCAAGGGACCTGAAATTAAGTTGTTTTTCAATTAAGTCGAGTGTTTTTTCTTGAGAACAATAATGGATAAAAAACGCAGATAGATATATTTTGCCCGAAAAAATAATCGATCTATCAATATGGGATAGTTTTTACCTCTTTCAAGCTTTGATTAAACTCATTTGTTAACTGTGAGAAAGTTGATTATCACGAAACATTCTCACAAAAAATTCATTTGGTTCAGTAGGTTTTAAACTCACACGTCCGTGGTAGTTCTGTATCTACGGGATGTACACTGAGTGTTAACTTAAAACAGAATTTACATAATTCCATATTTAAAAACAAAAGTTAAAAGCCTCTTAGATAAATCATATTCATATTCCCAACTTCACTATTCTATAGTGATAACTCTCGATGTACTCCTAATTGCGCTTATTTGTCAAGCAATTTTTTCTTTGTATCAAACATTTGGATAAATCGATACTCATAAACGACTTACATACCTGTAATCGATATTCCTAGCATAGATTATTTGTAAGATACTATACCGTTTGCTACTATTTTTTGTATATCGGATATAAAATTTTCTTACTTTATTTTCAGATTTACCGGATGAAAAGGAAGTGACACCCAATAATACCTATTTAGACCCTGATTATATTTCCCCATCAATAACTGAATATGAAACTGATGCAGACCTTTCCGATCCTAAATTTTATGGTGGCGAATTAGAGTATGCAGAGCTTCAATCAATGCCAATATATAATTTCAATACTACTGCTGCGATAGAAAGCGATCACAATGCTGATAACATTGCTTTTAATGATATTGACATGCATGATAAAGTGGCCGTTAATGCTGATTTAGAGGAGAACAATGCTAAAATTGAGGAATTACCCGAAACCAAGCCCCAAACCACTTACATGCCTCCTACTGAGGTCAGTGAAGTTTCAGGTCACCCCAAAACTACGAATTTTCTTGCTAGAGGAAAAAAAAGAAAACACAATTGCGTTTATTGTGATATTTCAGTACAGAATTTTGCACGACATCTAGAACGACAGTACACTGATGAACTTGATGTCCAGAAATTTTTGTCGATGGAAAAAAACAATCTGAAGCGCAAACAATTGATCGACAAAATACGCAAAGAAGGAGATTTCTGTTCTGGTCAATTTATACCTGTACAAGTAAAAAAAGGACAATATAACACAAAATCTATTGAAGAAAATAATTGCAACAGTCAAGTTAATGAAAACGCATGTGAATTACTGCCTTGCATTTATTGTAGGGGATATTATGCCAGAAGCACTCTTAGAAGGCATGTAAAGCGTTGCCATTTTAATAACAAAGCAGAAACCTCTAAACGCACACACCCTCAAGCAGAGGGTCATACTTTAATGGCAGATCATTTTGGACCAAATGATCCTCTCCGTATATCAGGAGTACTTAAAACACTTCATCCAGATGATATATCTTTGGTTGCAAAACGTGATAAAATCATTTGTGAAGTAGCTAGAAAGTACGTTAAATCCCATAGAGAAAAACATTTAGTTGCGGTTGCTAGGCGATACATGAGACGGTTGGCTCGTCTTCTTATTGAAGTACGTAACATTGAAAATAATAAATCTCTATCAATGTTATCTATCTTGCACCCATCAAAATTTAAAGTAACAGTGCAAGCAACTCGTATAATTTGTTGTTACGATTCAATAAATAAGACATTTAAGTCATCTTCCATGGCTCTTCAAATGGGAACGTTAATAAAAAAAGCAATCAGTGCGGCCTATTCTTTGGAAATCCAGAAGAAATATGACTCACCAATTTTAAACTTTTTGAATTCCTTCAAAAGATTAATTGAGAACGAATGGGCTATAGAAGTCTCTACTGAAGCAGGTAAAAATTTGCATTTAAATAGGTTTAATAAGCCAACACTAATGCCTATGGCAGAAGATATTTCTAAAATGAAAAATTATTTAGATGAATTAATTTTGCACTCAAAATCTAAATTAAATGAAAATAATACGAGCGAAGAGGCTTTCAAAAATTTGACTGAAAGTACGTACTGTAGCCTGCTACTCTTTAACAAACGGTGTGTAGGTGAACTTCAACGGCTATCACCTACAGAAAAAATTCTTATTAATAAACTTAAAAGAATTATTATAGAGGGTAAAAGGGGAAAGGGTGTTCCTGTGTTATTTGATAAAGTAACACAAGAGGGACTAGATTTAGCTATAAAACACAGAAGCAACTTTTTTGAAACTTATAACCCTTTCCTGTTTGGAATATGTCATTCTGAATCGTGTATTAGTGGATACCATGTACTTAGAAAACACGTGAATCTGGCTCTCGGTGATCCAAATAAAACTGCTACACTTACTTCAACGAAGCTTCGTAAGCACCTCGCAACAATTTCACAGATATTGAAAATGGGTAATGAAGATTTGGAGCAGTTGGCAACATTTATGGGTCATACCACCAAAACCCATAATGAATGGTACAGGTTACCATCCGATAGTTATCAGATGGCGAAAGTATCAAAAATTTTACTTCTTGCTCAAAATAACTCCATAGATAGGTACAAAGGACACAACCTAGATGAGCTTGATATAGACGATGACATATTAGAAATGGAAGATAATAGTGATACAGAAGGTGAGCAGGAAACAGAAGAGTTACAATTAGAACGTAGCATAGAAGTTGAAGAAATTGAAGAAACTATCCAACATAATAGGACAACTTCAACCAATAAGAAAAAGAAAATAGTAATTAAAAAGTGGACCCGTGAAGAGAAAACCGCCACAGAAAAATTCTTTAAAAATCACATTAAGAGGAAAATTGCTCCGAAGAAAAATGAAGTCATGAACTTAATTCAATTATACCCATCACTTTTTAAAGAAAGAAAATGGGACAGCATTAAAGTTTATGTTTGCAATCAATATGCAAAAGAATAATTCCTTTCAAAACTGTAAATCAATGATTTTCGTAGCATCACAATGAAGTTTAGTTTGAATGTAACAAATGTTTTAAAATTATTTTAAATATTTCTTTTTCATTCACTTAATAATAATTTACATACAAAAATTACAAAAAAATAGCTTTTATTTAGATATTTTTTACAGAACATTTAATTACCTATGATTTGCCTTTCTTTATTTTTGTACGACAAAAATTGAGTAAGTAATGGTGACAGAAGCTAAAAATATGTATGCACATCCTCACACAAATATTTATTGTTAAATAACTTTTACATAACATTTAATAGAAGCGTCTTGGAAAGCTTTCTATTATTTTTTTCAATAAGTAATTCTATTGTAAGTTTAGTTTATTCATATTTGTTATTTTACTTAAATTAACAATATTTTTAACATAAAATTGGATGGTTTTTTACAGATTTTTATTAAAAACATTATTTTTAGGCAACTATCACAAAAAATTACGTTTATCGGATCTGACAGCATTCCTAAAGTGTCATCGCTTTGTACTCATTGGTGAATCTTATTTTTGGACGCTTTTTATTTTTTAACTGGCAGCTTGATATATAGTCGTAAAAATTTAGACAAATATTCTTCAAACGGCATTTTTCATGACTATAATACACGAATAAAAAATGACATTCGAATAGATTATTTGCGATTAGAGAAATCCAGAATTTCATCTAATTACTACTGTCCCTTGTTCCTCAACAAAATTCCACCATGCATAAAGTTGTTATCATTCAATAAATATAAAAATATTATAAAACAAACACTAATAGCAAAAGCTTTTTATAGTGTCAATGATTTTTTACAAGATGACAATATACATTTCAGCACTGTGTAAATTATTTCAAAATTTCTTACCTTCTGTGTAACAAAATGTATGTCTAAATCTCTATCCGTTTGTTTTTTACAGCTTTGTTTTTTACAAACTTTTATTCATTATTGTATTAAATGTGACTATTAATAAAGTCTTTTAAATTTTTAACTATATGTACATTATACTTTTATACAATTATCACATATCTAAATGTAACTTTGATTTTGTTTGATGTTCATGCCAAATTGACTTGTGTAATGATCCTGTATGGTATCAAATGCATCAATAAACACTACTACTACTACTACTTAGTAGCCTTCTTGCAAAATTTTGTCTTTTGCCTCCAGTAATTTATACGAAACAATTTAAAAAATACTTTATTTTACTTTTTGAGACAGTTGAATAAAAAATGTTTTGTGCACCTCGGCCAAATGATCTTTCTCGGCCGAATTAGAAGTTTGCTTGGCCTCGGCTGTGCCTCAGCCGCAAATTTCGAATTCGGCCGAGAGATTATATATTTTTGAGCTCAAGAACGTTCATTTATTTCTATATTGATTGGTCGTTGCAAAGCAACATTCACTAAGATAATTTCTGAAAGTTTTCATTGTCAACGTCATATATTTAAAATGTTTACTTGTAATTTTAAAATAAAATATAATAGAGGTAAATCAAGAATATACTCGATTTGTTTAGGTTTAACTTTGAAATATAAAATAAATAGATATTAATAAAAAAAACTGTGCGTTTTATTATATCTGCCAATTTTTATCCTGGAAATAATCTTTACATAGGTCATCAAATTTAAACGCTCAAACTGTCTACATCCACATAATTTTTAAAATTTTGCTTTGGTACAAATGCTTTCTTGTATAATAATCTTAGATAAAATCCCTCGACCGACGGTCTCGGGATTTTATCAAACTATTATACACTCAAATTTTTTAAAATTATGGTATGTACGCAGTTTAAAAAATTAAATTTGATGCACTCGGGATGTAACCATGATTATTCCCCCGTTTTTTTGTTAAAAATAAACAATTTGCCATTAACGTCAAAAATTATACTGTCAGACTAATAGCCGAGTCAATGAAGTGGAAAGCCATTAAAACTTCGAAATTCTCGGAAACAGAACCGATTTTGATTATTTTTTTTTAATGTTTGTTACATTCAAGTGTTCTAAATTAGAAACATTCCATCTGGTGCGCTCAATTATTTATATTGTTTAAACAATTAAAAAAATTATGAAACAATTAATTTTTTAACGTAGAAAAGACGAGCAAAATTAAATTTTTGCGCTTTTTGATAAAAAAATGACAACTTTTGACTCTTGTTACATTTTTGAAAAAAAAATCATATTTTCCGAAGTATATTTGTTTCAAATTTTCCAAAAAAGAGAGGGGGAAACCAAATTTTTATAGAAAACATTTGAAAAAATTCAAGTGGATATTTTTTCAGTGTTTTAATTTCTTTACATGGACGCCAAATTGTGTGTCTAGTGAAAATTTATACCAGTTTAATATTCAAAATGTATTGTAGCTTTCATTCTCATTCTAGAGTAACCCGAATTTCGAACACCTTAGTTAATTGGTTTATATAAATATGCACCTACAAGAAAAACAAAAATAAAATAATATATGTATAAATGTAAATAAAAATTTTAATAACTCCAACAAAACACATAGTGTGTATTTGCACAGTTCAGTCCCGTTTTTCATACGTGGTTGTGGTTAAATGAACATGTTTAATGTGAAAACAGACGATACTGTACTAGATCACAAGCCCATGCTAAATTTTTAGTGGGTCATATGATACCGCTTGAAAAGGTATAATTTTTGTAATCCTACAGAAATAAATCACTTTGAGCCCTATGCCGTACATTTTAGGTGAGATATGGGAAAGCCGCGGAAAAGTGAAAATTGCAACCCACGGGGTTGCATTTTTTCAGACTATCCTGTACGGCTTACGTTTATTTGGACTGTATTTATATATGTGACTCTTAAAAAGAGAATGCTGTACAAAAATAATGGGACAGAAGTACAGAAATAATTTTCGTTTTCCGAAAACTGACCTCTTTGTACTAAGGTGATACGATACCGTACGGCTTTTATGAAATTCAATTTTTATATTAACCAGGATGAACTTTTTTGCTATGCCGTACAAATCAGTTGGACCATGAGGAGGCAAACGCGAGATCAACCCACTTCCTACACCTCTATTAAGGGTGGTGATTTGATACCACATAAAGCTTGATTATTTTAATACTATCTTATATAATACTAATTTTTATTACCATGCCGTACATTTTATTTAGTACATGTGTCTGGAAAATTGAATTTTTGGTCCCAGAGTGACTTTTTCTGAATAAAAAAGTATTGTAAGATTTTATTACATTCGAGCAATACTTGATATTGTAATTATTCGAAACCAATTATTCAAAGTTAATGGATCTGAAGCGCAAAATTATTTTCCTAAAATTTTCCGCTATATTATGTCGAAACAGTGCGTAAATAAATTATACTTTATAATAATTAATATTTATCAAAAGATGAAACGCAAAAGCTGAAAAATAGTATTTTCTATGTACTTGTAACAAAGGTGATTCAGTAAAACAGAAAAGCATCTTGTTTACTTTCACATCCCCAGTTCTTTTTCTAGGTTATCCTCATACATTTATTTCAAGGCTTATTCAACCAGAAATCAGGGTAGTCGGAAACAGTCCGGAGCAAGCGCACAAGAGAAATACACGCTATTATAAGCCGCGTGTGCATGTTCCCAGCAATGTGCTTTTGCTCCTGACAGTTTCTGACTGTTCTAATCTATTATAGAAAATTGTATTCTTTTATTATAATCACTCTCACCCCTATTAATATTAAACATTAAAAAACTAGTATGTCCTCGATTCTTCCTGAAATTTACTATAAAAATGTATAAAATATATCTAGAAATTTATAATTTGCTGTTTAAAAAACCATCACGTGGAATTGAAAATTTTTGTTAAATCCATTATTATAATGGATTTAACAAAAACTTTCAATTTCACGTGATTACTGATCTATTACAGATCAGTAATTAATATATGCATATTCTTTTCATCATATGAATGATGAATTACATTTTTTAATTTTTCCAAATATAGTATGTTGTAAAATTAAAAGTGTTGGAAAACACGTTTGCCTAAAAACAAACTTATAAAACATACTAAAATTTTTTACATTGTAAAAACTGTAACACATAATTTTTTCATAAAGTTTCCAAATAAGTTAACCAAAAACAGAAAATTTTAGGTAATTTATATATATTTTTTATAATTAATTGCGTTACATTGTATGTTAAAGTTTAAAAGTGATATATACCAATTTTTTCCTTTACTTTAAGGAAAATTCGTCTCTGAAATATGTATATGGTTCTGGTATTTCATTGCGGCCCATATAAAATGTACGGCATTGTAATTGTTCATCAACTTTTGCTATTTTCAATGATATTTTGCAAACGCCGTATGGTATCTAATGACCATTAAGGGTCGTGTACGATGAATAAAATCTAGTGTTTAAAATCCCAACAATGAAAATGTACGGCGTGGACATATTTTTATTCTTTTATAGTCAAGGAAAGGAAAAACGATGTAAAGTTGAAAATCTATCTATTGTATTAAAATATAGATAATTTTTTAATTTGCATATTTTTTTAAAAATTTCACTGCAATTTTCTAATTTTATTATTGTCGATTATTTTTTGTACGGCTACTAAATAAAATAAAAATTCTAACCTACATTAATCAAATAATAATAATAATAATAATCGAGCCTATTCGAACTGCCTCAGCGTGTTGCCGACAATCCACCGACCGTCGATCAGGTGGAAACTTTCTGGAAAACATTGTACGAACAGAGGCTTCCGCTCAACAGAGACTCTCCGGCCTTGGCACACTTTGAAGCCTTTTGCCAAAGGCTTCATCTACAACAGGAGGTGTGCCAACCAATAACCCCAGAAGAGGTTCGAAGAGCTCTTGAAGGCTCTAAGAATTTTGCTGCTCCAGGTCCCGATGGGATTAATAACTTTTGGTGGAAAAAGTTAACCAGTACCCACCACCATTTGGCCAGAATTTTTAATTCTTGGCTAAATGGGGAGCAGCAAATTCCTTCTTGGGTTGTTGAGGGGCGGACAGTGCTGATCCCCAAGAACGGAGATTTGTCCAACCCAAAGTACTATAGGCCGATAACCTGTTTAAACGCATGTTACAAGGTGTTCACACGCATCTTGTACATGCGGGTACTCCAAGCAGTTAACCCAGTTTACAAACGGATATATGAGCAACGAGGGCCGAAGAGAGATGTCGCTGGCTGCAAGGAGAACCTGTTGATTGACAGATGTGTCACGCAGGACTCCGTGCAGTATAAGCGGAATCTCTCCATGGCCTGGATCGATTACCGCAAGGCATTTGACATGACATCTCATGAGCTTATTGTACACTTACTCCGATGTCTTGCGGTCGCTGGTCCCGTAGTGAGATGCATTCAAGATCTGATGCTGCTCTGGAGGACTCGCTTTACCATAACATCTGGTAATGATAGAGTCCAAACAGAGCCGGTAACGTTCAAAAGGGGAGTATTTCAGGGAGATTCCCTCAGCCCCCTTTTGTTTTGCATCTCGCTACTGCCATTATCCGTCTCGCTCCGGAAAACCCGCGGTTACAACTGTGGTACCCCCGGCGACAGGAGGCATAAGGTCACCCATTTGTTTTATATGGAAGACCTTAAACTTTACGCCTCCGGAGAAAGGGATCTCCAACAATCCCTTAGGGTGGTACAGGAGTACACGCAGGCTGTCGGTATGCAGTTCGGATTGGACAAATGTGCACTGGTCCATCTCAAGAGAGGACGATGTGGGGACTACGGCGAGGGCGCGCAGCTCGTAGACGGAAGCATCCTACACCATCTAGATGCCGGAGAGTCGTACACTTACTTGGGTGTCGAGCAACGCTCCACCCAAGAAGTGGGTGTAGTGAAAAGCGCTCTCCGCGGCAAGTATCAGCACCGACTCCGACAGATCTGGTCTTCAGAACTGTCGGGGAAGAACAAGGTTTCTGCTACTAATATGCTTGCCGTTCCAATCCTTCTCTATTCCTTTGGAGTAGTGAAGTGGACTTGAGAGGAGCTGCGTCAACTCGATGTAGGAACCCGGAGAAAGATGCGCCTCAATAGGAGCCTGCATCCTAAATCGTCCGTTCCACGGTTATGTCTCCCACGACATCGTGGAGGCCGTGGACTCTTGAGCTTGGAGAGTCTACACAGCAGGATGGTGCTGGATGGAGCCTGTAAGGTCGTCAGGAGTTCGGATCCCCTCCTCTGCATGGTCCGAGACCATGAAAATGCAGGGGTAGGAGCTTTTCTGTTTAAGGCAGCACGCAGAGCAGCCGATGAACTCGGTCTCATCTTTGACGTTGAGCGGTATAATCCCGACTCTGTCACCGAGTTGGAACCCGCTCGGCGGAAAGCCCAAATAAAAGCTGCAGAACAAACCATCTTTCTGCAGCTCCATTCGGATAAGCCACTGCATGGTGTCTTCTATAGAAATGAATATCGAACAAAGAATTATGTATAATACATTGATGTTTATATTCAAAATGAGAAGTATGGAATGATGCCACCTTACTTGACCAATAAATTAGATTATGTAATTGACTTTCATTCGTATAAACACGGGCCACAATAAATAATGATTTCTATGTGAAAATTGAATATATAAAATCCAATACCATGCTAGGAAAAGGTCTAATTTGGTTTAATGACTTACCATGTGAGATAAAAAAATGCAGGAATATATATATCTTTAAGAGGCTTTGCATAGAGCACATAAAGAATACCTCTTAAATATTTGTCAGTGTAATTTTAATATTAGGTTATGTAATGTATGTATGTTATGTAAGATTGTATTACATTTTTGTTAAGAGCTCTGCTAATAAAGTATAAATAATAAATAAATATAGAAGAACTTGGCTTATCCGAAAGGCTGACCTTCGCCTTCTTAAGGTCAGCCGGGCTGAAGTCTGAGACCGAGGGATTTATATTGGCTTGCCAGGACGGTGTATTCAACACCCTTGTTACAGTTCAATTTAACATTTATACATTATTTAAAAAAATTTCTAAATCATTACTTTATCTCTTACGTTTAATGTCTAACGAATTCGTGTTATCCGTCGTCACGCGTAATATTTATTATTTAGTTGTCTATATGAATTCGCAATTGTAAGGAATTGTTGCAGGTATAGGCATGGCTTTATACATTTTGTTGTGTAGCGTGTTGCATATACTTAAGCTCTCTATTTCTGTAATTCTTAAGCTAGGAAACCAATAACTTTTAATTAGTTTATAGGTAGATTCCTATAACCGACTGACGATCGGTAACACAGATTTATTTCTTCACAATAGTTTTTGGCTTAGGTTTTGTCTTCCGGTAGTCTGTCACTTTTCACGTGTAATTGGCTCGAACGCTTGGCAATTTATTAAGTGGTAATTTTACGTGCTCGTTGCGATTTTTGAAACAAGTAATTTCACCATTTTGGGATATTTTCGCAACGTTACTTTTCGATTTTCCATTTATGTTTGGACGAGTGCATATTTTTATGGTATTGGAAATCGATTGTCTTCATTGGAAGGATCTATACGTAAAAGCCATTTTTGCCAAATTTACACGAGGCCAAGGACATCCAAGGTCAACAACATTTCTCTAGGCAAACCCTCCGAAACGAGGTAATTATTTTATTTTTATATTCAAACTAGCAAAATATCACTTGTAGTAAATTGTTCAATGGTAAAAATTTATTTTTAGGGTTTTATTTTCACCTACGGTTTCGTCTAGGATTTCGTAGTTTTTCATACGATTTTTTTTTTGTCTCCTGATACGAACGAATAACTTTTTTCCACTGGTCTACACGTACTTATGTTACTTCTCCTTACTGGACTGGAATTTCTTTTTTGTGGAGAGCCATCCATTTTTTTTTGGGTTAATTGATAGGCTGGAAGTTGCCCATTCCTGAAAATTGAGCCGAAGCTGAAGCCCTGCTGCCTGCAGTTTGTATCCTTCTTGCGCCATATATACATTGAATTTTTCTTAAAAATATATTATAAATTTTACTAAAAAAATTTCACCACTGTACCTATATATATTTTTTTTTTAAATTTTGCTAAACATTTTATGAAAATATTCTGGCAACTAATTATAACATCTATGATATTTGTTGGGGGTTTAAGCACTTACGTAAGACGCGTATACCCAGTTAGATATATTTTTTTTTTTTTGTGTGAATTTGTCTACCATCCCCTACGTTATTGTACTCTTGAATGTTATAAAGTTACTTCGTTTATTGTCATTAAAAGATAAAACTGAATTTGAATTTTTCATTATCGTCTCGCTAAGTAAATTTAAGGTTACATTGTACTTGAGCTGGTATTTGGAAAGGAAAAATTTACTTGGCGCCCTGATACATCATAGTAATTTAGAACCCCGACCATCTCCACTGTTAGTCGGCCGGCAAATACCGTTATGTCAACAGACAACGACCAACTAGTTACGACAGATTGAGTTTTAAAATTTGACGTAGCAGTTTTGGCGCCCAACGTGGTTTAGTTATATTACATTTTTTTTTTTTTTTTCTTTCAATTTATTTGTTTTGAAATTCAAGAATACATGACGTAGGGTTGAGTTGGCAGAGAGAAAAATAGTATTAACAAGCAAAATATTCATTTACATAGACATATATTGGTATAAATTTGATTTTGTTTAAAAAAAAAATATTTAAAATTTAAAAATGGCAGGTAGGTTTAAGCTTGACGTAGATAGACTAGTGAAAGATGAATTAGAGTATGAGTTACGTATAAGAGGACTTTCTGAAATAGGTAATGTCGAGACGTTAAGAAAATGTTTGCGTGGTGCTTTGATTTTAGAAAAAGCTGGGACGGTCATACGTAGTCCAGTAAAGTTAGATGCTGAGAAAGAGTTGAGTGAATGTGAGAAAAAATTGCTTGATATTGAGGAAGATATTAATTCATTTTCTGGTTCACCTACTCAAATTAAAAAAATTGAATGCAAATTAACACGTCTTAAAAAGAGTGGAACGCATATCGAGTAAAGATGAAGCATTAACTGCAAGACGTTGTAGAGCACTCACTCATGTGACTGAACTAGTTTCAAATTATACCTCAAAATCGAAAAGTTTTGAATCTGATCCTAAACCGGAAGATGTTACGCTTGCCAATAATAGTGCAACGGGTAGCAATACAGTTGAGGAAAATATAACGTCTCCTAATTTGGATATCAATTCGGGAGTTTTACAAATTCCAAATTACTTTAACACTGTACCTGTGCACAAATGGGGTCTAAAATTCTCCGGAGATCAAGGACTTCTTAGTTTTAATGCATTTTTACAGCGTGTTGATGATAGTAGTAAAGCCTATAATTTAAATAAGCAACAATTATATTATAATGCTTCTCAATTATTTGAAGGTGATGCCTTAAAGTTTTATCATTTTGTTGGGAAAAACGCTTCTAATTGGGATGAGTTAGTTCAGTTTATGAGGGAGCAATTTACACCGTCTTCAGAAAAACTCTGGCGTCAAATCGAAAAACGTACCCAAGGGGATGAACCTATTGGTATTTATATTGCCACGATGTCTAATTTGTTTGATAGAATGCCTTACGCTGTACCAGAGCATAAACGTATGGAAATATTACGCAAAAATATAGCACCTTTTTATCAAGAACGTTTAAGCACTAACATTGATAATATAGAATCTTCTTATGAGTTAGTTAAATCGTGCAGGAAAATAGAGAAAATTAAAGAGAATATTGATGAATTTATACCTCCAATTCCAGGTAGTCTTACTTGTGAACCTGACTTAGATTATAAACTACCAGTACTTAGTAAACCACAAAGTAATAAACCAGTTGTACATGAAATACAAGTACAAAAAGTAACACCTAAAAATTGCTTTCGTTGTGGTAAACCAAATCATATAGCGCGTAATTGTAGAATGAGATTAGACATTAAGTGTTTTAGATGTAATAAACCAGGCTTCACTAAGAACACTTGCCCTGACTGTAATTCGGGAAACGGATCAAGAAGACAGAACTAGGCCAAATTCTGCCTTCTACGGATGCCCAGGCCATTTGTATTGAAAATAAGTTATCCCCTGTACTTGATTACATTTTAGCACATGTTGGTGACAATGAATGTCCATATTTAAAAGTAAATATTTTAGGTCAAGATTTCTTTGGTTTATTGGATTCGGGAGCAAACAAATCATTTTTAGGTAATTCAGGATGGAAAATTTTACAGTCTTTAGGTGTTAAATTAAATAGTTGTAATATTTCGTGCACAATAGCTAATAATGATTTATGTGAATGTATAGGAGTAGTTACCATTCCGATTAGATTACGTGATATCGTAAAGGTTATGGATTTATATGTTGTACCAGCGCTGAGGCACAGTTTAGTTTTGGGTATAAATTTTTGGGTTAATATGGGAATAGTACCTGATATGAGACGTGGTGAATGGTATTTTTCGTCCGAAAATTTGGAAGTACCTGTAGTTAATTCCATTGAATTTAATTTAAGCGATAAACAACAAGCAGACTTGGATAAAGTCGTGAATGATTATTTTTCTAAAATTGGCGACAAAAAAGGTTGTACCACCCTGGTAAAACACAAAATTATTACTTCTAGTCCACCAATTAAACAAAGATATTACCCGGTTTCACCTTTCAAACAGAAAATTATCGATGAAGAACTAGATAAAATGTTAAAGCAAGGTATTGTTGAACATAGTAAGTCAGGTTGGTCTTCTCCTGTGTTATTGGTACCAAAGAAAGATGGTAGCCAACGTTTCTGCGTTGATTTTAGGAAATTAAATGCAGTAACAGAAAGAGACGCTTATCCATTACCGTATATAAATTCGATTTTATCAAAATTAAGCTCTGCAAAATATCTAACCAGTTTAGATATTGAAAGCGCTTTTTGGCAAATTTCCTTAAGTGAAGACAGTAAACAATATACGGCATTTACAGTACCTGGTAGAGGGTTGTATCAATTTACTCGCCTTCCTTTTGGATTGCATAATTCACCTGCTACATTCCAAAGACTAATTGACACTGTATTAGGTCCTGAACTCGAACCTTTCGTTTTTTGCTACTTAGATGACATTATCGTTATAGCCCCAGATTTTGATAAGCATATTGAAATTTTGTCAGAGGTTTTTAAACGTCTATATGAAGCTGGATTAACGCTTAATCGTGAAAAATGCTTTTTCTGTAGGCCAGAATTAAAATATTTAGGTTACGTAGTCAATCGTGATGGTCTACATGTTGACCCCGAAAAAGTTAGCTGCATTTCAAATATGCCTGCTCCTACCTCAGTTACCGAAGTTCGTCGAATCATCGGTATGGTTTCATGGTATCGACGTTTCATACCAGCATTTTCTGACTTGATAGCTCCGCTAACTAATTTATTAAAGAAAGGCTCTAAATTTATTTGGGATAAAAATTGTGAAAATTCTTTTAGAAATATTAAAAATGCTTTAGTATCAGCTCCTATATTAACGTGTCCAAATTTTGAGTATCCTTTTATATTGCAAACAGACGCATCTTCATTTGCATTAGGCTCGGTTCTCACACAAAAAATCGGAGATAGCGAGCATGTTATTTGTTATTTATCACGTACTTTAACCAAACAAGAGCGTAAGTACTCAGCTGTCGAAAGAGAGTTATTGTCGGTGCTGTGGAGTATAGAAAAGCTGCGTTGCTTCTTAGAAGGAGCTAGTAGTAGTAGTAGTAGTAATTATTGGGGGAGGCCTAGTGCCTGGCAAGTAGGCCACAAATGGGCCCTTTTTACCTACCCCCTGACGTCCCCTCAACCATTCACTTCCACTCGGCCTCCTACTCCCTCTTGAAACCTTCCTGATCTTCCAATGAAGGTCAGGACATGTTTCCATTCGAGAGAGTCCATTTCCTCTTTTGGGAGCGTTGTGGCGCCGAAGAGTTCATACCTCAGACGCCCGAACGCTTCACATTGTCCCAAGAAGTGAAAAGATGTTTCTTCATCACTTCCGCATCTTGGGCAAGTGGAATCTGCCTCGACCCCTATCAGCGATAGGTGTCTTCTGAGCCTGCAGTGACCAGTTAGGACTCCGACCAGTTGGTTCAGGGTCCTCCGGCTTCTACCTAGCAACCAGGCCGCCCTTGACTTGTTCGGCCCCGTTACGAAGTCTCGAGCCTGTCTGCAGCCGCTGCTCAGCCTCCAATGTTCCCTCAATGTTGCTTGTGCCCACTCGTTAAGGGCCGTAGCGACATGTTTCCTTGTAATTCCCAACATGGGCTCCGGGCCTAGACAGGGCTCCCTGGCCCCGAGCCTAGCCAATTCATCGGCTCTCTCGTTTCCTGGGACCCCAGTATGTCCCGGAACCCATATCAGGCTCACTTCCTTGTGCCTGGCAAGTTCCTCTAGAGCATCTCCGCACTCCTGGACGAGGGGGGACCTCGTCCTAGGAGAGCAGACCGCCCGAAGTGCTGCCTGGCTGTCTGAACAGATACAGATATTTTGTTCCGTACCGTTCCTTGTTTCTTCATTATGTGCCACTTTTAGGATGGCATATACCTCTGCCTGAAAGACAGTAGTGTACGATCCTAGAGCAAAGCTCTCCTGTACTTCCCTGCCTTCCAGGAATATTCCTGCCCCCGATGACTGCCTCTGTCCATCTACTAGAAGGGAACCATCTGTGTAGCACACCAGGGAGTTCGGGGGGAAGTTAATCTTTCCTTCTGCCCACTCTTCCCTACTAGGTAGGGTTAGAGTGTACTTTCTCTCTAATCTCAAGCGGTCGGTTGCTTCCCTCACCTTAAGGGCGGAGATCGGAATCTCCGCCTCCGCCAATCTGGCGATGGCTGCATGACCCTCTGTCCTTCCACTGCACCGCCAGCTGCCTGAGTCTCGCATTCTTAGATGGGCCGCCATGGCTTCCTTCTTAATCCAGGCTGGAAGCGTTGGCAGCCCTAGCATTACTTCCAGGGCAGCTGTAGGTGTCGTCCTCATTGCGCCTGTAATCCCAAGACAGGCAAGTCTTTGAACTTTTGCCAGTCTTCGAGACGTGGTGATGCGGTTCACACTCGGCCACCAGACCACCGACCCATATTGGAGTCTAGGTCTGATTACCGCCGTGTAGACCCAGTGCAGGATCCGTGGACTAAATCCCCAGTTCCTGCCCACCACCTGGCGCAACTGCCAGAAGGTTGCCGTCGACTTCTCTACGATTCTGTCGACCTGTGCTCCCCATGACAGTTTTTTATCCAGGATCACCCCTAAGTACTTGACCTCTTGCGATAGTGCTAGGGGTCTTTCGTACATTATTGGTGCCCTGAAATTCTCTATTTTCCTCCTTTTGGTGAAGAGGATCAGTTCAGTCTTGGATGGATTGACTGAAAGATTCGTCTCACCACACCATCTTTCAATAATTCTGCAGGCTACCTGCATTCTGTCGCAGACGACGCTTAGGAACCGGCCAGTTACAAGAACTAGCCCGTCGTCTGCATATGCCTGCGCATAGAAGCCCTCTGACATCAGCCTCTCCAGGAGACCATCCATTATTAGACACCATAGATGAGGCGAAAGGCAGCTGCCTTGAGGGCAGCCTCCCTTCACCCCGATGTCCACCAGGCAGTCCCCTAGGGCTGCGCTGACTCTTCTTTCTTCCAGCGCAGACTGCACCCATCTGACCAGTATAGGGGTTGTACCCCTGTCCTGTAGGGCCTTACAGGTAGTCCTCGTACTTGCCTTATCAAAGGCTCCTTCTATATCAAAAAATACTACTAGGGCTACTTCCTTGTAGTGGAGGGCCCTTTCTACCTTATGCACAATGGCATGCAGGGCTGTCTCTGTGGACCTCCCTTGCCTATATGCGTGCTGATTCTGATGAATTGGGTATCTGGTTAGCACCCCTTCCATCAGGTGTCTGTCCACTATCCTTTCCAATGTTTTCAAGAGGAAGGATGTGAGACTGATTGCCCTAAAAGATTTTGCGGCCGTGTAGTCCTTCTTTCCCACCTTGGGGATGAAGGTCACTTTGGCGTGTCTCCAGGCCAGTGGAACGCATCCCAATGCCAGGCTGGCCCTAAATACTCTCCTCATATGAGGTAGGAGTATTCCCAGGCCTTTCTGGAGCAAAGCTGGGAAGATTCCGTCTGGTCCTGCTGCCTTATAGGGATCGAACTCGTTCACCGCCCAGGAAACCGCGCCGTCCGTTATCATTCCCTCTGAGAGTTGCCAATCCGCTTGTGGGACCCGCTCCTCTAGGGCTATGACCACGGCGGCGCTATCTCCGGGGAAATGAACGTCCAAGAGTAGTCTTAGTGACTCCTCACTGGAGGTGGTCCATGTCCCGTCCTGCTTTTTTAAGGACCCTATGGTCTCCTTTTTTCCACAGCTGAGTATTTTCATCAATCTGGCGGACTCCGGTAGAGAGTCTACCTCCCCACAGTATGTCCGCCAGCTTGCCCTCTTGCTGAGTCTTAATTCCTTTTTGAATTTCCTTCTAGCCTCTTTAAAATCGTCCCATGTGGTCCCCTCCCCCTCTTTGACAGCTCGATTGTGAGTGCGTCGGGCCGCCCGTCTCAGGTCTTCAAGTGACCTACTCCACCAACGAGCCCTCCGCACCCCCGCCGCCTTGAGGGGGCAGGATTCCTCATATGCATTAATTATACGATTTTCGAGACTATATACCTCATTGTCTAATTGCTCTGGGGAAGTTATGTGGCCCTCATAGTCGAGTTCCGAACTCTCTAAAGCAGAGATGTATTTTCCCCAATCTGTCGCCCTCGGGTTTCGTCGAGGGGTGGCCTCTTTCCTATCGTATTCCATCTCAAATCTGATCATTCTATGATCAGACATTGAGATGTCATTGGTAACCCTCCAGTTCTTAACGTCCTCAATCAGAGATTGGGAGGCCAGCGTTATGTCAATAACCTCCCGGCGGATGCGATTGACAAACGTCGGTTCGCTCCCCCTGTTAACCACCTGTAGGTCTGTGGACGCCAAGTACTCTAACAGAGTCTCGCCCCGAACGTTAACGTTTGAGCTGCCCCACACTATGTGGTGGGCATTGGCGTCGCAACCGATTATTAACGGAAGACCTAAATTTCTTGCGTAGAAAATTACATTTTCTAATTCCTCAGTAGGTGGCAACCGCGCATTATCGTATGGAAGATATATGCTGCTTATGACTACCTTACGACTAATATTACTTACCTTGTATTCGAGGAGAGCTGCTGTGGCATCCCTGGTTCCCAGTTGAGGCAGTGGCACAACTTGAAGGTCCTTGGATGCCAGGATGCATGTCCTTGGTGGCTCCTCGTCTCCCTCTTTTCCAACTACCATTTGGTAGCCAGAACTTCCTAGGCCCCTTACTCGATTCCTGAAAACATATGGTTCCTGAATTAGTATTATACCCCCGGTCTTACCTGTCAGAATGCTGACTAGCTCTCCAGTAGCATCCCGACTGTGCTGGAGGTTGATTTGGCTTACCCGTAGTAATAGCTCCGTGGGGCGTCTGGATACGGGTGATTAGGCCTGTTATTCTTTCTCCTCCTCGGCCGGCCTCGGCCCCTCGACTGCGGCAGGAGTCCGGCGAGTCACTCCGCTCCAAACCGGTACCCTACGTACTGTAAGGGTAACCAGCTCGAAGTAGAGCACCCACTCGGCCTCCTCCAGCCGTCGTATGGTTTCGTGGCTGACCAGGAAGATGAGATGCCATCCTCCAGGTTTTCCCGTCGTTTTCAGGTGTTTCCACCTGTCCACGTTTAGGGAGCGGTTTTGACGCGCCAGCATGTCTCTTATTCTGGAGAGGTCTACTTCTTGGCTTCTCAGCCAAAAGTCGACCTGCTCTGGCCAGGGGGCATCAACCGCCCGCATTACGCGGAAGGTGACACCATCTCCGGCCAGTGGTCTCCAGTTTTCAAGCAGCCAGCGCTTCGAGGTTTCATCCTGCGTCGTTATCAGGAACCAGCCTGGATCCACCAGGCCCGAGTTCCTGAAGCGAAGCTCCGGGCCGTAGGGTTCCCCTTCGGGGCCCGTCATAGCCTGGAGCATCTCCGACACAAGGTGATTCCTCGTCCGCTCCCCTTCCTCCTGTGTCATAGTCCCGTCCTCTCGGCTGGAAACTATGACCACCTGGCTTTCCCTTTTCGCGGCAGAGCTGTAGCTAGACAGTTGGGGTCCAGCCCCCGAATCCGACACTTTGGCAGCGCCCGTGCTTCCCCTTAGTAATGGGGACACGTTCGCTGCTTTGCCTGTCCGTCTCGGAGAGCTGGCACTCCCTCTGACCCGCTTCCTCTGTCGCTCGGGTGGGGTTGGCTCCTCTTTTCTTCGCCTTTTTGGGCCCTTTTTCGGGGGTGGGGCGCCTGAGGGTCTTTGTGGACCCTTTGGCACCTCAACGCCCCTGACCGAAGCAGGTGCAGAGGGGAGTATAAAGGATTGCCTTTTGGCCTCCCTTCTCTCCGCCCTCTTTGCCTGCCTCGCTCTAGGGCCCCTCATTTTGAGGGGTTGGTCACCTCCGGAAGCCTGTTCGTCCGCCTGCCCCGGCTCCTGTCGCTCCTTATTGGAGCTCCCAGAGCTTGGACCAGGCTGACTCCCAGACTCACCTGGGGTTTCTGTCAGCTTTAAGGCAACAGGTTCGGCCCGATGACTCTGGACCTTTCGATCCGAGTCGCCCTGCATCACCTGTCCCCCCCGAGCCGACACTTCCGCCCTCTTCTTCCTTCTGGCGATCCTCCTCTTTTCTCGCCTTTTTTCTCTTTTGAGAGCCTCTCTAGCCTCTTTGTCTAATGTGGACCTTTCCAAGTCCTCATCCGACGCGCTGCTAGGGGATCTCAAGAGTTCCTCCTCTACTGCGATGGGTACTATTTCCATCTCTTCCTCCTTTGAGCTAGGGAGCTCTGGTTGTGTTGTGGTTGCTGGTACGTTTACCTTATTATCTTTTTCTTCTTGCTTTTCCATTTTAGATAGTTGAGTGGACGTGTGTTTAAATGTGGGTGTGTGTGTATGTGCGTATGTGTGTGTGTGTGTATGTGTAATTGGGTATGTGCCTGGACTGTCGGAGCCCTCAATCCTCTTTCTCCTCCCGGCAGTGCTCCGTGGCTTGACTTTTCCCGGCAGAAAAGGTTGGCAGCCGCTAGTGAAGCCCCCCGAACCAAACAGCAGGGCCCTATCCAGGCGCCACCTGGCACTACTGTATGGCCCGAGATTATACACTGTTTGAAAGAGCAGCCCCCTACACTGGCTAGGTAAGGGTGGGCTCCTATACTATCCGGCGGCACTGGGTGTACCACCCCCAGCTTCTTTCACTGCTACCTCTCCAAACACGATCCCAATCCGGGGTCCTGCCTCAAAGTTCGGCCTAGATAAGTACAGAGGGTGTCGGACTCTCGTCCAGGCGCATGATTTGTATTTTATGTTGGTGAATGTACGTGTATGTGTGTAAGTGTGTGTGCTTGGATCTTTCTTAGTCTCGCTTCTCTCTTTGACCTGTCCGGCAAGGGTGACCCTACTGGTAGCTGAGCTACCGCCGGCATAGCTCTCGGATCATCGAAGCACTCAAGCCCCCTCACCGCGACAAGGTGAAGATCCAGCGAGGGGGTAGAAGGAGCTAAGTTTTCGGTAGTAACAGACTGTTATAGTTTACAATGGTTGGATAATCTGCAAAATCCACAGGGTAGATTAGGTAGATGGGCACTTAGATTGCAACAGTTTGACTATACAGTAGTTCATCGTAAAGGCAAAGACAATGTAGTGCCAGACGCTTTGTCACGTTTAATAGTAGATAAAGATAATGTCGATATTGTGGTGAGTAACATGAAGGTCGAGGTAATACAGGATAAATGGTATCTTAAAATGTTAGAAAATGTCAAAAACAGTCCTTTAAAATTTCCTAAATGGCGGATATTAGACTTCTGATTTCTGGAAATTAGTTGTTCCTAAAGAAAAACGGCGCGAAATTATGCATAATAACCATGATTTAGAGACAGCAGGACATCTCGGGATATTCAAAAGTTTTAGTCGTATTGCTCGGTTATATTATTGGCCACGAATGAAAGCTGACGTTAGTAATTATGTAAGATCGTGTGAGATTTGCCAGAGAATAAAACCGGAACAAAAACGACCTGCTGGATTGATGGGTAAGAGGGTAATAGCTGACCGTTGTTGGCAAGTTATTAGTATGGATTTATTTGGCCCATTACCCAAAAGTAAGAAAGGTAATATGCATATTTTCGTAGTAACTGACAACTTCAGTAAATTTAATTTATTTTTCCCGATAAAACGAGCTTTAGCTAATAAACTCATTCCTTTACTAGAAGAACAAGTATTTCATATATTCGGTGTACCACAAATCATTCGTTGTGATAACGGAGTACAATTCACGAGCAAAGACTTTGCTAATCTTGCTGAAAAATACGATATAAAAATTCTTTTTAACCCAAATTATCATCCTGCTCCAAATACCACTGAAAGATATAATCGAGTAATGAAAACTATGATGTCCGCTTACATTAAAGAACATCAAAGAGACTGGGACGTAAATTTAAGTGCACTAGGTTGCGCATTACGCACTGCACGTCATGAAGTTACGGGTCAAACGCCATATTTCATAAATTTTGGCAAAGAAATGTGTATTCATGGTTCAGAATATAAACATAATAATATCGATAACGACAATGATAATTCACCCTCTGTGTCGGAAAGATTTGCTGCTCTTGTGAAAATGCGTACGTCAGTTGCGGAACGATTAGAAAAAGCTTACGATAAATCTCGAGAAAAATATAATTTACGGCGTAGAGAAGTTGAATTTAAGATTGGTGACTTAGTTTGGAAACGAAAGTATGCACAGTCTGATGCTGCAAATTATTTCACTGCCAAACTAGCAGGGAAATTCGAGGGACCTTATAAAGTCAAAAAGAAAATAGGCTATTGCGTGTATATTTTAGAAGATTTATCTGGTACAGAGTGTAATGGTAGCTGGCACGTTAAGGATTTAAAACCTTATATAGAACCAGACGAGCACTTAGATCCAGTATAATAGTTATAATATGTTACCTTGGTTGGTGTTTCATATACCGCCATTAGATAGATCATTTTTGGAAAATAAAAGCTTTTCAGATCTTGATCTCTTGTTTGTCTTGAGTATGAATGTTATTGCCATAGTAGTGGGTTAGTAAGGGATTTTCGCTTAGTCTCTACTAACAGTGAAATATTTTTTGTGTCGTAGGTCGTATATGGCCGTAAGTTATTTAATTTCACGTCCCTTTGGACATTGATCTACTAATCAGTAATTTCATCTAGTAATTAAATTTATTATAACATTTTGTTTACCTGTTACTGGATTTTAATGTGCCTGTCTATCTGTAGGGTGTCGCGAGCTATAGTATTTGATTAGGTTTTCTTTCTTGATTTTAGGATTTACTATAACTTACTTAGCTGGCTGGAACCCACTAAGTAAGGTGTCATTTTTTTTTAACCTCTGTGGTGAGGGGGTTGTAAAAAGAATTCTACCACCATGGGATTGTCCTATGTGGGGTAAAAGCCCCCTGAACGGCCACTTAGTTTTTTGTTTTTGAATGCTTAGAGGGACTCCGATCTTGCTGGGAGCGGTTACATTTCACTGGCTGTCTTAAATGGTAAACTGGATGCCAGGGGGTCAGTCATTGAGCTGGGGATCAGCTTGCCATGGGTCTTCGTTTTGGTTGGCTTGGTCGAGGTCGGTCAACACCTTGTCAAGTCCCTCAGTGCAGTGCTCTGACGTGACTGTCATCTAGTTGCTGGTGGAAGGGTGGCCGCTGTGGCAGATAGGAGAACACTCCCGCAAGTTTTAGTTGCAAGTGGGTTAACTGTGAGGTGAGGTAACCCCAAGCATTTTAAGCCTCATAGTGTTAAGATGGTTGTGCGTATAAACCTATTGTGTGCGTCTTTCATTGTTTTTTTCTTTTTGGAGAAATTTACGGGGTAAATTCCTTTGTGAAGGGGGGTGGTTGTTACAGTTCAATTTAACATTTATACATTATTTAAAAAAATTTCTAAATCATTACTTTATCTCTTACGTTTAATGTCTAACGAATTCGTGTTATCCGTCGTCACGCGTAATATTTATTTAGTTGTCTATATGAATTCGCAATTGTAAGGAATTGTTGCAGGTATAGGCATGGCTTTATACATTTTGTTGTGTAGCGTGTTGCATATACTTAAGCTCTCTATTTCTGTAATTCTTAAGCTAGGAAACCAATAACTTTTAATTAGTTTATAGGTAGATTCCTATAACCGACTGACGATCGGTAACACAGATTTATTTCTTCACAATAGTTTTTGGCTTAGGTTTTGTCTTCCGGTAGTCTGTCACTTTTCACGTGTAATTGGCTCGAACGCTTGGCAATTTATTAAGTGGTAATTTTACGTGCTCGTTGCGATTTTTGAAACAAGTAATTTCACCATTTTGGGATATTTTCGCAACGTTACTTTTCGATTTTCCATTTATGTTTGGACGAGTGCATATTTTTATGGTATTGGAAATCGATTGTCTTCATTGGAAGGATCTATACGTAAAAGCCATTTTTGCCAAATTTACACGAGGCCAAGGACATCCAAGGTCAACAACATTTCTCTAGGAAAACCCTCCGAAACGAGGTAATTATTTTATTTTTATATTCAAACTAGCAAAATATCACTTGTAGTAAATTGTTCAATGGTAAAAATTTATTTTTAGGGTTTTATCTTCACCTACGGTTTCGTCTAGGATTTCGTAGTTTTTCATACGATTTTTTTTTTGTCTCCTGATACGAACGAATAACTTTTTTCCACTGGTCTACACGTACTTATGTTACTTCTCCTTACTGGACTGGAATTTCTTTTTTGTGGAGAGCCATCCATTTTTTTTTGGGTTAATTGATAGGCTGGAAGTTGCCCATTCCTGAAAATTGAGCCGAAGCTGAAGCCCTGCTGCCTGCAGTTTGTATCCTTCTTGCGCCATATATACATTGAATTTTTCTTAAAAATATATTATAAATTTTACTAAAAAAATTTCACCACTGTACCTATATATATATTTTTTTTAAATTTTGCTAAACATTTTATGAAAATATTCTGTCAACTAATTATAACATCTATGATATTTGTTGGGGGTTTAAGCACTTACGTAAGACGCGTATACCCAGTTAGATATATTTTTTTTTTTGTGTGTGAATTTGTCTACCATCCCCTACGTTATTGTACTCTTGAATGTTATAAAGTTACTTCGTTTATTGTCATTAAAAGATAAAACTGAATTTGAATTTTTCATTATCATCTCGCTAAGTAATTTATTTAGTAAATTTAAGATTACATTGTACTTGAGCTGGTATTTGGAGAGGAAAAATTTACTTGGCGCCCTGATACATCATAGTAATTTAGAACCCCGACCATCTCCACTGTTAGTCGGCCGGCAAATACCGTTATGTCAACAGACAACGACCAACTAGTTACGACAGATTGAGTTTTAAAATTTGACGTAGCACCCTCGTCTATCAAAGTCGTGTCATGGGTATGGAGGTCGCTGACGTCAGCTGCAGGGCCTGCCGCAGAGCGCCGGAGACGCTTATGCACTTGTTGTCGGCCTGCCCGACATATGCAGTCTCCGCCTATATCCAAAAGCACGACGGAGCACTACGAGTGCTTTACTACCATCTGAGGCACTCGTATGAGATAGACGAGACACCAGTGCTGCCTTATGCTCCGGGGGATATTGAGTCCGTTGTGGGGAATGAGAGGTGTCTAATTTATTGGAACTACTCGTTTCCCACGGTCAGGCAAATACAGGCAAACAAGCCTGACGTAGTCCTCATAGACCACCAACTCAAGACAATGTTCGTCATAGAGTTCTCGGCTCCCGCGGAGAACAACATTGTCTTGAAGGAGGAAGAAAAGCGGACAAAATATCGAGACCTACTCTTCGAACTCCGCAGACTGTATCCAGACCATACTGTCAAGCTGGTGGTACTGATTATAGGAGCTCTCGGTGGAACGAGACACACGCTGGTTTCGGAATTGAACATCATGCCGACAATCGGCAGAAGTCCTTGCCGGGAGAATGCAGAAGGCTGTCATTCTTGGTTCATTGCGTCTGCTCAGGGCACACGAGTCACGGAACCAGTGATCACTGACTCTACGGTGTAGAGAGTGGTTACTGGCGCTCCCAGCGTACCCCTCTCTGGTATCGGAGGCAGGGAAAAGGACGACTGGTTTTACTTAAAAAAAAAAATAATATAATGATAAGCAGGAGGGGCTGACTTCCATCTATCAAGCCTTTGGTGAGTAGCGCCACCACTTACTCCAGCTGGGGTGCAAAACCGAACCGGCAGCCCTAGTGCACCCGGGAGGGGAAAGCGTCTTCCCCTCTGGTGTCGGTCGTGGGCCTGCTGGGCTAACCACCCACAGGCCCTAAACTTTGGTTCCGGCAGGCCGAAGACAGGGCCCCCACGATCGACCCCGTGCGGATAGGGGTCAAGGGCAAGGTGGTGGGGCCCAACCGGACGGACCGCCTGTTGACGAAATTGGCAATGTCCAAGGACGCTTTGAGTGGACAGATGAACTGAGGGATGAACTTCTGCATTGCTATGAAAGCAGTGAGCCCGCGCGGAGGGGATACATGGCGCGGATCGGATGCATGCTCTGTGGTGTGAGAGGCTACCAGAGCATAGCGCCTTCACGCCACAAAATCTGCGTGACTATGTATCCCACCTTCGTAGTAGGGGCTACGTGAGGGCTGCTCCTGGACCGGTGAATGAGGTGGCCGAAGAGCCGCCACAATCACCGGTTGAGGACGTAGCTCTCCTCGTTCCGCCAATACCAGAGGGCCTCAGTACCAGAAGGGGGTTACACCATCTGAAAACCCCCGGGCCACAAGACCTGGCCAGAGTGGACGCTGAACTTCGTACAGCGCTACCAGAAGAGGCTGACATCTGGCACATAAATTGTGCCGTGTATGCCGCTGCTCAACGCTCGTCTCAGGTGGAGAGGCGAAATACCTCTTCCCCACAGGAGCGAGCGCAGCAGCGCATACAAAAGATGGAAGCCAAGATCCGGTCGGCGAGGCAATACGCATCCCATATCCAATGTGTGATGGACTATATGGCGGCCAACAGGCCGTTCACGCCTAAAGTGCGTCGATTAGCCGCCAACTTAAGACGCGTCCATCACACACTCAATGAGGCAGTGCTGCGAACCACCAAACAGCACTGTCTCGACAGGATACGGATGCTAGTGACTTGCAAAAAGTCACTAGTGAGGCGGGCGAGGGGGCTTGCGGAAAATAAACTGTTCCGCGAGAAGCCCTCACGCCTTTTCCAACCGCCTCCGCGTGTTGTAGACAATCCGCCGACTGCAGATCAGGTGGAGAACTTCTGGAAAACGCTGAACGAGGAGAGGCTTCCACGCAACCGAGATTCTCCTGCCCTTGCACACTTTGAAGCCTTTTGTCAAAGGCTTCAGCAACCACAGGAAGTGTGCGAACCAATAACCCCAGAAGAGGTTCGTAGGGCTCTTGAGGGCTCTAAGAACTTTGCTGCTCCAGGTCCCGATGGGATAAATGACTTTTGGTGGAAAAAGTTATGGAGCACCCACCACCATTTGGCCAGAATTTTTAATTCCTGGTTAAATGGGGAGCAGCAAATCCCTTCTTGGGTTGTTGAGGGGCGGACAGTGCTGATCCCCAAGAACGGAGATTTGTCCAACCCAAAGAATTACAGACCGATAACCTGTCTAAACGCATGTTACAAGGTGTTTACACGCATTTTGTACATGCGGGTGCTCCACGTAGTTGAACCGGTTTACGAACGGATATATGAGCAACGAGGGTCGAAGAGAGGTGTCGCTGGCTGCAAGGAGAACCTGTTGATCGACAGATGTGTCACGCAGGACTCCATGCAGTATAAGCGGAACCTCTCTATGGCCTGGATCGACTACCGCAAGGCATTTGACATGACATCGCATGAGCTCATTGTTCACTTGCTCCGATGTCTTGTGGTACCCGGTCCTATAGTGAGATGTATTGAAGAACTGATGCCACTCTGGAGGACTCGCTTTACCATAACATCGGGTAACGATAGAGTCCAAACAGAGTCGGTGACATTCAGAAGAGGAGTATTTCAGGGAGATTCCCTCAGCCCCCTTCTGTTTTACATCTCACTACTGCCATTATCCGTCTCGCTCCGGAAAACCCGTGGCTACAACTGCGGTACCCCCGGCGACAGGAGGCATAAGGTCACCCATCTACTTTATATGGATGACCTCAAACTTTATGCCTCTGGAGAGAGGGATCTCCAACAGTCCCTTAGGGTGGTACAGGAGTACACGCAGGCTGTCGGTATGCAGTTCGGGTCGGACAAATGCACACTGATCCATCTCAAGAGAGGACGATGCGGTGACTATGGAGAGGACGCGCAGCTCGTGGACGGAAGCATCTTACACCATCTAGATGCCGGAGAGTCGTACACTTACTTGGGTGTCGAGCAATGCTCCACCCAAGAAGTGAGTGTAGTGAAAAACGCTCTTCGCGGCAAGTATCAGCACCTACTCCGACAGATCTGGTCTTCAGAACTGTCGGGGAAGAACAAGGTGTCTGCTACAAATATGCTTGCCGTTCCGATCCTTCTCTACTCTTTCGGAGTAGTGAAGTGGACTAGAGAAGAGCTGCGTCAACTCAATGTAGTAACTCGCAAGAAGATGCATCTCAATAGGAGCTTCCATCCTAAATCGTCCGTTCCACGGTTATATCTCCCACGACATCGGGGAGGCCGTGGACTCTTGAGCTTGGAGAGTCTCCATAGCAGGATGGTTCTGGATGGAGCATGTAAGGTCATCAGGAGTTCGGATCCCCTCCTCTGCATGATCCGAGACCATGAAAATGCAGAGGTAGGAGCTTTTCTCTTTAAGGCAGCACGGAGAGCAGCCGATGAACTTGGTTTCATCTTCGACGTCGAGCGGGTAAACCCCGACTCTGTCACCGAGTTGGAACCCGTTCGACTAAAAGCCCACATTAGAGCTGCAGAACACAACATCCTTCTGCAGCTCCATAAGGATAAGCCATTGCACGGGGTCTTCTATAAAAATATAGAAGACCTCGGCTTATCCGAAAGGCTGACCTTCGGCTTCTTAAGGTCAGCTGGGCTTAAGTCTGAGACCGAGGGATTCATAATGGCTTGCCAGGATGGTGTATTTAACACTCTCGTCTATCGACGTCGTGTCATGGGTATGGAGGTCCCTGATGTCAGCTGCAGGGCGCCGGAGACTGTAATAATAATAATAATAATAATAAGCAGGAGGGGCTAACTTCCATCTATTAAGCCTTTGGTGAGTAGCGCCACCACTTACTCCAGCTAGGGGTGCAAAACCGAACCGGCAGCCCTAGTGCACCCGGGAGGGGAAAGCATCTTCCCCTCTGGTGTCGGTCGTGGGCCTGCTGGGCTAACCACCCACAGGCTCTAACCTTTGGTTCCAGCAGGCCGAAGACTGGGCCCCCACGATCGACCCCGTTCGGATAGGGGTCAAGGGCAAGGTGGTGGGGCCCAACCGGATAGACCGCCCGTTGACGACGTACGCAACGAACATGGACGCTTTGAGTGGACAGATGAACTGAGGGATGAGCTTCTGCATTGTTATGAAAGCAGTGAGCCCGCGCGGAGGGGGTACATGGCGCGGTTGCATGCTCTGTGGTGTGAGAGGCTACCAGAGCATAGCGCCTTCACGCCACAAAATCTGCGTGACTATGTATCCCACCTTCGTAGTAGGGGCTACGTGAGGGCTGCTCCTGGGCCGGTGAATGAGGTGGCCGAAGAGCCGCCACATTCACCGGTTGAGGACGTGGCTCTCCTCGTTCCGCCAATACCAGAGGGCCTCAGTACCAGAAGGGGGTTACACCGTCTGAAAACCCCCGGGCCACAAGACCTGGCCAGAGTGGACGCTGAACTTCGTACAGCGCTACCAGAAGAGGCTGACATCTGGCACATAAATTGTGCCGTGTATGCCGCTGCTCAACGCTCGTCTCAGGTGGAGAGGCGAAATACCTCTTCCCCACAGGAGAGAGCGCAGCGGCGCATACAAAAGATGGAAGCCAAGATCCAGTCGGCGAGGCAACACGCATCCCGTATCCAATGTGTGATGGACTATATGGCGGCCAACAGGCCGTTCACGCCTAAAGTGCGTCGATTAGCCGCCAACTTAAGACGCGTCCATCACACACTCAATGAGGCAGTGCTGCGAACCACCAAACAGCACTGTCTCGACAGGATACGGATGCTAGTGACTTGCAAAAAGTCATTAGTGAGGCGGGCGAGGGGGCTTGCGGAAAATAAACTGTTCCGCGAGAAGCCCTCGCGCCTTTTCCAACCGCCTCCGCGTGTTGTAGGCAATCCGCCGACTGCAGATCAGGTGGAGAACTTCTGGAAAACGCTGTACGAGGAGAGGCTTCCACTCAACCGAGATTCTCCTGCCCTTGCACACTTTGAAGCCTTTTGTCAAAGGCTTCAGCAACCACAGGAAGTGTGCGAACCAATAACCCCAGAAGAGGTTCGTAGGGCTCTTGATGGCTCTAAGAACTTTGCTGCTCCAGGTCCCGATGGGATAAATAACTTTTGGTGGAAAAAGTTATCGAGCACCCACCACCATTTGGCCAGAATATTTAATTCCTGGTTAAATGGGGAGCAGCACATCCCTTCTTGGGTTGTTGAGGGGCGGACAGTGCTGATCCCCAAGAACGGAGATTTGTCCAACCCAAAGAATTACAGACCGATAACCTGTCTAAACGCATGTTACAAAGTGTTTACACGCATTTTGTACATGCGAGTGCTCCACGCAGTTGAACCGGTTTACGAACGGATATATGAGCAACGAGGGTCGAAGAGAGGTGTCGCTGGCTGCAAGGAGAACCTGTTGATTGACAGATGTGTCACGCAGGACTCCATGCAGTATAAGCGGAACCTCTCTATGGCCTGGATCGACTACCGCAAGGCATTCGACATGACATCGCATGAGCTCATTGTTCACTTGCTCCGATGTCTTGTGGTACCCGGTCCCGTAGTGAGATGTATTGAAGAACTGATGCCGCTCTGGAGGACTCGCTTTACCATAACATCGGGTAACGATAGAGTCCAAACAGAGTCGGTAACATTCAGAAGAGGAGTATTTCAGGGAGATTCCCTCAGCCCCCTTCTGTTTTGCATCTCACTACTGCCATTATCCGTCTCGCTCCGGAAAACCCGTGGCTACAACTGCGGTACCCCCGGCGACAGGAGGCATAAGGTCACCCATCTATTTTATATGGATGACCTTAAACTTTATGCCTCTGGAGAGAGGGATCTCCAACAGTCCCTTAGGGTGGTACAGGAGTATACGCAGGCTGTCGGTATGCAGTTCGGGTTGGACAAATGCGCACTGATCCATCTCAAGAGAGGACGATGCGGTGACTACGGAGAGGACGCGCAGCTCGTGGACGGAAGCATCTTACACCATCTAGATGCCGGAGAGTCGTACACTTACTTGGGTGTCGAGCAACGCTCCACCCAAGAAGTGAGTGTAGTGAAAAACGCTCTCCGCGGCAAGTATCAGCACCTACTCCGACAGATCTGGTCTTCAGAACTGTCGGGGAAGAACAAGGTGTCTGCTACAAATATGCTTGCCGTTCCGATCCTTCTCTACTCTTTCGGAGTAGTGAAGTGGACTAGAGAAGAGCTGCGTCAACTCGATGTAGTAACCCGCAAGAAGATGCATCTCAATAGGAGCTTGCATCCTAAATCGTCCGTTCCACGGTTATATCTCCCACGACATCGGGGAGGCCGTGGACTCTTGAGCTTGGAGAGTCTCCATAGCAGGATGGTTCTGGAGGGAGCATGTAAGGTCATCAGGAGTTCGGATCCCCTCCTCTGCATGGTCCGAGACCATGAAAATGCAGAGGTAGGAGCTTTTCTCTTTAAGGCAGCACGGAGAGCAGCCGATGAACTTGGTCTCATCTTCGACGTCGAGCGGGTAAACCCCGACTCTGTCACCGAGTTGGAACCCGTTCGACTAAAAGCCCACATTAGAGCTGCAGAACACAACATCCTTCTGCAGCTCCATAAGGATAAGCCATTGTACGGGATCTTCTATAAAAATATAGAAGACCTCGGCTTATCCGAAAGGCTGACCTTCGCCTTCTTAAGGTCAGCTGGGCTGAAGTCTGAGACCGAGGGATTCATAATGGCTTGCCAGGATGGTGTATTTAACACTCTCGTCTATCGACGTCGTGTCATGGGTATGGAGGTCCCTGATGTCAGCTGCAGGGCCTGCCGCAGGGCGCCGGAGACTGTAATGCACTTACTGTCGGCTTGCCCGACATACGCAGTCTCGGCCTATATTCATAGACACAACGCAGCATTACGAGTGCTTTACTATCATCTAAGGCACTCGTATGGGATAGACGAAATACCAGTGCTGCATTACGTTCCGGGGGATATTGAGTCCGTTGTGGGGAATGAGAAGTGCCTAATTTATTGGAACTACTCGTTTCCCACCGTCAGGCAAATACAAGCCAACAAGCCTGACATAGTACTCCTCGACCACCAACTCAAGACAATGTATGTCGTGGAATTCTCAGCTCCCGCTGAGAGCAATATTGTCTTGAAAGAGGAGGAAAAACGGACAAAATATCGAGATTTGCTCTTCGAACTCCGCAGGCCTTATCCAGGCCATTCTGTTAAAATAGTGGTACTGATTATAGGAGCCCTCGGTGGAATGAGACAGACGCTGCTTTCAGAACTAAAGATCATACCGGCATGCCGAGATTCGGCAGAGATCTTAGCCGGCAGAATGCAGAAGGCTGTCATCCTCGGTTCATTACGTCTACTCAGGGCACACGATTCGCGGTCCCGGTAGTCACTCACCCCACGGGCGTGGGGAGTGGCTATTGGTATTTAAAAAAAAATAATAATAATAATAATAATAATAATTTATTAATTCTGTAGATTGTGGTTACACAATATGGAATAAGTCAGTACAGTACAAAAATAAATGTATAAATGTATAAAACAATACAATAATAAAAACAATATATGAACAGTACATAAATAAATTTTAAAAACTACAATAATGTAGCTAGTCAAACATAATCAATAAATAGAAAACAAGAACTATTTTAAAAAGAAGCGACAGTCAAGTACCGAAACAAACCAGTAAAATAATAAGTCCAACAAAATATGTCAAAAAGTTAAAAAAATGTTGAAAAAGAGAATACGGCAAACTGAAGGTGAATTATAATCTATCGTCTAAGTACTCATTAAAGGAGTAATAACATTTATCTTGTAGGAATTTTTTTACCTCTTTCTTAAACTGTAATTCATTAAGAGGTTTATATTTGTCAGGCAATTTAGTAAAGGCTTTAATTGCAAGGTATTTAGGACATTGTTCATATAAAGAAGTTCTATGGTAAGGTATGTGCAATATGCTATTATTACGTGTATTAAGGATTATCTTGATTTAGTAGAGGAAAATTTTGTTCCTTAGCATATAACAATAAATTTAAGATAAGGATAGATGGCAGTGTTAAAATTCCCAAATTTCTAAAATGAGCCCGACAACTCATTCGTGCATTTACTCCAACCATATATCGGATTGCTTTCTTTTGTAGTAAAAATACCCTTGAACTATCACTGGAGTATCCCCAAGCAATTATTCCATATGAAGCGATTGAATGAAAATGTGCATAGTAGTACATTTTTAGCACTTCTGAATCGACCGTAAGCCGTAGTTGTTTTATACAATAGCAGATTGGTGCAGTTTTTTTGCATAACATATCGATGTGGACTTTCCAGTTGAAATCTTCAGATATATGTATGCCTAAGAATTTTGTGCTAGTAACCTGTTTTAGTGATCCCTTATTCAATTTTAATAACAAACTTTTATCAGCATTATCATGACGATTAAAATGAATAAAGACTGATTTATCATTATTCAATACCAATTGATTACTTAATAATAGAGAATGGACTACTGATAATTGTTTGTTTGTGTTTGCGATTGTGCTGTTTATATCTTTGCTCGTACTGAGAATTGACATATCATCGGCAAACATTATGAGATTCGAGAATTTTAGATCATTTACATAGATTATGAATAGCAACGGACCCAACACTGAGCCTTGTGGAACACCCACATCGGTTTGCAGATGGGAGGATCTTATGTTATCTACATCAACAAATTGAGTCTTTCCTCTTAGGTAGCTTTCAAACCAGTTTAAAATTTGGCCTCTTATACCGTATCTTTCCATTTTAAGAATTAGAGTTTCATGGCATACAAGGTCAAAGGCTTTGCTTAAATCCAAGAAAACTCCAATTTTTTCACTGGCATCTAAATGTGAATGTAGTAGATTTAAAAATTGATTTATGCCATGTATAGTAGATAACCCTTTGCGGAAGCCAAACTGATTAGAGTTAAATAGTTTATATTTATTAAAGAAAGAAACTATTTTATTTGAAATAACCTTTTCAAATATTTTTGAAAATGTGCTAATAAGAGCAATGGGCCTATAATTGTTAATGTCATGTCTATTACCTGATTTGAAGAGAGGTTTTATTTTTGATGATTTTAAAGCTTTGGGAAAAGTTCCTTCCATTATAGAGCTATTGATCAAGTAAGTGAGAGGCTTTATAAGGTATGGCACACATTTCTTTAGTAGATTTGAACTAATATTATCTGGCCCAGAGGAATTTGAATTTTTTAGGCTGTTAATAATTTCAGTTACTTCAAGTTCACTTACGGGTACGAAAACAAAACTATATGGGTTTATGTTCACATTATGCACTGGATTAGATTTATCTGCCATCATATTACTTATTAGAAGTTTAGGGACATTAATAAAGTGTTCATTAAACTTATTACTTAATTCAGCTGGATCTGTACTTAAAACATTATCAATATTCAGCTTTAGATTATTGTTATCAGATTTATTTTCTTTGTTATTGTTGATAATATTCCATGCCGTTTTAGACTTATTTGTGGAACTGGCCATACATGCAATATTGTGCATCTTTTTGGCGGCATGTATACATTTTCTATAAATACTTTTATATTTTCTATAAAATTTGATAATGTTTTTGTCTCCAGATAGTGTTAGAGAGTATAAGTCCTTTAGCTTTTGGGAGGAAACCCTTAAGCCCCTAGTCAACCAATTTTTACCCTGAACTTTATGCAGTGTAATTACTTTTTCAGGAAAAGCTAAATCAAAATAATATTGAAATGTTCTAAGAAAACTGTTAAATTTATCATCTATCATTGCATTGTCATATATCTCAACCCATTGTTCCTTCTCTATTAACGAGCAAAAATACCTAATTTGATGTATATTATTTACTCTTCTAATGATTTTCCTTGTATTTTTCATTTTATTCTTATTATTAATTGGTATAGTCAGTAATTGGGCATTATGATCAGATATGGCATTTTTTATGACTATGCCATCGTAGCTACTGCAATGTATGTTGACGCAGATATTGTCAATGCAATTTCTAAGCCTAGTAGGTCTTTGATAGTAGGTGTAAAACAGTACATATTTAAAGTATCCATCAGATCAGTCAAATTCTTCCCCTCCACTGAAAAATTTATATTAAAATCACCACACAGAATGATTTTTCGGTTTTTATATTGACTAGTTAATTTATCTAATGTGATGGAGAGTTTCTGAACATCTAAAATTTTTATTGATGAGCTTCTATAGACAGCTAATATTATAACAAAATTAATATCATCCAAAAATTTTTTTATCGCTGTACATTCAAAATGTTTTTCTATTGATATTTCATTGAAGAAGTTGAGCTTTTCATATTTCGAATTATATTTGACATATATACCAATGCCGCCATTTTTATACTCTGTCCTGCAATAAATATTAGCAACCTCATAATCATGGATTTTTAGTGATTGCATTTGTTCAGATTTAGCCCAGTGCTCCGAGGCACAAAAAATATGACAGTTAATATTATTTAAGAATAATTCAAGTTCTAACAATTTATTACTAAGACACTGCACATTTTGATGTACTATATCTCTATGTTGGTGTCTTAGGATGGCTTCTTCCATACGCATATCATCAACTCCGAGGACATCAACTGGAGACGCCTTAGACCTTCTAGTTCCTAGTTCCATAGTGCACTTACTGTCGGCTTGCCCGACATACACAGTCTCGGCCTATACTCATAAACACAACGCAGCATTACGAGTGCTTTACTATCATCTAAGGCACTCGTATGGCATAGACGAAACACCAGTGCTACCTTACGTTCCGGGGGATATTGAGTCCGTTGTGGGGAATGAGAAGTGCCTAATTTATTGGAACTACTCGTTTCCCACCGTTAGGCAAATACAAGCCAACAAGCCTGACATAGTACTCCTCGACCACCAACTCAAGACAATGTATGTCGTGGAATTCTCAGCTCCCGCTGAGAGCAACATTGTCTTGAAATAGGAGGAAAAACGGGCAAAATATCGAGATTTGCTCTTCGAACTCCGCAGGCTTTATCCAGGCCATTCTGTTAAAATAGTGGTACTGATTATAGGAGCCCTTGGTGGAATGAGACAGACGCTGCTTTCAGAACTAAAGATCATACCGGCATGCCGAGATTCGGCAGATATCTTAGCCGGCAGAATGCAGAAGGCTGTCATCCTCGGTTCATTGCGTCTACTCAGGGCACACGATTCGCGGACCCGGTAGTCACTCACCCCACGGACGTGGGGAGTGGCTATTGGTATTACCAGCTCCCCTCTGTGAGGGTTGGAGCCACAGAGTAGGGTGACTGGTTTTTGTAAAAATAAAATAATAATAATAATAATTCAATAATTAAGCAGGAGGGGCCGACTACATCACTGGGCCTTTGGTGAGTGGCGCCACCACTTACTCCAGCTGGGGGGGTGCAAAATCGAACCGGCAGCCCTAGTGCACCCGGGAGGGGAAAGTGTCTTCCCCTCTAGTGTCGGTCGTGGGACTATGTATCCCACCTTCGTAGTAGAGGCTACCTGAGGGCTGCTCCTGGACCGGTGAATGAGATGGCCGAACTTCCGCCACATTAACCGGTTGAGGACGTGGTTCCCCTCGTTCCGCCAATACCAGAGGGCCTCAGTACCAGACGGGGGTTACACCACATTAAAGCCCCCGGGCCACAAGACCTGGCCAGAGTGGATGAAGAACTTAGTGCAGCGTTACCAGAACGGGCTGACCTCTGGCACATAAACTGTGCCGTGTACGCCGCTGCTCAACGCTTTTCTCGAGTAGAGGGGCAAAACACTGCTTCCCCACAGGAGAGGGCGGAGCGGCGCATACAAAAGATGGAAGCCAAGATCCGGTCGGCGAGGCAACACGCATCCCGTATCCAATGTGTGATGGACTATATGGCGGCCAACAGGCCGTTCACGCCTAAAGTGCGTCGATTAGCTGCCAACCTAAGACGTGTCCATCACACACTCAATGAGGCAGTGCTGTGAACCGAACCACCAAACAGCACTGTCTCGACAGGATACGGATGCTAGTGACTTGTAAAAAGTCACTAGTGAGGGGGGCGAGAGGGTTTGCGGAAAATAAACTGTTCCGTGAGAAGCCCTCGCGCCTTTTCCAACCGCCTCCGCGTGTTGTAGACAATCCGCCGACTGCAGATCAGGTGGAGAACTTCTGGAAAACGCTGTACGAGGAGAGGCTTCCACTCAACCGATATTCTCCTGCCCTTGCACACTTTGAAGCCTTTTGTCAAAGGCTTCAGCAACCACAGGAAGTGTGCGAACCAATAACCCCAGAAGAGGTTCGTAGGGCTCTTGAGGGCTCTAAGAACTTTGCTGCTCCAGGTCCCGATGGGATAAATAACTTTTGGTGGAAAAAGTTATCGAGCACCCACCACCATTTGGCCAGAATTTTTAATTCCTGGTTGAATGGGGAGCAGCAAATCCCTTCTTGGGTTGTTGAGGGGCGGACAGTGCTGATCCCCAAGAACGGAGATTTGTCCAACCCAAAGAACTACAGACCGATAACCTGTCTAAACCCATGTTACAAGGTGTTTACACGCATTTTGTACATGCGGGTGCTCCACGCAGTTGAACTGGTTTACGAACGGATATATGAGCAACGAGGGTCGAAGAGAGGTGTCGCTGGCTGCAAGGAAAACCTGCTGATCGACAGATGTATCACGCAGGACTCCATGCAGTATAAGCGGAACCTCTCTATGGCCTGGATCGACTACCGCAAGGCCTTTGACATGACATCACATGAGCTCATTGTTCACTTGCTCCGATGTCTTGCGGTCGCCGGTCCCGTAGTGAGATGTATTGAAGAACTGATGCCGCTCTGGAGGACTCGCTTTACCATAACATCGGGTAACGATAGAGTCCAAACAGAGTCGGTAACATTCAGAAGAGGAGTATTTCAGGGAGATTCTCTCAGCCCCCTTCTGTTTTGCATCTCACTACTGCCATTATCTGTCTCGCTCCGGAAAACCCGTGGCTACAACTGCGGTACCCCGGCGACAGGAGGCATAAGGTCACCCATCTATTTTATATGGATGACCTTAAACTTTATGCCTCTGGAGAAAGGGATCTCCAACAGTCCCTCAGGGTGGTACAGGAGTACACGCAGGCTGTCGGTATGCAGTTCGGGTTGGACAAATGCGCACTGATCCATCTCAAGAGAGGACGATGCGGTGACTATGGAGACGACGCGCAGCTCGTGGACGGAAGCTTCTTACACCATCTAGATGCCGGAGAGTCATACACTTACTTGGGTGTCGAGCAACGCTCCACCCAAGAAGTGAGTGTAGTGAAAAACGCTCTCTGCGGCAAATATCAGCACCTACTCCGACAGATCTGGTCTCCAAAACTGTCGGGGAAAAACAAGGTGTCTGCTACAAATATGCTTGCCGTTCCGATCCTTCTCTACTCTTTGGGAGTGGTGAAATAGACTCGAGAAGAGCTGCGTTAACTCGATATAGTAACCCGCAAGAAGATGCATCTCAATAGGAGCTTGCATCCTAAATCGTCCGTTCCACGGCTATATCTCCCACGACATCGGGGAGGCCGTGGACTCTTGAGCTTGGAGGATCTCCATAGCAGGATGGTTCTGGATGGAGCATGAAGGTCATCAAGAGTTCGGATCCCCTCCTCTGCATGGTCCGAGACCATGAAAATGCAGAGGTAGGAGCTTTTCTCTTTAAGGCAGCACGGAGAGCAGCCGATGAACTTGGTCTCATCTTCGACGTCGAGCGGGTAAACCCCGACTCTGTCACCGAGTTGGAACCCGTTCGACTAAAAGCCCACATTAGAGCTGCAGAACACAACATCTTTCTGCAGCTCCATAAGGATAAGCCGTTGCACGGGGTCTTCTATAAAAATATAGAAGACCTCGGCTTATCCGAAAGGCTGACCTTCGCTTTCTTAAGGTCAGCTGGGCTGAAGTCTGAGACCGAGGGATTCATAACGGCTTGCCAGGATGGTGTATTTAACACTCTCGTCTATCGACGTCGTGTCATGGGTATGGAGGTCCCTGATGTCAGCTGCAGGGCGCCGGAGACTGTAATGCACTTACTGTCGGCTTGCCCGACATACGCAGTCTCGGCCTATATTCATAGACACAACGGAGCATTACGAGTGCTTTACTTTCATCTAAGGCACTCGTATGGGATAATAATAATAATAATCTTTATTGCAACAAAACAGACATCCACAGAATGTTACAAAAGGTACACAGTACTGCCAAGCATATTTTCATGTATACCCGGTATGAAAATACGTTAATGTGTAAAAATACAAACAAAATACGTCAATATAATAAAAGTTGCTACTATTAACTAACAATATATATATATAAAAAACAAAAAGTTAAAGAGACTGTAATAATCCAGCATATTATATATATATATATATATATATATATATATATATAAGTCAAGAAAAAAATTCGTGGGCAAGCCCGCAGAAATTATAGTGCAACCGTGTACACGTGTTTCGGACTTTTTGGTCCTCATCAGCACGGTGTAGCTAAGTTGAAAGGATAGGCACAACTTAGGAAAAAACGACACAAATGGAAACCACTGACAGGAATATATATATATATATATATATATTTCACACACTTAAGGCACATAGAATTTAAAAAAATTAAAAAACAAATGAAAATAATTATAAACCTAAGTCCAAATCTAAAATAAACTTTTTTATTTTGTCTTTAAAACTTCTACTATTAAATGATGATCGAACATGTTATATATGTGAGCTGCTTGATAGCTGAAAGAACTCTTAAAGGCTTCTGATCTATGCATAGGTATGTTTAAATTATTTCTATGCCTCGTATTTAAATCATGTATATCACCATGCCTACTTAAAAGAATACTTAAATATCGTGGACAATTAGTGTTTATAACCGTATTAATTACACAACTCATATGCAGAAATCTTTTTTGGCTCATATTTAATATATTTTCACTACGTAGATGGGGTGTTATGTGATCATATCTATTAAGTTGACAAACAAATCTCATACATGAATTTTGAATTTTCTGAACACGATATTTATTAAATGCTGTTAAAAATGGACCATATACACAATCCATATAGTTTGGAATTGATAGAACCAATGATTCTATAAGAATTATTTTTATTGATTTCAGCAGCAAATTACGATATTCATATAAGTTTTTTAGTGCAAAATATGACTTTTGACAGATTTTGTTTACATGAGAATTAAAATTAAGATACTTATCAATGTTTAAACCAAGATAATTAATCTCACCGCACCAAGTGAGACCCATTCCATCAATGTGAAGACTGTGATTTGACATATGATCAGTATTTTTAGAAAACATTATAGCTTTAGTTTTATTGGCATTAATCAACAATGAGTTACTCCTGATCCAATTAGTGATATTTAAAAGATCAGAGTTTATAAGACAATTAGCTGTTTCAAATTCTTGATAATCAAATGTCACATAGATACTAAGATCATCAGCATATAGGTGAAATTTGCAATAATTTATGGATTTACCAATATCAGCACTAAAAATTGAAAACAGTATTGGCCCAAGGAGAGATCCTTGTGGGACTCCTGATCTTATTTCAGACGGTTCAGATATATCATATTTACCATCTCTACAGAAACGGACCATTTGACGTCTATCATAAAGATAGTTTTTGAACCAGTTAATTGACCTTATATTGAAGTTATAATATGATAATTTTGCCAGTAGCAAATCAAAGTTGATTGAATCGAAAGCCTTAGACATGTCCAAAAATACCATAGTTGTACATTTATTGTTGTCAAATCCAACCACTATATCATTAGTAATTTTAAGAAGAGCTGTGGTACAACTATGACCCTTCCTGAAGCCTGATTGATAAATGGGTATTATATCATTATTATTCAAATAGTTGACCATTTGAGCTTGTATCATTTTTTCCAATAGTTTAGAGCCAGCAGGTAACACACTAATTGGCCTAAGATCACTAAGAGATGGGTTCTCCTTTTTAGGTAACGGGAGTACCAATGCCGTTTTCCATATTGCGGGGACTTCTCCCTTTTCTATAGAATAGTTAATAATATGAGTTAATGGATTGAGGCAATATGGCAAGCATAATTTTAACATTGTAATCGTAATACCGTCAACTCCCACGGCATTACTTTTTATAGAATGTAACGATTTAAGCACATCAGTTTGTGATACAAGTTCAAGGCTAAAGTCGTTGGTCATTGTTGGATTATCAACAGCCAACGCATCGATTGTCTCAGGGCTCACCTGATAATGAGGCACACTGTTTATGAAATGGTTATTTATAAGATTCACATCTGAAATATCATGAGGTATTTGTATTGCACTTTTATTGCTTAATTTTAATCTATTTATTTTATTCCATAATGATTTAGAATCTTTATTGATATTATTAAACATATATGAATAGTAGGCTGCTTTTTCCTGTTTAATAGCTGTCGAAACCATATTTTTCAACTCACAATAGTACAGTTTGCTTCCCTCTGTTTTTAACGTTTTGTATTTACGAAAAGCCTTATCTTTTAATTTGATCATACATTTGATGTTATAAGTCAACAGGGTGTCTGAGGTTTTCTAGATTTAATACATCTAAGTGGTGCATGCTTGTTAAAGGTCTCATTTATTTTATGATTAAAGTATTCTAGTTTTTGGTTAATATCAGCCATATAATACATTGGATGAAAATCCACATTTGACAAATCTTCAAACTGAATCATATCCATATTTTTAAAATCCCTAACATATCTATATACAGGTTTATACTTAAAGTTATCACAGTTAATACTGACAAACGTTGCTTCGTGATCACAGATAATAGGATCGCTACCAACTACACCACTATCACAAATACTATCACAGTCACTAGTGAAAATAAGATCAATAGTGGAGGATGACTCTGGTGTTATCCTAGTAGGGTCCTTGATGAGTTGCCTCAGATTAAAAGCTTCACATAAATTATTTAAGTACCTTACATCTGGTGCATTGGTATTTTGAACATTTATGTTGAAATCCCCACATATTAGACAAAGGTCATATTTTTGTATTATGTCAGGCACAAAATCATAGAGATAATCTAGACTTGAATGATGAAGTGTGGGAGCTTTATATATAATTCCCACTGGTATAAGAGCTTTATTTTGCTTCACCTCTACCCACAGATGATCGATTTCCACATGTAAGGTTGAAAAATCATAAACTAATTTTTTAGCATTTAATCTATTATCAACATAAAAGGCGACACCTCCACCTCGGGTTAACTGGTCTGATCTAAATAATGAGTAACCTTTAACATATAATTTAGATGACACAATTTCTTGCTTTAACCAGGTCTCTGAAATAGCTACCAATTGAGCTTTGCTCATATCAATAAAGGATAGACGAAACACCAGTGCTGCCTTACGTTCCGAGGGATATTGAGTCCGTTGTGGGGAATGAGAAGTGCCTAATTTATTGGAACTACTCGTTTCCCACCGTCAGGCAAATACAAACCAACAAGCCTGACAGTACTCCTCGACCGCTAACTCAAGACAATGTATGTCGTGGAATTCTCAGCTCCCGCTGAGAGCAACATTGTCTTGAAAGAGGAGGAAAAACGGACAAAATATCGAGATTTGCTCTTCGAACTCCGCAGGCTTTATCCAGGCCATTCTGTTAAAATAGTGGTACTGATTATAGGAGCCCTCGGTGGAATGAGACAGACGCTGTGCTACGTCAAATTTTAAAACTACAATCTGACGTAACTAGTTGGTCGTCGTCTGTTGACTAACGGTATTTGCCGGCCGACTGACAGTGGAGATAGTCGGGGTTCTAAATTACTTTGATGTATCAGGGCGCCAAGTAAATTTTTTTTTTCCACTCCAAATACCAGCTCAAGTACAATGTAACCTTAAATTTACCAAATAAATTACTTAGCACGACGATAATGAAAAATTAAAATTCAGTTTTATCTTTTAATAACAATAAACAAAGTAACTTTATAACATTCAACAGTACAATAACGTAGGTATGGTATAGCAGACAAATTAACACACACAAAAAAAATATGTATCTAACTGGGTATACGCGTCTTACGTAGTGCTTAACCCCCAACAATTATCTAGATGTTTTAATTAATTGACAGAATATTTTCATATGATGTTTAGCAAAATTTAAAATGTATATATATATATATAGGTACAGCGGTGGAATTTTTTTTAAAGCAAAATATACAATATATTTAAAAAAAAATCAATATATATATATGGTATAAGAAGGATACAACTTGCAGGCAGCAGGGCTTCAGCTTCGGCTCAATTTTCAGGAATGGGCAACTTCCAGCCTATCAGTTAACCCAAAAAATGGATGGCTCTCCACAAAAAAGAAATTCCAGCCCAGCAAGGAGAAGTAACATAAGTACGTGTAGACCAGTGGAAAAAAAGTTATTCGTATCAGGGGGGACAAAAAAAAACGTAGGAAAAACTATGAAATCCTAGGCGAAACCGTAGGTGGAAAATAAAAACCTCGTTTCGGAGGGTTTTCTTAGAAAAATGTTGTTGACCTTGGATGTCCTTGGCCTCGTGTAAACTTGGCAAAAATGGCTTTTACGTATAGATCCTTCCAATGAAGACAATCGATTTCCAATACCATAAAAATATGCACTCATTCAAACATAAATGGAAAATCGAAAATATAACGTCGCGAATATATCCCAAAATGGTGAAATTACTTGTTTCAAAAATCGCAACGAGCACGTAAAAATACCAGTTAATAAATTGCCAAGCGTTCTAGCGAACTCACACGTGAAAAGTGACAGACTGCCGGAAGACAAAAACTATTGTGAAGAAATAAATCTGTGTTACCGATCGTCAGTAGGTTATAGGAATCTACCTATAAACTAATTAAAAGTTATTGGTTGCCTAGCTTAAGAATTACAGAGATAGAGAGCCTAAGAATATGCAACACGCTACACAACAAAATGTATAATGCCATGTCTACAAGTGCAACAGATTCCTTACAATTACGGGTTCATATAGACAACTAAATAATAAATATTACGCGTGACGACGGATAACACGAATTCGTTAGACAGTAAATGTAAGAGATAAAGCAATGAATTAGAGATTTTTTTTAATAACGTATAAATGTTAAATTGAACTGTAACAGCTGCTTTCAGAACCAAAGATCATACCGGCATGCCGAGATTCGGCAGAGATCTTAGCCGGCAGAATGCAGAAGGCTATCATCCTCGGTTCATTGCGTCTACTCAGGGCACACGATTCTCGGACCCGGTAGTCACTCACCCCACGGGCGTGGGGAGTGGCTATTGATATTACCAGCTCCCCTCTGTGAGGGTCCGAGCCACAGAGTAGGGTGACTGGTTTTTTGTAAAAAATGAAAAAAAAAAAATAATAATAATAATAAATAAATAGCCGTACAGTATCAAATAAACTTATCCTAGAAAACGCGAGTTTTTCCCTTTCTTGGGGGTAATTTTTTTATTTACATTGATAATACCCATTCTTTTCAGATGGGTCATTTTTTAAAATATTTTAAATGTCTTATAATATTTTGGAGTTGATGCCGTACAGGGTCAAATCACCACTCTTAATAGAGGTCTAGGAAGGGGGTTGATCTCGCGTTTGCCACCCCATGGCCCAACGGCATTTGTACGGCATAGTAAAACAGTTTATTCATGTTAATATAAAAATCGCATTTCATAAAAACCGTACGGTATCGTATCACCTTAGTACAGAGAGTTCATTTTTCAGAAAACGAACATTATTCCTGTACTTCTGTCCCATTATTTTTGTACAGCATTCTCTTTTTAAGAGTCACAGATATAAATACAGTCCAAATATAAGTAAGTTGTACAGGACCGTCTGAAAAAAATTCAACCCCTGTGGGTTATGATTTTCACTTTTCCGCGGCTTTCCCATGTCCCACCTAAAATATACGGCACAGGGCTCAAAGTGATTTATTTCTGTAGGACTACAAAAATTATACCTTTTCAAGCGGTATCATATGACCTACTAAAAATTTAGCATGGGCTTGTGGTCTGTACCTTAAAACACCTCGTACAGTGCGAAAATAATCGAAAGTCGATTTTAAAAATGTATCTTTAAACTCCCATCTGCAACCTTATTAATGGATTTTCTTTCATCATATCAAGCATTAAATGGTTAAAGATATGCTAAATGAAAACATTGCCTGTGCTGTGCAATAAGACACTTTTCACTAGTACACGATAAATATGTAGGGACGAAGCCTCACTGTGCCACCCAAATAAGTCTACAAGTATTTAAATTAAATTATCAGAATTTTTTTTTTATGTAAATTTTGAAATTTTTCATTTTTGGCTAATTTCTTATACTTTTGATCTAATATTGAATTTTTACTTAAAAATATAATTTTTTCAATTAAAATCAGTCTACAGGTCACAAGTATATAAAGATTCGTACAGTTTTAGTTTTAAATTTTTATTTTACAAATCGGTCTACCAAAGTGGATTTTTAATTTCCTTTTTTTTAATCTTGACAGCTACCAATATCGGTGTTAAATTTAAAAATTTACGTTTTTTCGTAATTTTGAAAATACTGTTTTTATAGAAGAAGAGCATAATGTGAAAACTTTCTAGTTCCATAATTGATATTAAAGTAAAATTTTCACTTTTGACGGCTGTCAAAATTTTTGTCAATTTAATGAATATGCCATTTAATAATTATTTCAGCAAATATGCATGTGTGTTAAAATATAATATATTATAATATAATAAAATAAGTATTATGCAATGGCCGCTTAGCTGGATTTAACTAAAATTTTAGTTAAAAAAAGTTTGCAATAAATTATTTGCTTAAAAATTATCTTCCTGATAAGCTAACTGCTGTGAAATATTTGTTTGACATAAGATTTGTACTCCGCGATATCGAAAATATTTCTTTTAATATTAGTTATGAAACTATTGAGTTTCAAAACATTTTGTACCTCTTGTTCTATGGAAATTCACATTATTTTCAAAATTACGAAAGACAAACTTGCATATTTTGAAATTTGACAGCAATATAGCCTATATAGAAAGATGTCTTACTTTGATATGTTGAAATTATCGTTAAATTGCATTTTCATTAAATTGATAGAGGTTTTGGCAGCTGCCAAAAATGAAAATTTTATTTTAATATTTAATATCAATTATAGAACTGTAAATCTTTAAGACACTTTAATCTCTTCTTCTATGAAAATTCACATATTTTCAAAATTACCACACATTTGTAAATTTTTAAATTTGACAGCGATTTTGGCAGTTATCAAGAATGAAAAAAAAGAAATGAAAAATTTGTCAGATTGATTATGTATTTGTAAAGTAAAAATTTAAAACTAAAATTGTGGGAATTTTTATATATCTGTGAACTATAGATTGATTTTAATTGATAGAAACGATATTTTTTAGTAAAAATTCAATTTCAGATTAAGATTATAGAAAATTATAGCTAAAAATAAAAATTCGGCTCGACAGTGATAGAGAATTTTAAAACAAAGATTTAAGAAAAGTTTCCGATAACTTTAATTTGAAGACTTGTAGACTGATTCCCGAATTTTTATTATTTTTTTCCCAATATCTAACTTACCATAAACCACATTCTCCTCTAATAGAAATGATTCTCATGTTTTGTGGATAAAAATATGGCAAAAGGATTAAGGCCCATTTCACTCACTATAGCCATATTGCTGTCTACTTGATGACAAGTACTTTGTCCCAGATGTCCAATGATCATTTGGAACAAGTTTTAGCTTTTAATCTCGAGATGCAAAAAGATATCATAATTTGATAGCCTGTGGATTTCACTATTTCAAAACAAAGGAACTTAAACTACCATATACTATAAATAATATTTTTAACACGAAAAAAAAAACTAGTAATTAAAAGCGTTTTTTTCTGCCAAAAAATATGCCTAGATAAGATTTGCTATTCTCTACATACAGAAAATTTGACTGAGTATTTTAACGTCTACATGATTAATTAAAAACAAATGGTTTCAATTAATTTAAAAAAATAAAAGTGATATTAAATACACCGCATGTGCAGTAGGGGCCTAACTATTTTAAGTTGTTACAATGCGTTCTATGTCCGGAAGACTAATTCATTTCTGTAAGCAATCCTATTCCTTGCTTTAATACACTTCAATACAATACAATAATCTATAAATCCGTTTCGGCGTTGCCAAAGTTGGCAGACGCCGAGTGAACACATAAACGTATAGGCTTTTATACAATATGAGATATACGGCAAATGACTGCAGCGCACTATACGGCGAACGCCTGCACTAAAATTTATACGGCTTCCCAAAATCCGGCAAATTGGGCTCCGAGAAATTTTATCGGAAATGAGTTCGTCATTATATTTATAGTCGTTTGCAATGTTTTACAATGAAAAGTCACTGGGCGTCCGTATACCGGACGCCCGGTATACAATATGAGATATACGGCAAATGACTGCAGCGCACTATACGGCGAACGCCTGCACTAAAATTTATACGGCTTCCCAAAATCCGACAAATTGGGCTCCGAGAAATTTTATCGGAAATGAGTTCGTCATTATATTTATAGTCGTTTGCAATGTTTTACAATGAAAAGTCACTGGGCGTCCGTATACCGGACGCCCGGTGGCATGGGAGTCCCAGTGAACCGCAAAATTTACATGGCTGGACGCCCACTTGTACCCTATATTATATATATATATATATATATATATATATAATGTGCTGTTCTACTTTTTATTGTACTTAATAATTTGCAGTACTAATCAAACCTTAACTTGCTTATTTCCAATAGATAAAAAAAAAACTTTAAAACCAAAAGATCAAATTAAAATCTCTTACCTTTTGATCCGAAAGTATGTCAAAATATTTAATGGGCCGGCTAGCTTATCTTTCCCTTCAGGAGCAGGTTCAAATTCAGTTCCTATTTAAAATGAAATTTTTATTAAAGTAAAATTTTTAATCTGATATAAATAATTTATTTTCTTTGATATTTAGATAATTTAGCTTTATAACAGGTTCGAAAGTCTAATAAGTACACTATTTAAATTTTAATATACGACCTTGTCCAAAATTAAACACACAAAAACCTTTCTTCTTCGTAGCTACACACTACTCTTTCCAAATCCAACAATTCTCCTTTCATTAATTCTTCACCTTATCTCCTCTGCAACTCCAAACCACAATAACACCTCTACCTTCTTATTTACAGTCTATTTTTCTCTTCTTCGCTGATCTCCGCAATTTCTGATTTTCAATTCAATTTCAAAATTCTTAATCCTTGTTTATTATTTTTCTTCTTCACTCCCTAATTCTCACTTGTTCTTTTTTTTTCTTAAATTTGTTTTTCCAATTTTACAACCTCTCTTTTATCTGTTGTTTATTGTTCTATCTCACTAAATATCAAAGTATCCAAAATAAACAAAACAAAACAACATATGAATTGTGATTAATTTCATTCCAAACATAACCTAACTTAAACCTCCTCGTCTTTCTCCAGGAAAAGATTTACCAACTATAAAATAAAATTTCCTACTTAAAAGAAATGTCATAATGACTTAAATGTCAGAAATCATTTCAACAACAACTTAATAACTCAGGAAAACATTTACCAACTATAAAAATAAAATTTACTACTTAAAAGAAATGTCATAATGACTTAAATGTCAGAAATTATTTCAACAATAACTTAATAACTACTAACATAGATATCAGTATCAAATTTACTGTTGACATCAAATAAAAACTTTAAAACTATTAAACCAACTCTAAACAAGTATTAACATTCTAAAACACATATCTTTCGGATCTTTAGCTAATTTAAATAAATTTTGAAAACCATCTAAAGGAAATAAACAAATTCAAACCTTGATTCAGCAAATAACACAAACATGCAATCTTCGTAATCGTCCAATATGCAAATACATCGCATTCCCTCCCCAAATTATAAGCTTTTACTTATGTAAAACTGTTTAATTTTATTCAATTATGCCGTATTTGCAAAACAGTGTATTTAACATCAGTTTTGTTGTGTTTTCTTTGTGTGTTTTAATTTGTCAATATGTATGGATAAATCATTTCTATGTGAAATTTACCTCTTATGTTTTCATTATTCATGTATTTTAGTTCATACGTATTTTCATTTAAAACCCTGTTTATCATATATGGTCCTTCATATGGATATTGAAATTTAGCACATATATTCCTGTCAATTTTTGATACCTTCAGACTTTTAATTATTACTACATCACCTTGTTTATAAACTATCTGTCTTTTAATTCTCTTATTTTCTCTATCTTGATACTTCTTTGCATTTCTTTCTAATCTGGCCTTTACTTGATTTCTAACTTGTTCTAAATTTATTCTTGTCTCAAACTCCCATGGCCTGACAGGTGTAACACCAAACATTACCGTTATTGGTGATACTTGAGTTATCGTACTTGGTACACTATTTATGAAATATTCTACATATGAGAGAAATGATACCCAATCAGTATGATCATGTTGCACAGTTAATCTTAAAATTTTTATTACTTCTTGAATATAACGTTCTGCAGGGTTTGCTTGTGGATGTCTAATTGTCGTAAAAATTATTTGTATTTGTTTGTCTGTCAAATATTTCTTTAATTTGTCGTTGTCAAAATATGTCGCATTGTCAGCTAAAATTTTTCTAGGAGTGCCTACAGTCTTAAAATATTTATAAAGTATTCTACAAACCGTATTTGTATTACATCTTTTTGTGGGATATACCTTTGTAAATTTTGAAAAAACATCAACCACAACCAGTATGTGTTTATAACCAACTTTATCCTTTATTAGACTGCTTATAAAATCAATAGCTATAATTTCTAGAGGTTGTTTTGTCAAAATACTATTTACTTTATTTCTATTTTTATGGTTTTTAATTTTTCCCAAACAACAATTGTGACATAATGAAATTATTCTTTTCGTTAATGGTAAATCGTTCTTACAAAAAAACGTTTCTCTAAAAATCATCCAAGTTTTTCTCACCCCAATATGCCCAAAATGAATATGCAAATCATTTAAAATATCTAAAGCTAACTTATCATGTATCACGTATTTCTCTTCATCCATAACTGTCTTAATGAGCATATTGTTTTTAATACTATATCCTCTATGTGAACATACACGTACTGTATTTTTAAGTTCATTCAAATATTCTTGACTTTCAATAATTTTCTCATTTGTATATAACGAATTTTCACCCAACAGAACATTTAAACCTACTATAAAATTATTTCCTTTATCAATATCAACTTGTTTATTTCGAGTAAGTGCATCTGCTGTTATATTTTCTTTACCCGGTCTATGTTTAATAGTAAACGAGTACTCTTGAATTAAGAGAGACCATCTATAAATTCGATTGTTTGCAAACCTATTTTTCATGAGCGAACATAAAGCTGAGTGATCTGTTTCAATTGTAAAATGGTTTGATGTTAAAATATAAGATAATTTAGATATAGCGTGTATTACTGACAACATCTCGAGTTCTGATGTGGAATACCTAGTTTCATACGGTTTTAAAATCCTAGATACAAAACATATTGGCGTTTCAATTCCATTTATAATTTGAATAAGTTCTGCCGCGACTATTTGTTCTGAAGCGTCTGTACGTAAAATAAAAGGTAAATTAAAATCTGGACTAAATAAAAGTAAATTATCATGAAAATTAATTTTCAGTTTGTTAAATGCTTTTTCACGTCTTCTATTCCATTCCCATTTTGTGTCTTTCCTAAGTAATTCTATTAGCGGTATTTCTAACTCTGAAAGTCGAGGTACGAACTTCTTATAATAATTCAATATACCTAAAAACCCTCTTAACATCTTTAAATTTTTTGGAGCTGGATATTCTTTGATTTCTTTAATACGTTCTTTACCTATCGATATTCCTTGTTGATTTATAATATACCCTAAATATTTTACCGAGGTATTATAAAATTCACATTTTTCTATGTTTAATTTTAAACCTGCCTCATCTAAAGCATTTAATATTATGTTTAAATGTTCAAAATGTTCTTCCTCTGTATCTGAAAATCAAGAATGTCATCTATGTAATGAAGACAAAAATTTTCGTATCTATCTAAAATTGATTGCATAGCTCTAACTAAAGCAGATGACGCTGATTGTAAACCAAATGGAACTACCTTAAATTGATAGATATGTCCATCTACACTAAAACCAGTATATTTACGAGAATCTACATGTAAAGGAATAAGCCAAAATGAATTTTTTAAATCTAATTTAGAAAATATGGTATTCTTTCCAATTCTATAAAGCATAGTATCTATGGTTTGAGGTGCATCAAATTGAGACTTAGTAATTTGGTTTAAATTTCTAGCATCGAGACATATTCTTATGGAATCATCCTTTTTACTCACTATTACTAAAGGATTTATAAAGTCTGTCTTTGCTGGTTCTATAATATTAGATTTTATCATATTTCCGATTTCTTCTTGTACTTTATTTCGACGTTTGAAGGGTATAGGATAAGTTTTACATTTAAACGGTTTGCTTTCATCTACTATCAACTTGTGTACATAACTTTTAGCTATTCTCGGTTTGTAATTTATTAACGACATATAATTTTGTAACAATTTTCTTACTAGATTTTCATATTTAGTAGGACAATTTATCTCCAATCTTTTAGGCATTTTATAATTATTCATTTCACATGTAGGCTTATATTTTTCATCATTTAAATCATTTAAATTATTATTATTACAATTACCTATATAACCCACTATGTTTAACTCATTTTTATTAAATATTTTCACCGCAGTACCTTTTAAAACTAGGGACTTTTCCCCAAAATCTATTTTTGCCTTAAGTCGTGATAAAATATCTTCACCAATTATGACATCGAAACTCAAATTGTCAACAATTACAAACTCGCCTCTAAAACGTATCTCTTTTACTTCAAAATCTAAATTTATGATTTTATTGCATTCTGTGAATTTCTTACCATTTGCATTTAATAATTTAATTTTTGAAATCTTAGTACAATTTTTTTGATATAACTCTTTTTTACTGTCTATTATCTTTCCATTTATTAAACTGATTTCTGATCCCGTATCAAGCAATGCTTTTAAATTTATTTCATTAACTTTAATGTTGATGATTGGCAAATTACTAATTCTATTATTATCTAAATTTGATTCATTCTCAATACCTATAAATTCTCGCATATGTCCATATGTCGTCATCCCAATTAAAACTTCCCTATCTAAAAATTTTCCCTTGGAAAATGTGAATTTACCTCTGCTATCGTCTTAATTTTATTCATGTCATTCTGTTGATCAGATCTGACATTTGTATTGTTTACCTGTGCATATCTTACTGAATCACGTTTAGTATCATGCCGATTCTGTTCTTTATCATAATTATCATTACCATTGTACCTCCTATTTTCGTCATAATCTCTACCTTTATTTTGATTATTAAAATTTTTACTGTCATAATTTTTTTGATAATTATTATTATACCCATTTTGTTGTCTATTTGCATAATAATTTTGTCTGTTGAAATTTTGGTCATTACCATCTGTTTGGTTGTATGTTTTTCTATTAAATGCTTTATGATTTTTATTCCATCCCATATGTAGATCATCGATCACTCTCAAGTACTCATTCAAACCATCTAATGTCGTAATGCGTTGTGTAATGATTACTTGGTGGATGTCATCAGAAAAATGTCTTGCTAGATATTTAATCATTTCATTTTCTGTCAAATTTGGCTCTAAGAATTTAATATTATACATTTTACGCATGACATAATTTTCCCTAGACATACCACTATTTTCTGAATATTTTCCATTAAATAAATTGAAACGAATTTTTTCCTGACAATGTTCAGATCAATACTTTTTTAATAATAACTTTTCAAATTCTTCTAAAGTTTCAAATTCAGATTCTAAAATTTGATACCAAATTTCGGCTTCACCTTTTAATGAATTTTGAATTTCATGTTTTAAATTAAAGTTTAAATTTATAGTTTTTAGATATTGCCTTAAACATTCTAAAAATACTTTTGGGTGGATTCTGGAATCACCATAGAAATGATTTACCAGTGTATGATGTTGTGTAGCATATGTGTTAAATATAGGTGTGTATGTGTCCTTCAATATCTTCGTATTCTGTTCGATCTTACCATCCTGTTCTTTTAATTGTGTTTTGATTATATCTTCTTGTTTTTTCATGTATATATCTATTTCATTCATACCATCTCCTATAACATGTTCTACTTCTACTCTTACTTCTTTTTTAAATTCACTTATCTCTTCATAAACCTTTTCTACTTTTTCTTCTACTTTCTTAATTTTCTGGTCCACTTTATTGTGTAACTCTACTATACTCGTTTCCAATTTCCTATTGTTATCATCCATTATTTTGTTCATATCTTGTTTACTTTCTTCAAATTTATTGTCCATTTTGTTGTTGATTTCATCAAATTTATTATTCATGTCTTGTTTGCTTTCTTCAAATTTATTATTTATGTCTTGTTTGTTTTCGTCCATTTTTTTGTTATTTTCATCAAATCTGTTCGCTATCATGTTCATTAATTGTATAAATTTATCATCATCTTGTGTTTGTTGGGATGTATCACCTTGTTGAGAAGTTTCTGGTGTTTGATTTTTATTCTCCATTTCTGTTTGTTTTCCTGATCCTAATTTCATACAAATACCACACAATTAAGAATTAATACTTTATATACCCTTAATAAATGAAATTGTTATTGAATTTTAAAACTATGTACCACAATCAACAGTTCACAAACTTTCACCAAGACTGCACACTTTAGCAAATCAACAATTTTACAATCGCGACGCGTTGGGCGCCAAATGTGCTGTTCTACTTTTTATTGTACTTAATAATTTGCAGTACTAATCAAACCTTAACTTGCTTATTTCCAATAGATAAAAAAAAAACTTTAAAACCAAAAGATCAAATTAAAATCTCTTACCTTTTGATCCGAAAGTATGTCAAAATATTTAATGGGCCGGCTAGCTTATCTTTCCCTTCAGGAGCAGGTTCAAATTCAGTTCCTATTTAAAATGAAATTTTTATTAAAGTAAAATTTTTAATCTGATATAAATAATTTATTTTCTTTGATATTTAGATAATTTACCTTTATAACAGGTTCGAAAGTCTAATAAGTACACTATTTAAATTTTAATATACGACCTTGTCCAAAATTAAACACACAAAAACCTTCCTTCTTCGTAGCTACACACTTCTCTTTCCAAATCCAACAATTCTCCTTTCATTAATTCTTCATCTTATCTCGTCCTTATCTCCTCTGCAACTCCAAACCACAATAACACCTCTACCTTCTTATTTACAGTCTATTTTTCTCTTCTTCGCTGATCTCCGCAATTTCTGGCTTTCAATTCAATTTCAAAATTCTTAATCCTTGTTTATTATTTTTCTTCTTCACTCCCTAATTTTCACTTGTTCTTTTTTTTTCTTAAATTTGTTTTTCCAATTTCTCTCGCTCTCTCTTTTATCTGTTGTTTATTGTTCTATCTCACTAAATATCAAAGTATCCAAAATAAACAAAACAAAATATGATATATATATATATATATATATATATATATATATATGAAAATGGATGTCTAGGCACCGAATTCACATATTTGAGCGAAGTGGCACCTGTATTTACGTTCTGGCACCATTTGGAGGTGCCAGAACGTTTTACATCATATTTGACCATCAAACCATCTTAATATTCTTCCCACCAAATCTCAAGATGGCGCCATTTGGACGATTTTTCTCTAAAAAGTCGATTTTAGTTGAACCATATAATCTACAGAGGGCGCACCAGTCACTTAGTATAAAGGTGCTTAGTGGCACCATGCATTTGCGCATGTTTCTTGAGATATAAAATTGCGTTCTGGCGCCCCAATTTCTTACAGCTGGTGAAAGGTAAAGCACGTTAGGTGGAAATAACATTTAGCATAAATTTTCGAGAAATATTGAAAAAAACTTGAATTTTCTTAACTTAAAAAAAATTAAATATAAAACATCCAAGAGTAAAAAGTTATGATTCAAAATATCTGTTGGCCGGTTCAAGTAGGATGCAAGTATGATCGCAATTAAAAAATCATGTTCACAGCAAACGATGTTACGTCTTTAGGCTACTACATGCACCAAATCTTACATTTTTTAGACAAATTTTGAAGATATTTTAAAAAATTCTGGAAAAAATTTATAGGAAGTGCCATCTTTAGAGGGATGTGGCTCCCTTAGGAAGCAATTTTGTATGTTCACAGCAAACGATGTTGCATCTTTAGGCTACTAAGGCCCAGTTTTATAATGTTAGATTAACCCTACGTTTATCTTAAGTTTAAACTTAGGATTAAACCATGATTCTTTACAAATGCCAGTTTTATAAAAATAATTTGAAATTTATATAGTTGGTACTACTGTTCACCAGAAATTACAACTTCACTTAGTTTGATTCTAACCTATTATGACATTTTGATATGCCTTTTAAGTTATTTTTGTAAAAATGGAGTGCAATAGAACGACAAATACTGAATACGAGATAATTTTATTAGAGAAACATTTTTAATTATACACGAGGCAGTTGATTTGTGTACACTTCCAAAAAGGCTGGTAACAATAAAGCAAATATACATAGAACTGTGAGGTAATCAAAAATAAATCTTTACCTTTCTGTCAGATAATAAATTTTCAATTGGTTCCAATAAAATAATAACTGATTGCTTAGATAATCGAAATCAAGTCAAAGTTTTCTCATTACATTCTTCCATATAACTATAGGTCTGATTCTAAAATTCCCAGAACTATTTGAGCGTATTCATAATTTTTGTTATCATTAGATTGTAAATAATCACGTATATCGAATACATCTATCAAATATACACCGAATTTGATTAATTCTGAGGTTATGAATATTCTGACATTTGATAATCCACGGTTTAAACGATCCCCATCCACCGTTCGAAGTTTAACCTTACTGTGACGTAATTAATCCGTAAACTAAAGATTACTGACATTATAAAACAGACTTTTTTTCAAATCCGTAGTTTAACCTGTACTCTGCAGTTTAATCCGATATTATAAAACCGGCTCTTAATGTCAAGTCTTACTTTTTTCTAGAAGAATTTTGAAGACATTTTAAAAAATTCTAGAAACAATTTATAGGAAGATGCCATTTTTAGAGGGATGTGGCTCCCTTGGGTGATTTGCTGTCAGTTCAGTTTGATAATGTATCACTTTATTCATTGTTATTTTTCATATTACTAAAACTGACATAATGTATATATAAAAATGTTACTGGCTGAAGGACTTCGATGGCCATTTGGTGGTAGTATTATTAACCAATAAAGAGCATTTATTATTATTATTATTATTATTTTGGAAATAAAAATGATGTTTTACCAACATTTCTACAGGATTCTGTAACAAACTAATAGTGTAGGTGCAATATAATCATTTTGAGAAAAATCGGAACATAAATTAATGTTAGGGCCATTAATAGACTCACTGTAATAAAAATGTTCATTTAATACCAACGTAAAATTTACAATAATTGACCAGTTCTGCAACGTCAATTTAGTTTTTGGTGCCACTTAGTATTTTTTCGCGTATATATATATATATATATATATATATATATATATATGTGTATCACTTGTGTTAAATAATTTTTATTATAATAAGTTCAAATTTTTGTAGAATTTCTGAGGAAGAAACAATAAAGTTTCGAAAGCTTGAATTTAAAAAAGAGTTGTCTTTTTTTAACTCGTGACTGTATCCCTGGTGGAAATTAAAAATTTTTGTTTTTAACTTAGACAGTCGTCTAATATTCGTCTCTGTACTTATATATATATGAAAAATACTAGGTTCTCGGGTTGAACCGCGTCTGAGATTGTTAATGTCTCGACGTTTCGGCTCCCGTTTTGGAGCCTTTTTCAAGAGAAAAAGTGGGTCAAGTAAAAATTGTCAAAGAAAATAATGCTAGGAGTTCGTGGAACTGGTTCGATTCCGGGGTCTCAATCTGCCTACTCCCCAGATCTCACCACGATCCGTCTCTAAGGCCTCAACCTGCCTACTCCTTAGAGCGAACTCGAATACGAATAAATATATATATATATATATATACATTCTTGTATCAATTTTGCGTCCTTTCAAAAGGTGGTGTGAAATGCGTCTCCTAGAATTAACGACTTTTTGCAGGTTCTTGCAGAGTATATTGACCAACATCTAGCCGCTAAATGCGAATCCGTTCTTAGATTTAAAGTTTTTCAATTTTATTTTTTTCTGTATATTGGGCTTATATTTTTGTATCAATTTTACATCCTTTCACAATTGGAATTATTTTGCGTCCAGCAGTATACACTTATATTCACAGATCAATATTGCGTCCATAGTGTATAGTTTTATCTAGTTTCCACCATTATTGTATCAATTTTGCGTCCGCGTTGTTGCCAAGTTTTTGATACTCTTCTCATTTAAAATCGGCTTGATGTGAAACTCAAAGGGGACCCAGGAAAATCATGTAACTTATTTAAATTCATTTTATTCGAAATCTTTATAATCTATAAAGAAGAATGAATTATCCTTCTTTATTATTTACGGGGGAGGCTGACTTTAATAAGGATGGCAATATAAATTTTCATAATAACTATTATGGGCTGATGAAAATCCTCACGTAATAATTAAGTCGAGGCACCAACAACGTTTTGTAATTAGTACCTGGGGTGGTATTGTCGACGATTTTTAAATTGGTCAATTTGTTCTACACCAAAATATTAATTGACAATCTTAAGTCAATTTTCTTCTAGACTATTTACCACTTCCAATGGAGATTGTTTCCATGGTAGTACGAGGGTACCTCAATGAAACTTTCTTCCAATCAATGGATAGGTTGTGGAGGACTACCTTGATTATAGACCTTAATCCACTGGATTAATATTTATAGGGCCTTTAAAATCTTATATTTATGTTGTTCCTATTTTTACGAGCTAAGGGTTCAGGGATTTAGAAATACGCTGTCTTCTTGTAATAGATTTATTTCAATAAACAACTGTCTTCGAGATAACAATTACTATTTTAGTGTAAATTTTACATCAATCATCAAAAATATCATTATGTCACCACTGTCACTTTAGCCACCTATCTCCTCCCCACTGGCATAAAAATTGTCAACAGGTGTCGTCCCGTTGACGTCGTAACACTGCCCCCCTCTTAGAGCTGTTCGTCTCGAATAGCAGACATTCCTTCATTAGTACCACTGTATGGGGACAACCGGTCAATGTGCACAATTTTCGTTTTTCCCCGCTGTCCTCGTTGTCTCTGAATTCTATACACTACATCATTTATTCGAGTAACCACTCGGTAAGGGCCTTCCCAGTGTCTTTGGAGTTTTGGTGACTTTCCCTTTTTGCGTCGAATATTATATAGCCATACTGTATCACCTTCTTGAAATCCAGCACTATTAGCTCTTAGATCGTATCTTGTTTTCATACGATCGCTTGCAACCTTTATTTTACTCCCGGTCATCTTATAAGTATCAGATAACTTCTTACGAAGATCGGACACATAGTCCTCTACTGAACTATTATTATCTACTGGAGTTCCAAACATTAAATCACTGGGCAGACGAATATCTCGGCCAAAAAGAATCCGAGATGGTGTATGCCCTGTTGAGTCATGGATTGCTGCCCTGTAAGCCATTAGAAATACTGGTATATGCTGGTCCCAATCCCGTTGATGGTCATCTACAACTTTCACCAGATGTTGATTCAAAGTGCTATTAAATCGTTCTACCATGCCATCGGACTGGGGGTGAAATGGCGTTGTTCTGGTTTTGCGTATTCCCAACAATTTGCACACTCCTTGGAAAACTTGTGATTCGAAGTTACGTCCTTAATCGGAATGAAGTTCATTTGGAACACCAAAGCGACTGACCCAATTCATTACAATTTGCTCCACGACAGTTTTCGTCTCAGGACGAACCAGGGTTCGGTATTGCATATACCATTTGTTCAAAATGGCATTGTTTACAATCACATTTTATAGAGTGTTTTTTGTTACATTTTTTATGCATTTGTGTATCTCGTTGTTTTTTTTTTCCTGACTTGTGTAAATACTGTTTTTTGTATGTTAACACCAATAATTTTTTTTTTTTTTTTTTACAAAAAACCAGTCACCTTACTCTGTGGCTCCGACCCTCACAGAGGGGAGCTGGTAATACCAATAGCCACTCTCCACGCCCGTGGGGTGAGTGACTACCGGGTCCACGAATCGTGTGCCCTGAGTAGACGCAATGAACCGAGGATGACAGCCTTCTGCATTCTGCCGGCTAAGATCTCTGCTGAATCTCGGCATGCCGGTATGATCTTTAGTTCTGAAAGCAGCGTCTGCCTCATTCCACCGAGGGCTCCTATAATCAGTACCACTATTTTAACAGAATGGCCTGGATAAAGCCTGCGGAGTTCGAAGAGCAAATCTCGATATTTTGTCCGTTTTTCCCCCTCTTTCAAGACAATGTTGTTGCTCTCAGCGGGAGCTGAGAATTCCACGACATACATTGTCTTGAGTTGGTGGTCGAGGAGTACTATACCAGGCTTGTTGGCTTGTATTTGCCTGACGGTGGGAAACGAGTAGTTACAATAAATTAGGCACTTCTCATTCCCCACAACGGACTCAATATCCCCCGGAACGTAAGGCAGCACTGGTGTTTCGTCTATCCCATACGAGTGCCTTAGATGATAGTAAAGCACTCGTAATGCTGCGTTGTGTCTATGAATATAGGCCGAGACTGCGTATGTCGGGCAAGCCGACAGTAAGTGCATTACAGTCTCCGGCGCCCTGCGGCAGGCCCTGCAGCTGACATCAGGGACCTCCATACCCATGACACGACGTCGATAGACGAGAGTGTTAAATACACCATCCTGGCAAGCCATTATGAATCCCTCGGTCTCAGACTTCAGCCCAGCTGACCTTAAGAAGGCGAAGGTCAGCCTTTCGGATAAGCCGAGGTCTTCTATATTTTTATAGAAGACCCCCTGCAATGGCTTATTCTTATGGAGCTGCAGAAGGATGTTGTGTTCTGCAGCTCTAATGTGGGCTTTTAGTCGAACGGGTTCCAACTCGGTGACAGAGTCGGGGTTTACCCGCTCGACGTCGAAGATGAGACCAAGTTCATCGGCTGCTCTCCGTGCTGCCTTAAAGAGAAAAGCTCCTACCTCTGCATTTTCATGGTCTCGGACCATGCAGAGGAGGAGATCCGAACTCCTGATGACCTTACATGCTCCATCCAGAACCATCCTGCTATGGAGACTCTCCAAGCTCAAGAGTCCATGGCCTGGATATAAACGTGGAACGGACGATTTAGGATGCAAGCTCCTATTGAGATGCATCTTCTTGCGGGTTACTACATCGAGTTGACGCAGCTCTTCTCTAGTCCACTTCACTACTCCGAAAGAGTAGAGAAGGATCGGAACGGCAAGCATATTTGTAGCAGACACCTTGTTCTTCCCCGACAGTTCTGAAGACCAGATCTGTCGGAGTAGGTGCTGATACTTGCCACGGAGAGCGTTTTTCACTACACTCACTTCTTGGGTGAAGCGTTGCTCGACACCCAAGTAAGTGTACGACTCTCCGGCATCTCGATGGTGTAAGATCCTCCCGTCCATGAGCTACGCGTCCTCTCCATAGTCACCGCATCGTCCTCTCTTGAGATGGATCAGTGCGCATTTGTCCAACCCGAACTGCATACCGACAGCCTGCGTGTACTCCTGTACCATCCTAAGGGACTGTTGGAGATCCCTCTCTCCAGAGGCATAAAGTTTAAGGTCATCCATATAAAATAGATGGGTGACCTTATGCCTCCTGTCGCCGAGGGTACCGCAGTTGTAGCCACGGGTTTTCCGGAGCGAGACGGATAATGGCAGTAGTGAGATGCAAAACAGAAGGGGGCTGAGGGAATCTCCCTGAAATACTCCTCTTCTGAATGTCACCGACTCTGTTTGGACTCTATCATTACCCGTTGTTATGGTAAAGCGAGTCCTCCAGAGCGGCATCAGTTCTTCAATACATCTCACTACAGGACCGGGTACCACAAGACATCGGAGCAAGTCAACAATGAGCTCATGCGATGTCATGTCAAATGCCTTGCGGTAGTCGATCCAGGCCATAGAGAGGTTCCGCTTATACTGCATGGAGCCCTGCGTGACACATTTGTCGATCAACAGGTTTTCCTTGCAGCCAGCGACACCTCTCTTCGACCCTCGTTGCTCATATATCCGTTCGTAAACCGGTTCAACTGCGTGGAGCACCCGCATGTACAAAATGCGTGTAAACACCTTGTAGCATGCGTTTAGACAGGTTATCGGTCTGTAATTCTTTGGGTTGGACAAATCTCCGTTCTTGGGGATCAGCACTGTCCGCCCCTCAACAACCCAAGAAGGGATTTGCTGCTCCCCATTTAACCAGGAATTAAAAATTCTGGCCAAATGGTGGTGGGTGCTCGATAACTTTTCCACCAAAAGGTATTTATCCCATCGGGACCTGGAGCAGCAAAGTTCTTAGAGCCCTCAAGAGCCCTACGAACCTCTTCTGGGGTTATTGGTTCGCACACTTCCTGTGGTTGCTGAAGCCTTTGACAAAAGGCTTCAAAGTGTGCAAAGGCAGGAGAATCTCGGTTGAGTGGAAGCCTCTCCTCGTATAGCGTTTTCCAGAAGTTCTCCACCTGATCTGCAGTCGGCGGATTGTCTACAACACGCGGAGGCGGTTGGAAAAGGCGCGAGGGCTTCTCGTGTAACAGTTTATTTTCCGCAAGCCCTCTCGCCCGCCTCACTAGTGATTTCTTACAAGTCACTAGCATCCGTATCCTGTCGAGACAGTGCTGTTTGGTGGTTCGCAGCACTGCCTCATTGAGTGTGTGATGGACGCGTCTTAGGTTGGCGGCTAATCGACGCACTTTAGGCGTGAACGGCCTGTTGGCCGCCATATAGTCCATCACACATTGGATACGGGATACGTGTTGCCTCGCCGACCGGATCTTGGCTTCCATCTTTTGTATGCGCCGCTGCGCTCTCTCCTGTGGGGAAGAGGTATTTCGCCTCTTCACCTGAGAAGAGCGTTGAGCAGCGGCATACACGGCACAATTTATGTGCCAGATGTCAGCCTCTTCTGGTAGCGCTGTACGAAGTTCAGCGTCCACTCTGGCCAGGTCATGTGGCCCGGGGGTTTTCAGATGGTGTAACCCCCTTCTGGTACTGAGGCCCTCTGGCTCACTGCTTTCATAACAATGCAGAAGCTCATCCCTCAGTTCATCTGTCCACTCAAAGCGTCCTTGTTCATTGCGTACGTCGTCAACGGGCGGTCTATCCGGTTGGGCCCCACCACCTTGCCCTTGACCCCTATCCGAACGGGGTCGATCGTGGGGGCCCAGTCTTCGGCCTGTCGGAACCAAAGGTTAGAGCCTGTGGGTGGTTAGCCCAGCAGGCCCACGACCGACACCAGAGGGGAAGATGCTTTCCCCTCCCGGATGCACTAGGGCTGCCGGTTCGGTTTTGCACCCCTAGCTGGAGTAAGTGGTGGCGCTACTCACCAAAGGCTTAATAGATAGAAGTTAGCCCCTCCTGCTTATTATTATTATTATTATTATTATTATTTTTTTTTTACAAAAAACCAGTCACCTTACTCTGTGGCTCCGACCCTCACAGAGGGGAGCTGGTAATACCAGTAGCCACTCCCCACGCCCGTGGGGTGAGTGACTACCGGGTCCGTGAATCGTGTGCCCTGAGTAGACGTAATGAACCGAGGATGACAGCCTTCTGCATTCTGCCGGCTAAGATCTCTGCCGAATCTCGGCATGCCGGTATGATCTTTAATTCTGAAAGCAGCGTCTGTCTCATTCCACCGAGGGCTCCTATAATCAGTACCATTATTTTAACAGAATGGCCTGGATAAAGCCTGCGGAGTTCGAAGAGCAAATCTCGATATTTTGTCCGTTTTTCCTCCTCTTTCAAGACAATGTTGCTCTCAGCGGGAGCTGAGAATTCCACGACATACATTGTCTTGAGTTGGTGGTCGAGGAGTACTATGTCAGGCTTGTTGGCTTGTATTTACCTGACGGTGGGAAACGAGTAGTTCCAATAAATTAGGCACTTCTCATTCCCCACAACGGACTCAATATCCCCCGGAACGTAAGGCAGCACTGGTGTTTCGTCTATCCCATACGAGTGCCTTAGATGATAGTAAAGCACTCGTAATGCTGCGTTGTGTCTATGAATATAGGCCGAGACTGCGTATGTCGGGCAAGCCGACAGTAAGTGCATTACAGTCTCCCGCGCCCTGCGGCAGGCCCTGCAGCTGATATCAGGGGCCTCCATACCCATGACACGACGTCGATAGACGAGAGTGTTAAATACACCATCCTGGCAAGCCATTATGAATCCCTCGGTCTCAGACTTCAGCCCAGCTGACCTTAAGAAGGCGAAGGTCAGCCTTTCAGATAAGCCGAGGTCTTCTATATTTTTATAGAAGACCCCGTGCAATGGCTTATTCTTATGGAGCTGCAGAAGGATGTTGTGTTCTGCAGCTCTAATGTGGGCTTTTAGTCGAACGGGTTCCAACTCGGTGACAGAGTCGGGGTTTACCCGCTCGACGTCGAAGATGAGACCAAGTTCATCGGCTGCTCTCCGTGCTGCCTTAAAGAGAAAAGCTCCTACCTCTGCATTTTCATGGTCTCGGACCATGCAGAGGAGGGGATCCGAACTCCTGATGACCTTACATGCTCCATCCAGAACCATCCTGCTATGGAGACTCTCCAAGCTCAAGAGTCCACGGCCTCCCCGATGTCGTGGGAGATATAAACGTGGAACGGACGATTTAGGATGCAAGCTCCTATTGAGATGCATCTTCTTGTGGGTTACTACATCGAGTTGACGCAGCTCTTCTCTAGTCCACTTCACTACTCCGAAAGAGTAGAGAAGGGTCGGAACGGCAAGCATATTTGTAGCAGACACCTTGTTCTTCCCCGACAGGTAGGTGCTGATACTTGCCACGGAGAGCGTTTTTCACTACACTCACTTCTTGGGTGAAGCGTTGCTCGACACCCAAGTAAGTGTACGACTCTCCGGCATCTCGATGGTGTAAGATCCTCCCGTCCATGAGCTACGCGTCCTCTCCATAGTCACCGCATCGTCCTCTCTTGAGATGGATCAGTGCGCATTTGTCCAACCCGAACTGCATACCGACAGCCTGCGTGTACTCCTGTACCATCCTAAGGGACTGTTGGAAATCCCTCTCTCCAGAGGCATAAAGTTTAAGGTCATCCATATAAAATAGATGGGTGACCTTATGCCTCCTGTCGCCGAGGGTACCGCAGTTGTAGCCACGGTTTTTCCGGAGCGAGACGGATAATGGCAGTAGTGAGATGCAAAACAGAAGGGGGCTGAGGGAATCTCCCTGAAATACTCCTCTTCTGAATGTCACCGACTCTGTTTGGACTCTATCATTACCCGTTGTTATGGTAAAGCGAGTCCTCCAGAGCGGCATCAGTTCTTCAATACATCTCACTACAGGACCGGGTACCACAAGACATCGGAGCAAGTGAACAATGAGCTCATGCGATGTCATGTCAAACGCCTTGCGGTAGTCGATCCAGGCCATAGAGAGGTTCCGCTTATACTGCATGGAGTCCTGCGTGACACATCTGTCGATCAACAGGTTTTCCTTGCAGCCAGCGACACCTCTCTTCGACCCTCGTTGCTCATATATCCGTTCGTAAACCGGTTCAACTGCGTGGAGCACCCGCATGTACAAAATGCGTGTAAACACCTTGTAGCATGCGTTTAGACAGGTTATCGGTCTGTAATTCTTTGGGTTGGACAAATCTCCGTTCTTGGGGATCAGCACTGTCCGCCCCTCAACAACCCAAGAAGGGATTTGCTGCTCCCCATTTAACCAGGAATTAAAAATTCTGGCCAAATGGTGGTGGGTGCTCGATAACTTTTCCACCAAAAGGTATTTATCCCATCGGGACCTGGAGCAGCAAAGTTCTTAGAGCCCTCAAGAGCCCTACGAACCTCTTCTGGGGTTATTGGTTCGCACACTTCCTGTGGTTGCTGAAGCCTTTGACAAAAGGCTTCAAAATGTGCAAGGGCAGGAGAATCTCGGTTGAGTGGAAGCCTCTCCTCGTATAGCGTTTTCCAGAAGTTCTCCACCTGATCTGCAGTCGGCGGATTGTCTACAACACTCTCGTGGAACAGTTTATTTTCCGCAAGCCCTCTCGCCCGCCTCACTAGTGATTTTTTACAAGTCACTAGCATCCGTATCCTGTCGAGACAGTGCTGTTTGGTGGTTCGCAGCACTGCCTCATTGAGTGTGTGATGGACGCGTCTTAGGTTGGCGGCTAATCGACGCACTTTAGGCGTGAACGGCCTGTTGGCCGCCATATAGTCCATCACACATTGGATACGGGATGCGTGTTGCCTCGCCGACCGGATCTTGGCTTCCATCTTTTGTATGCGCCGCTGCGCTCTCTCCTGTGGGGAAGAGGTATTTCGCCTCTTCACCTGAGAAGAGCGTTGAGCAGCGGCATACACGGCACAATTTATGTGCCAGATGTCAGCCTCTTCTGGTAGCGCTGTACGAAGTTCAGCGTCCACTCTGGCCAGGTCATGTGGCCCGGGGGTTTTCAGATGGTGTAACCCCCTTCTGGTACTGAGGCCCTCTGGTATTGGCGGAACGAGGAGTGCTACGTCCTCAACCGGTGATTGTGGCGGCTCTTCGGCCACCTCATTCACCGGTCCAGGAGCAGCCCTCACGTAGCCCCTACTACGAAGGTGGGATACATAGTCACGCAGATTTTGTGGCGTGAAGGCGCTATGCTCTGGTAGCCTCTCACACCACAGAGCATGCATCCGCGCCATGTATCCCCTCCGCGCGGGCTCACTGCTTTCATAGCAATGCAGAAGTTCATCCCTCAGTTCATCTGTCTACTCAAAGCGTCCTTGGACATTGCCAATTTCGTCAACGGGCGGTCCGTCCGGTTGGGCCCCACCACCTTGCCCTTGACCCCTATCCGCACGGGGTCGATCGTGAGGGCCCTGTCTTCGGCCTGCCGGAACCAAAGTTTAGGGCCTGTGGGTGGTTAGCCCAGCAGGCCCACGACCGACACCAGAGGGGAAGACGCTTTCCCCTCCCGGGTGCACTAGGGCTGCCGGTTCACACCAATAATTTTTTTTTTTTTTTTTTTTACAAAAAACCAGTCACCCTACTCTGTGGCTCCGACCCTCACAGAGGGGAGCTGGTAATACCAATAGCCACTCCCCACGCCCGTGGGGTGAGTGACTACCGGGTCCGCGAATCGTGTGCCCTGAGTAGACGTAATGAACCGAGGATGACAGCCTTCTGCATTCTGCCGGCTAAGATCTCTGCCGAATCTCGGCATGCCGGTATGATCTTTAGTTCTGAAAGCAGTGTCTATCTCATTCCACCGAGGGCTCCTATAATCAGTACCACTATTTTAACAGAATGGCCTGGATAAAGCTTGCGGAGTTCGAAGAGCAAATCTCGATATTTTGTCCGTTTTTCCTCCTCTTTCAAGACAATGTTGCTCTCAGCGGGAGCTGAGAATTCCACGACATACATTATCTTGAGTTGGTGGTCGAGGAGTACTATGTCAGGCTTGTTGGCTTGTATTTGCCTGATGGTGGGAAACGAGTAGTTCCAATAAATTAGGCACTTCTGCAATATCCGCCGGAACGTAAGGCAGCACTGGTGTTTCGTCTATCCCATACGAGTGCCTTAGATGATAGTAAAGCACTCGTAATGCTGCGTTGTGTCTATGAATATAGGCCGAGACTGCGTATGTCGGGCAAGCCGACAGTAAGTGCATTACAGTCTCCGGCGCCCTGCGGCAGGCCCTGCAGCTGACATCAGGGACCTCCATACCCATGACACGACGTCGATAGACGAGAGTGTTAAATACACCATCCTGGCAAGCCATTATGAATCCCTCGGTCTCAGACTTCAGCCCAGCTGACCTTAAGAAGGCGAAGGTCAGCCTTTCGGATAAGCCGAGGTCTTCTATATTTTTATAGAAGATCCCGTGCAATGGTTTATCCTTATGGAGCTGCAGAAAGATGTTGTGTTCTGCAGCTCTAATGTGGGCTTTTAGTCGAACGGGTTCCAACTCGGTGACAGAGTCGGGGTTTACTCGCTCGACGTCGAAGATGAGACCAAGTTCATCGGCTGCTCTCCGTGCTGCCTTAAAGAGAAAAGCTCCTGCCTCTGCATTTTCATGGTCTCGGACCATGCAGAGGAAGGGATCCGAACTCCTGATGACCTTACATGCTCCCTCCAGAACCATCCTGCTATGGAGACTCTCCAAGCTCAAGAGTCCACGGCCTCCCCGATGTCGTGGGAGATATAACCGTGGAACGGACGATTTAGGATGCAAGCTCCTATTGAGATGCATCTTCTTGCGGGTTACTACATCTAGTTGACGCAGCTCTTCTCTAGTCCACTTCACTACTCCGAAAGAGTAGAGAAGGTTCGGAACGGCAAGCATATTTGTAGCAGACACCTTGTTCTTCCCCGACAGTTCTGAAGACCAGATCTGTCGGGGTAGGTGCTGATACTTGCCGCGGAGAGCGTTTTTCACTACACTCACTTCTTGGGTGGAGCGTTGCTCGACACCCAAGTAAGTGTACGACTCTCCGGCATCTAGATGGTGTAAGATGCTTCCATCCACGAGCTGCGCGTCCTCTCCATAGTCACCGCATCGTCCTCTCTTGAGATGGATCAGTGCGCATTTGTCCAACCCGAACTGCATACCGACAGCCTACTCCTGTACCACCCTAAGGGACTGTTGGAGATCTCTCTCCCTCTCTTGACACATCTGTTAATCAACAGGTTCTCCTTGCAGCCAGCGACACCTCTCTTCGACCCTCGTTGCTCATATATCCATTTGTAAACCGGTTCAACTGCGTGGAGCACCCGCATGTACAAAATGTGTGTAAACACCTTGTAACATGCGTTTAGACAGGTTATCGGTCTGTAATTCTTTGGGTTGGACAAATCTCCGTTCTTGGGGATCAGCACTGTCCGCCCCTCAACAACCCAAGAAGGGATTTGCTGCTCCCCATTTAACCAGGAATTAAATATTCTGGCCAAATGGTGGTGGGTGCTCGATAACTTTTTCCACCAAAAGTTATTTATCCCATCGGGACCTGGAGCAGCAAAGTTCTTAGAGCCATCAAGAGCCCTACGAACCTCTTCTGGGGTTATTGGTTCGCACACTTCCTGTGGTTGCTGAAGCCTTTGACAAAAGGCTTCAAAGTGTGCAAGGGCAGGAGAATCTCGGTTGAGTGGAAGCCTCTCCTCATACAGCGTTTTCCAGAAGTTCTCCACCTGATCTGCAGTCGGCGGATTGTCTACAACACGCGGAGGCGGTTGGAAAAGGCGCGAGGGCTTCTCGCGGAACAGTTTATTTTCCGCAAGCCCCCTCGCCCGCCTCACTAATGACTTTTTGCAAGTCACTAGCATCCGTATCCTGTCGAGACAGTGCTGTTTGGTGGTTCGCAGCACTGCCTCATTGAGTGTGTGATGGACGCGTCTTAAGTTGGCGGCTAATCGACGCACTTTAGGCGTGAACGGCCTGTTGGCCGCCATATAGTCCATGACACATTGGATACGAGATGCGTGTTGCCTCGCCGACTGGATCTTGGCTTCCATCTTTTGTATGCGCCCTTCTGGTACTGAGGTCCTCTGGTATTGGCGGAACGAGGAGAGCCACGTCCTCAACCGGTGAATGTGGCGGCTCTTCGGCCACCTCATTCACCGGCCCAGGAGCAGCCCTCACGTAGCCCCTACTACGAAGGTGGGATACATAGTCACGCAGATTTTGTGGCGTGAAGGCGCTATGCTCTGGTAGCCTCTCACACCACAGAGCATGCATCCGCGCCATGTACCCCCTCCGCGCGGGCTCACTGCTTTCATAACAATGCAGAAGCTCATCCCTCAGTTCATCTGTCCACTCAAAGCGTCCTTGTTCATTGCGTACGTCGTCAACGGGCGGTCTATCCGGTTGGGCCCCACCACCTTGCCCTTGACCCCTATCCGAACGGGGTCGATCGTGGGGGCCCAGTCTTCGGCCTGCCGGAACCAAAGGTTAGAGCCTGTGGGTGGTTAGCCCAGCAGGCCCACGACCGACACCAGAGGGGAAGATGCTTTCCCCTCCCGGGTGCACTAGGGCTGCCGGTTCGGTTTTGCACCCCTAGCTGGAGTAAGTGGTGGCGCTACTCACCAAAGGTTTAATAGATAGAAGTTAGCTCCTCCTGCTTATTATTATTATTATTATTATTATTATTATTTTTTTACAAAAAACCAGTCACCTTACTCTGTGGTTCCGACCCTCACAGAGGGGAGCTGGTAATACCAGTAGCCACTCCCCACGCCCGTGGGGTGAGTGACTACCGGGTCCGTGAATCGTGTGCCCTGAGTAGACGTAATGAACCGAGGATGACAGCCTTCTGCATTCTGCCGGCTAAGATCTCTGCCGAATCTCGGCATGCCGGTATGATCTTTAATTCTGAAAGCAGCGTCTGTCTCATTCCACCGAGGGCTCCTATAATCAGTACCACTATTTTAACAGAATGGCCTGGATAAAGCCTGCGGAGTTCGAAGAGCAAATCTCGATATTTTGTCCGTTTTTCCTCCTCTTTCAAGACAATGTTGCTCTCAGCGGGAGCTGAGAATTCCACGACATACATTGTCTTGAGTTGGTGGTCGAGGAGTACTATGTCAGGCTTGTTGGCTTGTATTTGCCTGACGGTGGGAAACGAGTAGTTCCAATAAATTAGTCACTTCTCATTCCCCACAACGGACTCAATATCCCCCGGAACGTAAGGCAGCACTGGTGTTTCGTCTATCCCATACGAGTGCCTTAGATGATAGTAAAGCACTCGTAATGCTGCGTTGTGTCTATGAATATAGGCCGAGACTGAGTATGTCGGGCAAGCCGACAGTAAGTGCATTACAGTCTCCCGCGCCCTGCGGCAGGCCCTGCAGCTGATATCAGGGGCCTCCATACCCATGACACGACGTCGATAGACGAGAGTGTTAAATACACCATCCTGGCAAGCCATTATGAATCCCTCGGTCTCAGACTTCAGCCCAGCTGACCTTAAGAAGGCGAAGGTCAGCCTTTCGGATAAGCCGAGGTCTTCTATATTTTTATAGAAGACCCCGTGCAATGGCTTATCCTTATGGAGCTGCAGAAGGATGTTGTGTTCTGCAGCTCTAATGTGGGCTTTTAGTCGAACGGGTTCCAACTCGGTGACAGAGTCGGGGTTTACTCGCTCGACGTCGAAGATGAGACCAAGTTCATCGGCTGCTCTCCGTGCTGCCTTAAAGAGAAAAGCTCCTACCTCTGCATTTTCATGGTCTCGAACCATGCAGAGGAGGGGCTCCGAACTCCTGATGACCTTACATGCTCCATCCAGAACCATCCTGCTATGGAGACTCTCCAAGCTCAAGAGTCCACGGCCTCCCCGATGTCGTGGGAGATATAACCGTGGAACGGACGATTTAGGATGCAAGCTCCTATTAAGATGCATCTTCTTGCGGGTTACTACATCGAGTTGACGCAGCTCTTCTCTAGTCCACTTCACTACTCCGAAAGAGTAGAGAAGGATCGGAACGGCAAGCATATTTGTAGCAGACACCTTGTTCTTCCCCGACAGTTCTGAAGACCAGATCTGTCTGAGTAGGTGCTGATACTTGCAGCGGAGAGCGTTTTTCACTACACTCACTTCTTGGGTGGAGCGTTGCTCGACACCCAAGTAAGTGTACGACTCTCCGGCATCTAGATGGTGTAAGATGCTTCCGTCCACGAGCTGCGCGTCCTCTCCATAGTCACCGCATCGTCCTCTCTTGAGATGGATCAGTGCGCATTTGTCCAACCCGAACTGCATACCGACAGCCTGCGTGTACTCCTGTACCACCCTAAGGGACTGTTGGAGATCCCTCTCTCCAGAGGCATAAAGTTTAAGGTCATCCATATAAAATAGATGGGTGACCTTATGCCTCCTGTCGCCGGGGGTCCCGCAGTTGTAGCCACGGGTTTTCCGGAGCGAGACGGATAATGGCAGTAGTGAGATGCAAAACAGGAGGGGGCTGAGGGAATCTCCCTGAAATACTCCTCTTCTGAATGTTACCGACTCTGTTTGGACTCTATCGTTACCCGATGTTATGGTAAAACGAGTCCTCCAGAGCGGCATCAGTTCTTCAATACATCTCACTACGGGACCGGGCACCACAAGACATCGGAGCAAGTGAACAATGAGCTCATGTGATGTCATATCAAATGCCTTGCGGTAGTCGATCCAGGCCATAGAGAGGTTCCGCTTATACTGCATGGAGTCCTGCGTGATACATCTATCAATCAGCAGGTTCTCCTTGCAGCCAGCGACACCTCTCTTCGACCCTCGTTGCTCATATATCCGTTCGTAAACCGGTTCAACTGCGTGGAGCACCCGCATGTACAAAATGCGTGTAAACACCTTGTAACATGCGTTTAGACAGGTTATCGGTCTGTAATTCTTTGGGTTGGACAAATCTCCGTTCTTGGGGATCAGCACTGTCCGCCCCTCAACAACCCAAGGAGGGATTTGCTGCTCCCCATTTAACCAGGAATTAAATATTCTGGCCAAATGGTGGTGGGTGCTCGATAACTTTTTCCACCAAAAGTTATTTATCCCATCGGGACCTGGAGCAGCAAAGTTCTTAGAGCCATCAAGAGCCCTACGAACCTCTTCTGGGGTTATTGGTTCGCACACTTCCTGTGGTTGCTGAAGCCTTTGACAAAAGGCTTCAAAGTGTGCAAGGGCAGGAGAATCTCGGTTGAGTGGAAGCCTCTCCTCGTACAGCGTTTTCCAGAAGTTCTCCACCTGATCTGCAGTCGGCGGATTGTCTACAACACGCGGAGGCGGTTGGAAAAGGCGCGAGGGCTTCTCGCGGAACAGTTTATTTTCCGCAAGCCCCCTCGCCCGCCTCACTAATGACTTTTTGCAAGTCACTAGCATCCGTATCCTGTCGAGACAGTGCTGTTTGGTGGTTCGCAGCACTGCCTCATTGAGTGTGTGATGGACGCGTCTTAAGTTGGCGGCTAATCGACGCACTTTAGGCGTGAACGGCCTGTTGGCCGCCATATAGTCCATCACACATTGGATACGGGATACGTGTTGCCTCGCCGACTGGATCTTGGCTTCCATCTTTTGTATGCGCCGCTGCGCTCTCTCCTGTGGGGAAGAGGTATTTCGCCTCTCCACCTGAGACGAGCGTTGAGCAGCGGCATACACGGCACAATTTATGTGCCAGATGTCAGCCTCTTCTGGTAGCGCTGTACGAAGTTCAGCATCCACTCTGGCCAGGTCTTGTGGCCCGGGGGTTTTCAGACGGTGTAACCCCCTTCTGGTACTGAGGCCCTCTGGTATTGGCGGAACGAGGAGAGCCACGTCCTCAACCGGTGAATGTGGCGGCTCTTCGGCCACCTCATTCACCGGCCCAGGAGCAGCCCTCACATAGCCCCTACTACGAAGGTGGGATACATAGTCATTATTATTATTATTGTTATTATTATTATTATTATTATTATTTTTTTTTTTAAGTAAAACCAGTCGTCCTTCTCCCTGCCTCCGATACCAGAGAGGGTACGCTGGGAGCGCCAGTAACCACTCTCTACACCGTAGAGTCAGTGATCACTGGTTCCGTGACTCGTGTGCCCTGAGCAGATGCAATGAACCAAGAATGACAGCCTTCTGCATTCTCCCGGCTAGGACTTCTGCCGATTGTCGGCATGCCGGAATGATGTTCAATTCTGAAAGCAGCGTGTGTCTCGTTCCACCGAGAGCTCCTATAATCAGTACCACCAGCTTGACAGTATGGTCTGGATACAGTCTGCGGAGTTCGAAGAGTAGGTCTCGATATTTTGTCCGCTTTTCTTCCTCCTTCAAGACAATGTTGTTCTCCGCGGGAGCCGAGAACTCTATGACGAACATTGTCTTGAGTTGGTGGTCTATGAGGACTATGTCAGGCTTGTTTGCCTGTATTTGCCTGACCGTGGGAAACGAGTAGTTCCAATAAATTAGACACCTCTCATTCCCCACAACGGACTCAATATCCCCCGGAGCATAAGGCAGCACTGGTGTCTCGTCTATCTCATACGAGTGCCTCAGATGGTAGTAAAGCACTCGTAGTGCTCCGTCGTGCCTTTGGATATAGGCGGAGACTGCATATGTCGGGCAGGCCGACAACAAGTGCATAAGCGTCTCCGGCGCTCTGCGGCAGGCCCTGCAGCTGACGTCAGCGACCTCCACACCCATGACACGACTTCGATAGACGAGGGTGTTGAATACACCGTCCTGGCAAGCCAATATAAATCCCTCGGTCTCAGACTTCAGCCCGGCTGACCTTAAGAAGGCGAAGGTCAGCCTTTCGGATAAGCCAAGTTCTTCTATATTTCTATAGAAGTCACCATGCAGTGGCTTATCCGAATGGAGCTGCAGAAAGATGGTTTGTTCTGCAGCTTTTATTTGGGCTTTCCGCCGAGCGGGTTCCAACTCGGTGACAGAGTCGGGATTATCCCGCTCAACGTCGAAGATGAGACCGAGTTCATCGGCTGCTCTGCGTGCTGCCTTAAACAGAAAAGCTCCTACCCCTGCATTTTCATGGTCTCGGACCATGCAGAGGAGGGGATCCGAACTCCTGACGACCTTACAGGCTCCATCCAGCACCATCCTGCTGTGTAGACTCTCCAAGCTCAGGAGTCCACGGCCTCCCCGATGGCGTGGGAGATATAACCGTGGAACGGACGATTTAGGATGCAGGCTCCTATTGAGGTGCATCTTTCTCCGGGTTCCTACATCGAGTTGACGCAGCTCCTCTCGAGTCCACTTCACTACTCCAAAGGAGTAGAGAAGGATCGGAACGGCAAGCATATTAGTAGCAGACACCTTGTTTTTCCCCGACAGTTCTGAAGACCAGAACTGTCAGAGTCGGTGCTGATGCTTGCCACGGATAGCGTTTTTCACTACACCCACTTCTTGGGTGGAGCGTTGCTCGACACCCAAGTAAGTGTACGACTCTCCGGCATCTAGGTGGTGTAGGATGCTTCCGTCTACGAGCTGCGCGTCCTCGCCGTAGTCCCCACATCGTCCTCTCTTGAGATGGACCAGTGCACATTTGTCCAATCCGAACTGCATACCGACAGCCTGCGTGTACTCCTGTACCACCCTAAGGGATTGTTGGAGATCCCTTTCTCCGGAGGCATAAAATTTAAGGTCATCCATATAAAACAAATGGGTGACCTTATGCCTCCTGTCGCCGGGGGTACCACAGTTGTAACCGCGGGTTTTCCGGAGCGAGACGGATAATGGCAGTAGCGAGATGCAAAACAAAAGGGGGCTGAGGGAATCTCCCTGAAATACTCCCCTTTTGAACGTTACCGGCTCTGTTTGGACTCTATCATTACCAGATGTTATGGTAAAGCGAGTCCTCCAGAGCGGCATCAGATCTTCAATGCATCTCACTACGGGACCAGCGACCGCAAGACATCGGAGCAAGTGTACAATAAGCTCATGAGATGTCATGTCAAATGCCTTGCGGTAATCGATCCAGGCCATGGAGAGATTCCGCTTATACTGCACGGAGTCCTGCGTGACACATCTGTCAATCAACAGGTTCTCCTTGCAGCCAGCGACATCTCTCTTCGACCCTCGTTGCTAATATATCCGTTCGTAAACTGGGTTAACTGCTTGGAGTACCCGCATGTACAAGATGCGTGTGAACACCTTGTAACATGCGTTTAAACAGGTTATCGGCCTATAGTTCTTTGGGTTGGACAAATCTCCGTTCTTGGGGATCAGCACTGTCCGCCCCTCAACAACCCAAGAAGGAATTTGCTGCTCCCCATTTAGCCAAGAATTAAAAATTCTGGCCAAATGGTGGTGGGTACTGGTTAACTTTTTCCACCAAAAGTTATTAATCCCATCTGGACCTGGAGCAGCAAAATTCTTAGAGCCTTCAAGAGCTCTTCGAACCTCTTCTGGGGTTATTGGTTGGCACACCTCCTGTTGTAGATGAAGCCTTTGGCAAAAGGCTTCAAAGTGTGCCAGGGCCGGAGAGTCTCTGTTGAGCGGAAGCCTCTGTTCGTACAACGTTTTCCAGAAAGTTTCCACCTGATCGACGGTCGGTGGATTGTCGGCAACACGCTGAGGCGGTTCGAATAGGCGCGAAGGCTTTTGGCGAAAAAGGTTATTTTCCGCCAGCCCCCTCTCCCGCCTCACTAGTGACTTTTTGCAAGCCACAAGCATCCGTATCCTATCGAGGCAGTGCTGTTTGGTGGTTTGTAGCACTGCCCCGTTGAGTGTGTGATGGGCGCGTCTTAAATTGGCGGCTATACGTCGAACTTTAGGCGTGAAAGGCCTATTGGCCGCCATGTAGTTATTATTGTTATTATTATTATTATTTTTTTTTTTTTTACAAAAAACCAGTCACCCTACTCTGTGGCTCCGACCCTCACAGAGGGGAGCTGGTAATACCAATAGCCACTCCACACGCCCGTGGGGTGAGTGACTACCGGGTCCGCGAATCGTGTGCCCTGAGTAGACGTAATGAACCGAGGATGACAGCCTTCTGCATTCTGCCGGCTAAGATCTCTGCCGAATCTCGGCATGCCGGTATGATCTTTAGTTCTGAAAGCAGCGTCTGTCTCATTCCACCGAGGGCTCCTATAATCAGTACCACTATTTTAACAGAATGGCCTGGATAAAGCCTGCGGAGTTCGAAGAGCAAATCTCGATATTTTGTCCGTTTTTCCTCCTCTTTCAAGACAATGTTGCTCTCAGCGGGAGCCGAGAATTCCACGACATACATTGTCTTGAGTTGGTGGTCGAGGAGTACTATGTCAGGCTTGTTGGCTTGTATTTGCCTGACGGTGGGAAACGAGTAGTTCCAATAAATTAGGCACTTCTCATTCCCCACAACGGACTCAATATCCCCCGGAACGTAAGGCAGCACTGGTGTTTCGTCTATCCCATACGAGTGCCTTAGATGATAGTAAAGCACTCGTAATGCTGCGTTGTGTCTATGAATATAGGCCGAATGTCGGGCAAGCCGACAGTAAGTGCATTACAGTCTCCGGCGCCCTGCGGCAGGCCCTGCAGCTGACATCAGGGACCTCCATACCCATGACACGACGTCGATAGACGAGAGTGTTAAATACACCATCCTGGCAAGCCATTATGAATCCCTCGGTCTCAGACTTCAGCCCAGCTGACCTTAAGAAGGCGAAGGTCAGCCTTTCGGATAAGCCGAGGTCTTCTATATTTTTATAGAAGATCCCGTGCAATGGCTTATCCTTATGGAGCTGCAGAAGGATGTTGTGTTCTGCAGCTCTAATGTGGGCTTTTAGTCGAACGGGTTCCAACTCGGTGACAGAGTCGGGGTTTACCCGCTCGACGTCGAAGATGAGACCAAGTTCATCGGCTGCTCTCCGTGCTGCCTTAAAGAGAAAAGCTCCTACCTCTGCATTTTCATGGTCTCGGACCATGCAGAGGAGGGGATCCGAACTCCTGATGACCTTACATGCTCCCTCCAGAACCATCCTGCTATGGAGACTCTCCAAGCTCAAGAGCCCACGGCCTCCCCGATGTCGTGGGAGATATAACCGTGGAACGGACGATTTAGGATGCAAGCTCCTATTGAGATGCATCTTCTTGCGGGTTACTACATCGAGTTGACGCAGCTCTTCTCTAGTCCACTTCACTACTCCGAAAGAGTAGAGAAGGATCGGAACGGCAAGCATATTTGTAGCAGACACCTTGTTCTTCCCCGACAGTTCTGAAGACCAGATCTGTCGGAGTAGGTGCTGATACTTGCCGCGGAGAGCGTTTTTCACTACACTCACTTCTTGGGTGGAGCGTTGCTCGACACCCAAGTAAGTGTACGACTCTCCGGCATCTAGATGGTGTAAGATGCTTCCGTCCACGAGCTGCGCGTCCTCTCCATAGTCACCGCATCGTCCTCTCTTGAGATGGATCAGTGCGCATTTGTCCAACCCGAACTGCATACCGACAGCCTGCGTATACTCCTGTACCACCCTAAGGGACTGTTGGAGATCCCTCTCTCCAGAGGCATAAAGTTTAAGGTCATCCATATAAAATAGATGGGTGACCTTATGCCTCCTGTCGCCGGGGGTACCGCAGTTGTAGCCACGGGTTTTCCGGAGCGAGACGGATAATGGCAGTAGTGAGATGCAAAACAGAAGGGGGCTGAGGGAATCTCCCTGAAATACTCCTCTTCTGAATGTTACCGACTCTGTTTGGACTCTATCGTTACCCGATGTTATGGTAAAGCGAGTCCTCCAGAGCGGCATCAGTTCTTCAATACATCTCACTACGGGACCGGGTACCACAAGACATCGGAGCAAGTGAACAATGAGCTCATGCGATGTCATGTCGAATGCCTTGCGGTAGTCGATCCAGGCCATAGAGAGGTTCCGCTTATACTGCATGGAGTCCTGTGTGACACATCTGTCAGTCAACAGGTTCTCCTTGCAGCCAGCGACACCTCTCTTCGACCCTCGTTGCTCATATATCCGTTCGTAAACCGGTTCAACTGCGTGGAGCACCCGCATGTACAAAATGCGTGTAAACACCTTGTAACATGCGTTTAGACAGGTTATCGGTCTGTAATTCTTTGGGTTGGACAAATCTCCGTTCTTGGGGATCAGCACTGTCCGCCCCTCAACAACCCAAGAAGGGATTTGCTGCTCCCCATTTAACCAGGAATTAAAAATTCTGGCCAAATGGTGGTGGGTGCTCGATAACTTTTTCCACCAAAAGTTATTTATCCCATCGGGACCTGGAGCAGCAAAGTTCTTAGAGCCCTCAAGAGCCCTACGAACCTCTTCTGGGGTTATTGGTTCGCACACTTCCTGTGGTCGCTGAAGCCTTTGACAAAAGGCTTCAAAGTGTGCAAGGGCAGGAGAATCTCGGTTGAGTGGAAGCCTCTCCTCGTACAGCATTTTCCAGAAGTTCTCCACCTGATCTGCAGTCGGCGGATTTTCTACAACACGCGGAGGCGGTTGGAAAAGGCGCGAGGGCTTTTCGCGGAACAGTTTATTTTCCGCAAGCCCTCTCGCCCGCCTCACTAATGACTTTTTGCAAGTCACTAGCATCCGTATCCTGTCGAGACAGTGCTGTTTGGTGATTCGCAGCACTGCCTCATTAAGTGTGTGATGGGCGCGTCTTAAATTGGCGGCTAATCGACGCACTTTAGGCGTGAACGGCCTGTTGGCCGCCATATAGTCCATCACACATTGGATACGGGATGCGTGTTACCTCGCCGACCGGATCTTGGCTTCCATCTTGTGTATGCGCCGCTGCGCTCTCTCCTGTGGGGAAGGGGTATTTCGCCTCTCCACCTGAGACGAGCGTTGAGCAGCGGCATACACGGCACAATTTATGTGCCAGTTGTCAGCCTCTTCTGGTAGCGCTGTGCGAAGTTCAGCGTCCACTCTGGCCAGGTCTTGTGGCCCGGGGGTTTTCAGACGGTGTAACCCCCTTCTGGTACTGAGACCCTCTGGTATTGGCGGAACGAGGAGAACTACGTCCTCAACCGGTGAATGTGGCGGCCCTTCGACCACCTCATTCACCGGTCCAGGAGCAGTCCTCACGTAGCCCCTACTACGAAGGTGGGATACATAGTCACGCAGATTTTGTGGCGTGAAGGCGCTATGCTCTGGTAGCCTCTCACACCACAGAGCATGCATCCGCGCCATGTATCCCCTCCGCGCGGGCTCACTGCTTATTATTACTATTATTATTATTATTATTATATATACCTTAGGCCAGTTACATTATCTGTCATCGGAAACGGTCCAGCAATATCAGCTGCTATTCTTTCAAACGGAATTCCTACTTTGTACTGATGCATTTTGCCTTTACTCCTCACATGTGGTCCTTTGGTTGCCGCACAAAGTGTACATCGACGGCACCAGTTCTCCACGTCATCGCGCATATGAATCCAATAGAATTTTTCTGTGACTTTTGATAACGTCTTACTTATTGCTAGATGACCTCCGGAGACTCCATCATGAATTTCTTGTAAGACCTCTACCACCTTTGATCGAGGCACAATTATCTGCATCCTATGAGAATTTCCATTCACAGCTTCCCATTTCCTCATCAATATTCCATTTTCTATATGCAGTGAATTCCATTGAGCCCAGTAACTTTTTTAAAATTTCGCTTTGGTCCGCTATCTCCATCCACTGTGGCCATTCTAAATGTTCTTTCCAGGTGAGAATTGATATACCATTATCTTCTTGTTGGGCAGCTTGTAATTCCAGATGGTTCCATCCTTCATTAGGTTTCACGGTGACTCCTTGAATAGCTACTATTCCCTGTTTCTCTTCTATTCTCAGAGTGTTTACAGTCTGAGCTACATGGTCGTCGAGATAGCGCATCAGCATTCCCATGTATTTTTCCTTTACGGTGAATTATTTCAAAATCGTAGCTCTGGAGTCTTTCTATCCATCTCGCTAGCTGTCCTTCAGGGTTTTTAAATTGTAATAACCATTTCAGCGCTGCGTGGTCGGTACGTAATATAAACTTTTGACCGTAAAGGTACTTGCGAAAATGTTTTGTCGATTTCACCATTGCCAAAAGTTCTCGTCTGGTGACACAGTAGTTTCTTTCGCTTTTTGATAATACTTTACTGAAGTAAGCTATGACTTTCTCTTGGTCATTTATTTTCTGTGGCAGTACTGCGCCGACGGACATATTGCTTACGTCTGTATCGAGTATGAAGGTTTTACCTGGCACAGGGCATGCCAGTATTGGAGCCTCGCACACCCGCCTCTTAAATTTCTGAAATGCTTCATCGCATTGCTCGGTCCAAATAAAGGGCCTCCCCTTTTCAGTTAATTAATGTAAACATTTTGCAATGTCGGCGAAATTTTTTACAAATCGTCTATAGTAAGTTGCCAGGCCTAAGAACCTTCGTAGTTCATGTTTATCTTTAGGTGTTGGCCAAGTTTGAACAGCGACAATTTTCTCCAGATCCGTAGTTACCCCCAAGATACAATATGTCCCAAATATTTTACTTCGTCTTTGAAGAGCACACATTTCTTTGGATTGAGCTTTAACCGTGCTTCTTTTATACGCAAGAATACTTCTCTTAAATTTTGAAGATGTTCTGAAAAGTCTTTTCCAATAATAATGACAGGTTTTCCAATGCAGCCCCCGTAAAATGCATTCCATCAGTCGTTCGAATGTTGCTGGTGCATTGCATAGTCCAAACGGCATAACGTTAAATTGCCATAGGCCATTTCCTATTGAAAATGCTGTTTTATCTTTGTCATCAGGATGTAGTTTAACTTGCCAATATCCACTTTTTAAATCTAAAGTTGAGAACCATCGTGCTCCAGACAAGGTATCTAGGGTATCATCGATTCGAGGGAGGGGATAACTATCCTTTTTCGTCACATCGTTTTGTCGTCTATAATCTACACTAAACCGAGTACTGCCATCCTTTTTTTTTACCAAGACCACAGGAGAAGACCATGGGCTCTGAGACTCTTCGATGATTTGTTGCTTTCTCATAGTGTTAATGTTGTCTGCCGCTTCTTGTTGCTTCGCCAATGGAAGTCTTATTGGTGGTTGTCTAATCGGTTTGGCATCTCCCGTGTCAATACGATGTTGCCAAGTTGGTTTTTCCATAATCCTTCTCTCCTAGAGCGAAGATTTCTTGAAACACATTAATCAACTTCTTGGCCTCATTGGACTCTTTAATACCTAAATTGCTTGTTTTTAGAAGAGTTTCTACTAATATTGAATCTACTTTAATTGATGATAAATTAATATTTGTATCATATTCACAATTGATTTTTGTTATAGTTGCAGCTGGTGTACATTTTCCGATTACTTGCCCACTCTTCAATTGGATTTGATTGTTAGAGATAGATTCATTAGACGTATTGGAAGGAATTTACCATTGGAAGTGTCCACTAAACATTTTCCAATAATGACGTTTTCTTTCACGTTTTGATCTGGTTCAACTAGGCAAAATCGTAAATTTTCCGCATTACCTTCTAATTCTGTCCATACCACGGACTCGGAGTAGCCTGGGAGGTGGGTGTTTTTACATACCACCGTTCGCAGTGCAGGCTGAGCTTCAGAATTTACTGTCATTGGAATTTCTACGTTCTTTCACAGAAGAGTTCGTTCTCCCATAGCTAAGACAATTCCGTGTCTACGCATGAAATCATAGCCCAGAATGCAGTCGTCAATAAGATCTGCTATGAGGAAGGGATGAACAAATGTTAATCCCCCTATTTCAATTTTTAATTCTACCTCTCCCTTGACCGCTACATATTGTCCTGTTGCAGTTCGCAGAGAGTAACCTGCTGCATTATGAATCAATGGTTCCTTGACAAAATCGTTTCTTAAAATTGATCTTTCAGCTCCAGTATCAATGGTGAGAATACAGTTTTGTCCTTCAAGACAGCCATCCATAACAAGACAATTCTTATCTCTCTGGATCTGTTGAACTTGAATCTTGATGATGTTCTTAGGGCGTATGATTCTATGAGCCAATCTCTGCCCTACGAGATTGGCATTTAGAAGTTTCCCTGAAAAGCTGGAGAAGAGGTATGGTCTCGGCGGTATTCCTCTCATCTTGTTGCTCTTCGTAGGCCCCTCTTGTCTCAAAATGTCTCTTTCTCTTCATACAATCTCTTTGAAGATGTCCCGTCATATTGCGATACCAACATTTTAGACGTTGTCTATAACTTGTTCCCTCCTGGGTATTCAGACGTTGAGTTGTGTAAGAAGGTTCAGCTGTTAGTTCTCTTACTCTTGTTGTGCTTCTGGATGCTTGGCTAGCAGCTTCATATGCGAGGGCACAGGCGAGAATTTCAGTAGTAGTTTTTTTTTTCTGAAAGCCTTAAATACCTTTGAAGTTCGAGGTCAGAAATAGCATTAATAAACGCATCTACAGCAGCCTCGTTTATTAAGTCTTGACCTGAATAGGACAGATGTGATAACCGCTCGATATCGGCTTGAAGTTCTTGCAGTGTTTCTCCTCTTTTTTGGATACGATTCCTCAATTGCAGACGATACACTTGCTGCATGTGCTCAACACCATAACGCCTGTCAAATACTTGAACCAATGTATTGAAATCCTGTTGCATGTGCTCAGGAATTGTTCGCAAAAGTTCTGCTGCAGTTACCCGCAGTGCCAGTACTAAAGCTATAGTCTTCTTCGTCACTCCATCCGTAAGATTTGCTTGCTGCTTCAAATTGACGTTTATAAATTGCCCAGGATACTTGGCCATCGAATAATGGAGCTTTCAGTTTTCTATTGCCGCTATTATTTGCTTCGTATGTAAGCCTAGCATGTTTTACTTTTTCTAATTCCTTCTTCACTTGTTCTAATTCGCTTTCGAGATTAATAATTTTAGAGTCACATTTTCTTTCAACATCAGTTATTGTCTCACAGACATTTCTGGATTGTTCTTTCATTTTTGCCTCCAAGGTTTCATTAAACGAAATTTTTGTCTTAGTAAGATTTTCCTCTAAACCTTTCTAACTGCTGCTTAAGAAATTGCTGTTGGATGTCTAAATTCATTTCCAATGAATTTTTGACAGACTTTTCCAAAGAAAGGCTCTGTTCCTGCATCCGTTGAATAATCAACTGCATCAAATAAGCAAATCGTTTAAACTATATAATAATCTATACTTATGTGAATATAATTAATAATATGTGCACATGAATTACATGTGCATAATTATTTTAAAAGGGCCATGGGCAGTAAAAAAAATGTTCTCTGATTCTTATTGGAGACAATTTTGAGTGCACATCGCCTTGTAAAAAGCAACGTTAATATTAAACATAATGGTGTAAAATTTACGATTAATTCACTTTATGAGGAAAAACAATTTTTAATACTGAACTACGATTTTTTCTATGCACGTGCCTTTTGCCTAAAATGCAAATGAACATTATATTTAGATACCTTCAAACAGAAAGATACTTAAGACACTTTTGAGACAAAGGAAACAACTTTTACAAAATGAATCTAGACATATCGGGTTAGGTGGTTATGTGGTGGTTAGATGCCAAATGCAAATTTCAAGACATCAAAATTCTCATTACTTTTATTAATATCTTTATAAAAAATTAGGAAAAATTCCCAATATCACAAGTAATACTATTGAGTAAATTGTGACATGACAAATTAGTATAAAATCCAATTAATAGGGTAATAAGGAGGAAAGTCGATTAGAAACCATTATCACTTTCTATTTGAAAACCAGAACAAAACATTTTCTTATTATTTAAAAATAAATACAAAAAATATATACTTTGCGTTTGGTTGACTAAAATAACCAATGAATAATATCTAACAGCAAAAAAAAATAAAGATGAAATTATTAATTAAAAAAAAGTACGTAAAAAAGTAAATAAGAATGGTATAATGGTAATATAAAGAAGAGCTCTTAGAGAATAAAAGTAAATTTGAACTTTGATCTCAGGTAAAACTGTAAAATTCTAACAAAGAATATAGCATGAAACGAAAGAAACTCAATTTACTTTTTAAAATAAACATCTAATAGAACTGAAAAATAAAAAGTAAGTAACAACATGGTAATATTGAAAACAGAATAATGTCACATAAGGCAAGGGTCCACATTGTTTTATTTCAGAAAGGCCTACCGGTCATTTTCCCGGTGCCCCAGTCCGACGCTGTCTATATTATATATTATATGGGAGATTTATATTAGCATTTTTTATAAAATCTTAATATTTTTTTTCTTATCCGTGCCAGACTGAATTTTTACATTTTCATTCAAATGTAGCTTTTATCTTAAAGTACAGTAACTACAGGTTTTAATTTCAGAAAAATACCACAGGAATTGAATTTTGTTTATTTTTTAATATCATCAAGAAAAAGTTTCTGCATTATACAGGGACTTGCTTTTTCATAGGAGGTGCAAGAAAATATCATTGAGTGTAATTTTGTCCATTATAAGGACGCATTTTGACACCATTACCTAGATGCTCAATTTTTTTAACCATTTAAATTACTTCCTTTTGGAAAAATTGCATCCAACTTCAATCGGCCCCATTGGAGCCAGCATTTTGAATTTTTAAATTTTGACTTCAGATTCGTAATCAGCGCGACCCCAAAAACATTAAAATACTACCTTTCAAAAATAAATAAGCATTAATTTTTAATATATTAAATTTCCCAATTTAGGGGTAATTTGCAGCCATTGGGGGTAATAATATAGTGTGGGTACTATATAGAAACTGAAGAAGATACTTTTTCTATAAGAATTGCATATAAAGAGACAATCATTTATTATGAAATTATTCCTGAGTTTTGCACATTATTTACCTCTAGATACTGTGTATTCTCTTTATAAAAAATTATGAAAACAAATATAAAATTTAATTTACATCAATGATTTCTTTGTTTACATCTCTTGATCTGAAGTACGATTTTTGTAATAGGTACGTATTCATTACTGAAAACAATATGAGTACGTATCTCAAACACGACACACAACTCACATTCCCGTAGATGAATTGAACAAATCCTCTCTATATTAGCGCACTTTGTAACTTCACAGTGTTGCCAACTCGAGATGACGCAAAATTGATACAATTATCTAACTGAAATGTATATAGTATACAATTTACAGAGACCTCCCAGCGGTAAATGCTTGAACTAGCAATATACTTCCTTTCGTTACTTCTATTTTACATCCGATTTTCGAGCAGTTTTTTTTAGATTATGAAAAAACGAATTATTATACCCAGTTAATAATTTTAGTAAAGGTAGAGTGCGCAATATCGAAGTTCTCAATGAATTATTTGATTAAAAAAACCTTACATGGAAAAAAATATCGCGGAGTGTTATTTTGCGTCCGGTACACGGACGCATTTTTACATCGGACGCAATATGAATACGTTTTGGCATACAGAGGGACGCAAAATTGATACAAAGACAAATATATATATATATATATATGTATATATATATATATACATATATATATATATGTATATATATATATACATATATATATATATATATGTATATATATATATATACATATATATATATGTATATATATATATACATATATATATATATATGTATATATATATGTATATATGTTAGATAGTGGATTATTGAAATAGCTTTTTAAAAACTTTATTCACTTATTGGAGTCAAGCTTGACTCTTTGTATAATAATAAACAATAATAAATTTAGAATGTGTTCGACCAAATGTGAGTATAAGACTGAAAGTACAAATGTCTGTTGGTTATATTTATAACTTTAGAGAACAAAGAGTATTGAATTGGCAATTCAGCATGATAAGAGATTACCAAGAAAGAAACATTAAGCTCAGCCAACGTGAGCGGTTATTAGAGAAGAGCTGTTACGCAATCTGTAACATGATATGTTTTAGAAGGTTAAGCCTGTCTCAGTGATATTATATATCATAGTATATTTCTAATATAACAGCTTCCCCCTTATAAAAAAAGTTGGTGTTTTATGCAGCAACTTTTGAAATGAATATAAAATGTATATAAAAGATAATGGTACAATTTGGAAAAATATAAAGAGTACAAAAATGTTAAATCGTAAGGTTTAAAATACAGAATATAGCCTTAGCGTCTAAAATATGAAATGCAAGCACAATAAGCTTGGTTCATAAAATAATATAACATAAAAATGTTAGAGTTAAAATATAGCTTTAGCAAGAAAGCGTAAAATACAAACATAATAAGTTTGTTGTAAAATGGGATAATATAAAAATATTCCCAGGGTTAAAATATGGCTTTACCGTGAAAGCCTAAAATATAAGCATGATAGATTTAGATGAAAATGGTATAAAAATGTTAATGCAATTGAAATTAACAAGGGATAAGTAAAATAATGAAATGTAATGATTAAATGAATAAAATATGGTTCACTGAAGAGTCCAGCACTAAAAGTCAGTAAAAGGCACAAAACAGTTCATCTTTATGTAAGTTCTATGTCTTCGGCTTCGTTGTCTTCTCTCCTTAAGGTAGGTCGTCTTCGTGAAGGGAATAGGTTAGCAAATGTCCTGTGGGGTTTGCTAGGCCTAGGTGGAGATGGGGGTGATGCAGAAACATCGATGGCTAGTCTTCGTCTTTTTGTTCTGCACTTACAAAATAGGTACAGAAATAACAGTCCAAATATTAGCACAATGATGAAGTAGGTGAACCAGGATATGTGTTTTGTTACGAATGGTTCGTTGATTAAATCGTCTAGATCTCTGGAATATTGGTCCAATTTGTGTTTGGCAATTTCGAGATCTTCTGTGTTAAGGTTGTTTAATTTTAATGGTTTAAGGTTTGGTGCTCTAATGTTGTTTGGAATTTTGTTGCAGCATTCGAATGGAATTTGGATGGGATGAGTGTCGTCGTTTACGTCGGTTACTTCGTTGGTACTGGCTTGGATTTTTGTGATGCCTATAAAGGCGTAACAATTAGGTTGTAATTTCACTATTGAGTTTTTGTAGATGACTTCAGTTTTCGAACTTCTTTCTGGACAATTGATGGTTGCCTGTAATGGTTCTGCGTTGATAACCAGCCACGTATTTTCGTCTATCTTTTGGACGTTGTATCCTTGGCCGATGATGAATGATGTCTGGCAGCTTCCTGGCAGAGTTTTGAGGTTCTTGAAGAGACGGGCTTCGCAAATGGCATTATCATCAATGGGGTATGAAAATAGATTTAGACATAATTTAGTGTTGAAGTAGAATGGTTTGCATTCTCTGAGGTCCGGGATGGTTAAGTACATTAAAGAATCATCATCTCTCGCGATATATTTCTGAGAGGTTGACAAGATATGATATAAGCCAGTTCTATTATCCAAAATAGGGATAGGATATAATTGAAATACTGAATAGGTTTGAGGGTCTACCAAAGGTATGTCTAATACGAATATTAAATCTGAATTTGTTTGAAAAGCTTTTAGTTCTATAATGTCTAAATACTGTGCAACTTTTGATAATTTGATTGGAAGTGGCAAATTGTTCCTTTGTAGGTTCTGTGAGATTTCCTGTAAGGAATTTACCAAGTCTTTTGGGTTTATAATCGATGTGTGAATTATTTTGAGTCTCGCGAAAGTGATAGAATTCAGGATATCGTTTAAGTTATCTTCGATAAATAGATAGCTTGCCATAAGCTGTTTGCAGATTTCTATAAATTTTAATTTTGCGTGAATATTTTCTATGTCTTTAGTCATGTCTAGAATTGAAGTTTCGATTTCTTTAATATCTTTATTGAAAGTTTCTTCATCAACCTGCAGTTTTTGAATGGTTGCGTTGAAATTTTTGATTACTGAAGTTGTGACAGATATTTGATTTTTGATTAAATTTTCAAGTTGGTGCTCGTCATTACTTAATTTGTTGATGCAATCAGAATAATACTGACCATCTTCTGCATCTAAATTTCCAGTTATTGATTTGAAAATTGTTCCAATACCGTTTAGTATTCCTCGCTTGTATCGTTTCGTGTCAAGGTAAATTTCGTCAAATTTTGATTGTATTGATTGAGAAATTTGTGTCAATAAACTGAGGTGAGTTTTTACGTCTCCTAAAAAGACGTTCATGTAATGATACGTTGGGTCGAGTGTGTTGTATAGTGTCTGTAAGATCTTGTCGTTTTTGTCGAAAGCTGTCTTAAAGGTAGATATGTTTTTGTGTACCAGTAAAGTCCATTTCTTGTGAGAAATCACAATGTCTGTGTCTCGGTATAGTATACTCCAATTGTATTGTTAATTGGTGTTATTTTAAATTGAGCAAGTGCTGATCCGAACAGCAGGAAAAACCTGGAAATAAATTTAATTTTCAGTATAAGGTTTCATTCGGTCAAAGTTTACTTTAGTCGTTTGGTTTGTTTCCGGATTTAATAATGTTGCAGAATTCTGAGAAGTTTCTAAAATTTCGAAGGGGCCGTTAAATTTGTTCTGTAATTTGTTTTTTATTTGTGATTCTTTGACGTACACTTTGTCGCCAATATTATATGTGTGTCGATTTTCGGGAATGTTTTTGTCGAATCGAACTTTGGCTTTTTGTTTTTGTGCTTCTGTTCGACTTCGCGCAATTTTGTAATAGTGGGATATCCGGTTGTTAAGGTCTCTAACGTATTTGGTAATCAGGTCTTTCTGGTTATAAAGAGTTTCGGGTGGTCGGTTAGCTGTATGTCCCAAAATAAGCTCGTATGGTGTAAAGCCATGAGTTTTGTTTACCGAGTTGTTATAACATATTACCGCGTATGGTAATATTGTGAAAGGATGTTCGTTCGGATTCTCTGTTTTATGTATTCTGATCATTTCCGCTAGGGTGGCATGGAATCGTTCGATAGATCCATTGGATTGAGGGTGTCCTACGCTGGAGTATGTTAATTTTATGTCATAGAGAGTACAAAGATCTTTTAATAAATTATTATCGAATTCACCGCCGTAATCACAATGAATTCTTAATGGGGTGCCATAGTGTTGGAAATATAGCAACAGGGTGTTTACAACTGATTTTGCACTTTTGTCTGGGACAGCATAAGCTTGAGTAAATTTCGTTAACTCGTCGCGGATGGTTAGTGCATAGTTTCGCGTGGGAAATTCGAATAGATCGATATTAACTCTCTCAAATGGAGTTTTAGGGGTTTCGGTAATTACTAAGGGATTGTTGAGGTTCTTACGACAGACTTTTGTTCTTTGACATGTTTCGCAGTTTTTTATAAAATTTTCGACATCTTTTGTTAAGCCTTGCCGATTATATTTATTTTTGATTCTACGTATTGTTTCGTTTATTCCACGATGTAAATTATTTTTTCCGGTGTGATGCTGGTCGAGAATGATCGGACGTTGGTCTTCATCGGGAGTTCGTAATAAATTTTGACAAATGATTAGTTTTAAATCTTTTTCTGCAAAAATAAATGATAGGATTTCGAGAATTGGAAAGTCTAGATTGTTTTCAACATGGTAAGTTTTGGAAAGGTCTAATTTGTTTCGATGTTTGTAAAGTGTTAAAAATAGATGTTCTACCACAGACTCTGGGTCGAAAGGTAGAGCGATAATGTAGTAGTTTCTTTGTCGGGTCGATTTGCTGGAAACGATATTAATTGTATTGTTATAGAATTCGGGGTTTTCTTCGAAAATATCCTCGATAATTTGATGGTGAAGGTCTGTCAAGTTGTTTTGTTGGAAAAACGTTATGATATTTTTATTTTCTCGATCTAATAGTTGTTTATTTGTGATTTGAATTTTGGAATAGTCTATTAGAGATTTGGTTTTGTAAAGTCGGGAAAATAAGTCAAATTCTCGGGCGATTTGTTCGTCTGTAATTTCGTCATCGTTGTCTGAAATTTCATCTTCATCTGAGTCTTCGTTCGCGGCTAGAATTTTTGAATAAAATTTGGAACATTCTGAAAAGTGATTGATTTTGATTCTGGACAACGCGTCCGCGTTTTTATTGATTTTTCCGGGTTTGTATATTATTTCGTAATCGTATTCTTCGAGTTTTAAGCGCCAACGCGCTAGTCTACTACCTGGGTCTTTTATAGAAAATAACCAAGTGAGTGGTCGGTGACGAGTTTGAACTTCCTTCCGAATAGATATGGCCTAAAATGCTTTACACTCCAGACCAAAGATAAAAGTTCACGCTCAATGGTTGAATACTTGGTTTCCGCGCCGCATAAAGTTCGAGATGCGTATGCGATTGGCAAATCTTTTCCTATACTTCCTTGTGAAAGTACAGAACCTATTGCAAATGCACTAGCGTCTGTAGTTAGGACAAAAGGTTCATCGAAGTTGGGGTAGATCAATATCGGAGTAGTTGTCAAGGTTTGTTTTAGGGTTTCAAATGAATTTGTACAGTCATTGTCGAAATTGAAAGGTATATCTTTTTGTAGCAATTTAGTCAAGGGCTTTGAAATTTTGGAAAAATTAGGAATGAAACGTCTATAATAGCCTGCTAAACCTAGAAAAGATTTAATTTCTTTCTGATTTTTGGGTTGAGGAAAATTTAGAATTGCTTCGACTTTGGCAGGGTTCGGTTTTACACCATCCTTTGTAATAAGATGTCCTAAATAGGCAACTTCCTTGCGAAGGAATTCGCATTTGTCTGGCTGAATTTTGAGGTTGGCTTTTGTAAACGTTTGAAGACTTCTGTTAATCGAGAAATATATTCATGGATAGTAGGGGAGTAGATAATGATATCGTCCATATAGACGAGACACCTTTCGTTTTGGATTCCTAGTAAAATGTTGTCCATCACCCTTTGAAATGTTGATGGAGCATTTTTGAGTCCAAAAGGCATTCGTACGAATTCAAAATGACCATTTTCGACTGTGAAAGCGGTTTTTTGAATGTCTTTGGGATCGATTTCAATTTGATGGAAGCCAGAGGCCAAGTCTAAAGTCGTGAAATATTGGCATTTGCCTAATTGATCTAAAAGGTCGGAAATGTTAGGTAGAGGATATTTATCACCTATCGTTACTTCGTTTAATTTTCGGTAGTCAACTACGACGCGCCATTTCTGTTTACCAGAAGCGTCTAGTTTTTTGGGGACTACCCAAACTGGGGAGGACCAGGGAGAAATTGAAGGCTGGATAATGCCTTGGTCGAGCATTTTTGAAACTTGTGATTTTACTTCTTGTTTGTGAATTTGGGGGTAACGATAAGATTTAGTGAAAATTGGTTTAGAATCGTTAGTGTCTATTGAATGCTTGATTTCGTTGGTAAATGTCAAGTTGTCACCTTCTAGATAAAATATGTCTGAAAAGTCTAAACAGAGTTGAGTAATTAATTCACTCTCCTCGTCGTTCAAGTGATCTAAGCGTAATTGATTTTTTATTTCGTAGTTTCGGTCTATGTATTGGGAATCCGGATTTTGAAGATTTACGTTAAATATTGATCTAAATTTTTGAACGGGTTCAAGTTTAAGATTCGAGAAATGTACTGTTTTTGGAATCGCGTTTGCGTTTATTATCGTTGTCAAAAATTCACCATTGTTGTCTATTTTGACAATGGCATTCGGTAAACGTACCTTTTCATTTTCCTGGGCTATTAGTATAGCTTCGGTATTTTGTAAATTGCATTTAAGTTTAAAAATCTTTTCTGTGCGTGGTTCGATAGAAATTACATTTTGGTTTTTAACATTTAAATTTGGGTTTGAAATTCTAATACCTGGATTATTGTTTTCGTTAGAATTATTGTGGTTCCTGATTGATGTTACCTCAGTCACCTCAAATAGTGGTACGGTTTTAAAATTGGTAATAAGTAGATTATTTTCAAAATCCACATGACACTTATAATATTTTAGAAAGTCTGCACCTAATAGTCCATCGAATTCTATATCTCGGTCGTGAACATAAACCTTGTATGGGTCATTTGAATTGAATGGTATTAGAACAGATTCGGTGATATTAATTTTTTCATCTGTTATACCCTGTATAATTACGTTTTCAGGATATCTTTGTTTGTACCTTTCCGCTGTTTTGGTTTTAAATACAGAAATACCTGCACCTGAGTCGACAAGAATTTTGAAACGTTTAGTGATGTCTTCTATGTAAAATAAATTTTTGGAATTTACGATATTTAGTTTGTAGCGGGGTGTTTTTACATGAATTGGTTTTCCGGGAAGTTCAGGTTTGAGTCGAAACTGTCCTGGAGGTTTATCGCTTGGACTTGGCGAGAAATTTGGTCTAGTTCGTCTGTTTGTTGTGTTGGAGTATTCGTGGAATACTCCGGGCCTGTGTAAAAATCCGGAGGATTAGCAGTATAATCCTCGTATTGCTGAGAATTAATAGTATAATTCTCATGTTCCTGGGATTGGGAATTAGCAGTATAATGCCCACATTGTCCGTTTGGAAAATCGTAGTCATCATTATTTTGAGATTGATAATCAGGAGAATAATTGGTAGAATAATTTACGGATTGATTTGCAGAGTAATCTTCGTATTGGTTTGGGTAATCTGAATAATTATCATAAGTTTCTTGGTTTAGGTGATAGGTTTTTTGTTGGTTAAATCTATTGAAATTCGGGTTCGGTTGTATGGCAGAAGGTCTCTGCTGGTGGAAGTTAGGATTTGGCCTGATAGCTGAGGGCCTGTTTTGTTGTGGATAATTGCGTTGTTGATTAGAAAAATTTTGGGAATTCTGTGGTCTAAAGTTTGCTTGATTAGGTACACTCTGGAAGTGCTGTCTAGGAGCTTGTGCCTGATTGGAATAGGCGTTTGGTGTGAAATTGGGTTGTGAAAATTGGTGGTTTTGCCTCGTGCGGCATTCGTTAAAGCTGTGCCCATTCCTTTTGCAGAATGTGCAAAATGGTGGGAGATTTGGGCGTCTTTGCTGATTTTGAACGGGACTTCTATTTTGAATTTTATTGGAGAATTTTTGCGATTCGAAGTACGACAATTGCAACTCACGTTTGATGCGATTTATTGCATCTAGCATATCACTAGGATTGCCAGCCCTGATAATTTGCCCTAACTTGGGTTCTAATCCAGTCAGTAAGGTGGTCAATGTCATGTTTTCGATGAGGTTACATTGAGCAGTACTTTCCTCTAAAGTTAGAGTCTGCTTTTGCACTGCTGCGTGCATTTTCGCGTTGTGCGTTTGTAGTCTTGATACGAATATTAGTGCGGTTTCGTTGGGTAGTTGGTGAATGCGTTGTAAGTCCTGTATAAGGGCTGTCAAGTCGCGGGAGTCACCGAAGTGGGCCTCGAGTAGGCTTTTAATTTCTGCCCAGGTGGCAGGGTTCCTGGACTTTACTAACTCGGCGGCTTTTCCCCGAAGTTTATTTTTAATGTGCAGAGCAAGTAGAACACGTTGGTCTTCTATAGACATTCCGTTCGCGTAAATACACGCACTAATAAAGGTTTGTAAAAATATCGGATTTCCATCGAATTCCGGGACTATCGAAAAAATCTCACTTAACCTGTAAGGTTCAATATTTATAGTTTCGTTCGCCGTGATTGAATTGTTTGCATTGGAATTGCTTACGTTTGTGGTGGTAGCCATTTTGTTTATATTATTTAGATAATTAAATAACTTAAACACTTTTTTCAATTTGAGCTAGTACGCTACTGACAATTGGTAATTTTATATTATATGTAACAGAATGTGCTGTTTATTTTATAATATTTCAAAATTTAATTACAAGGATAATTGGATTAATTTAAAAAGTGTTTTTAGTTGGGAATAATGTCACTGAAATTTTATATACTAATGTGCATTTAAACAGTATAGAACATTAAACATAATATTTTTAGTCGCAAACTCCTCTATAAATCCTTATTTTACTATGAGGAACCTAACCAGACTGCAACCAACAGCTACTCTCCGGGCTATGTGCCCCGCCGAGCGCTGAATTACAAGTTACAAGCCTGGCGCGTTAAGTGTAATAATTGCATATTACCATCAAAACGCTAATGCTTCGATTGCAACAAACACCAGCCGAAAGACTGATCCTACTTAAAGGAGCTCCCTTGCCAGTCGTCACACACCACTTGCAGACTGCAGTTTCGAGCTGTTGGCTCTCATCAGTGCAAGGTAGGCATGTGACAACCGACATGAGAATCCTTTGACTATAGTACATCCCGGTATTTTTACAATAGTGACATGTAAAACAGCCAGCAGGCGCCATCCAGCGGTCCAGTGTCTGTTGCAATCGAAAAATAAATAGCCTGACTTGGCTTAGCATAGATCAAATGTGCTTTTAGAGGGCGGAATATTAAACATAATATTTTTAGTCGCAAACTCCTCTATAAATCCTTATTTTACTATAAGGAACCTAACCAGACTGCAACCAACAGCTACTCTCCGGGCTATGTGCCCCGCCGAGCGCTGAATTACAAGTTACAAGCCTGGCGCGTTAAGTGTAATAATTGCATATTACCATCAAAACGCTAATGCTTCGATTGCAACAAACACCAGCCGAAAGACTGATCCTACTTAAAGGAGCTCCCTTGCCAGTCGTCACACACCACTTGCAGACTGCAGTTTCGAGCTGTTGGCTCTCATCAGTGCAAGGTAGGCATGTGACAACCGACATGAGAATCCTTTGACTATAGTACATCCCGGTATTTTTACAATAGTGACATGTAAAACAGCCAGCAGGCGCCATCCAGCGGTCCAGTGTCTGTTGCAATCGAAAAATAAATAGCCTGACTTGGCTTAGCATAGATCAAATGTGCTTTTAGAGGGCGGAATATTAAACATAATATTTTTAGTCGCAAACTCCTCTATAAATCCTTATTTTACTATAAGGAACCTAATGTACTATAGTCAAAGGATTCTCATGTCGGTTGTCACATGCCTACCTTGCACTGATGAGAGCCAACAGCTCGAAACTGCAGTCTGCAAGTGGTGTGTGACGACTGGCAAGGGAGCTCCTTTAAGTAGGATCAGTCTTTCGGCTGGTGTTTGTTGCAATCGAAGCATTAGCGTTTTGATGGTAATATGCAATTATTACACTTAACGCGCCAGGCTTGTAACTTGTAATTCAGCGCTCGGCGGGGCACATAGCCCGGAGAGTAGCTGTTGGTTGCAGTCTGGTTAGGTTCCTTATAGTAAAATAAGGATTTATAGAGGAGTTTGCGACTAAAAATATTATGTTTAATATTCCGCCCTCTAAAAGCACATTTGATCTATGCTAAGCCAAGTCAGGCTATTTATTTTTCGATTGCAACAGACACTGGACCGCTGGATGGCGCCTGCTGGCTGTTTTACATGTCACTATTGTAAAAATACCGGGATGTACTATAGTCAAAGGATTCTCATGTCGGTTGTCACATGCCTACCTTGCACTGATGAGAGCCAACAGCTCGAAACTGCAGTCTGCAAGTGGTGTGTGACGACTGGCAAGGGAGCTCCTTTAAGTAGGATCAGTCTTTCGGCTGGTGTTTGTTGCAATCGAAGCATTAGCGTTTTGATGGTAATATGCAATTATTACACTTAACGCGCCAGGCTTGTAACTTGTAATTCAGCGCTCGGCGGGGCACATAGCCCGGAGAGTAGCTGTTGGTTGCAGTCTGGTTAGGTTCCTTATAGTAAAATAAAGATTTATAGAGGAGTTTGCGACTAAAAATATTATGTTTAATATTCCGCCCTCTAAAAGCACATTTGATCTAGTATAGAACATGTGGGTTTTATTTTATTTCACAGTCAAGTAAGACGTAAACTTAACCTTTATATGATATATGATATTATGATAAAAATAATGTTAAGATAAAAATGGTATGTGATTATAATTATTTATGTAGGAAATGTAGATAAGTTCGCACTTAAAGAGTATATGATATTACGATAAAAATAATGTTAAGATAGGAACGGTATAGTTATTTATGTAGGTCACATAAATTTTAAATAAAATATTATATTACTTCTGAATGAAATTATTATTTGAATATTAGAACTGCTGTTCGTTAAATTGAATTGTTTTTTTATAAGAAAAATATGCAAAATAATCGAGATGATTCTTAAAATCTACTTACATTAAAATTTCCATTCCACACGTCTGGATTGAAGTTGAATGCTGCTCCGTGTTACAATGCGGTCTTCTCTGCCAGGGGCGTTACCAGGTATTCCTTCCACAGAGGTCTCCTACACTGCCGAAGACACCAACTTCTCGACTGGGATGAATTCTTACTTGCTAATTTGTTGATTGATTGATATGTTGCTTTGTTGCTTGTTGAATTATTATTATTGTTTCTTTGTGAACGTAGATTCTTCTGAGTAAAGGATTGGGATCCACCACGACAGCTAAGGAATTTCTCCTTTTTCCAGGGGCTCTTTTCTTCAGGTTAGGCACCTTTTCCAGATGAACTCCTTGTTCCTTCCGATATGTTTTCCACTGGTTAGGCTCCCGAACTGTGCGTGTTCTTCAGATCCTACCGACTGCGCCAATGTTAGATAGTGGATTCTTGAAATAGCTTTTTAAAAACTTTATTCACTTATTGGAGTCAAGCTTGACTCTTTGTATAATAATAAACAATAATAAATTTAGAATGTATTCGACCAAATGTGAGTATAAGACTGAAGGTACAAATGTCTGTTGGTTATATTTATAACTTTAGAGAACAAAGAGTATTGAATTGGCAATTCAGCATGATAAGAGATTACCAAGAAAGAAACATTAAGCTCAGCCAACGTGAGCGGTTATTAGAGAAGAGCTGTTACGCAATCTGTAACATGATATGTTTTAGAAGGTTAAGCCTGTCTCAGTGATATTATATATCATAGTATATTTCTAATATAACATATATATATATATATGCTGTTATTATACATGATTTGCAGGAAACAACTACTCAGCGGGCAAATACCCCGACCTGCATTGAATTACACCTTACAAATCATGAAAAATTGGTAGCCAATGTCATTTGTCAACTCCCTGACCAGACATAGACCGGTTTCGAACTTATTAGTTCTCCTCAGTATGCCATAGGTCATGGAGCAGACAAATGACAGTGGCCAACCTGCTAGTCTTATACAGACTAATGTAAATGGTGTAGTGGTGAGAGGTAAGTGAATCCTCTCATGTGGTCTAATGCTACTATACACCAGACATCACAGATGTCTCCATGGTGTATAGCGACTTGCCATTTTGCAAGTACCGAGAGCGGCGACCTTCAGCCCTTGGTGGACTTAACCTATATACTGTTATTATACATGATTTGCAGGAAACAACTACTCAGCGGGCAAATACCCCGACCTGCATTGAATTACACCTTACAAATCATGAAAAATTGGTAGCCAATGTCATTTGTCAACTCCCTGACCAGACATAGACCGGTTTCGAACTTATTAGTTCTCCTCAGTATGCCATAGGTAGAGGATTCACTTACCTCTCACCACTACACCATTTACATTAGTCTGTATAAGACTAGCAGGTTGGCCACTGTCATTTGTCTGCTCCATGACCTATGGCATACTGAGGAGAACTAATAAGTTCGAAACCGGTCTATGTCTGGTCAGGGAGTTGACAAATGACATTGGCTACCAATTTTTCATGATTTGTAAGGTGTAATTCAATGCAGGTCGGGGTATTTGCCCGCTGAGTAGTTGTTTCCTGCAAATCATGTATAATAACAGTATATAGGTTAAGTCCACCAAGGGCTGAAGGTCGCCGCTCTCGGTACTTGCAAAATGGCAAGTCGCTATACACCATGGAGACATCTGTGATGTCTGGTGTATAGTAGCATTAGACCACATGAGAGGATTCACTTACCTCTCACCACTACACCATATATATATATATATATATATATATATATATATTGAGTAGTGGTGAGAAGTAAGTGAAACCTCTCAAATGGTCAATTGCTACTATACACCATAGATGTCTCTATGGGCGTATAGCGACTTGCGATTCTGCAAGTACCTGAGAGCGGCGACCTTTCAGTCCTAGGTGGACTTAACCTACTGTTATAATATATGATTTGCAGGAAACAACTACTCAGCGGGCAAATACCCCGACCTGCATTGAATTACACCTTATAAATCATTAAAGAATGGTAACCAATATCATTTGTCAACTCCCTGACCAGACATAGACCGGTTTCGAACTTATTAGTTCTCATCAGTATGCCATAGGTCATGGAGCAGACAAATGATAGTGGCCAACCTGCTAGTTTTATACAAACTATAGTAAATTGAGTAGTGGTGAGAAGTAAGTGAAACCTCTCAAATGGTCAATTGCTACTATACACCATAGATGTCTCTATGGGCGTATAGCGACTTGCGATTCTGCAAGTACCTGAGAGCGGCGACCTTTCAGTCCTAGGTGGACTTAACCTACTGTTATAATATATGATTTGCAGGAAACAACTACTCAGCGGGCAAATACCCCGACCTGCATTGAATTACACCTTACAAACCATTAAAGAATGGTAACCAATATATATATATGTATAGTTTGTATAAAACTAGCAGGTTGGCCACTATCATTTGTCTGCTCCATGACCTATGGCATACTGATGAGAACTAATAAGTTCGAAACCGGTCTATGTCTGGTCAGGGAGTTGACAAATGATATTGGTTACCATTCTTTAATGATTTGTAAGGTGTAATTCAATGCAGGTCGGGGTATTTGCCCGCTGAGTAGTTGTTTCCTGCAAATCATATATTATAACAGTAGGTTAAGTCCACCTAGGGCTGAAAAGTCGCCGCTCTCAGGTACTTGCAGAATCGCAAGTCGCTATACGCCCATAGAGACATCTATGGTGTATAGTAGCAATTGACCATTTGAGAGGTTTCACTTACCTCTCACCACTACTCAATATATATATATATGTATATATATATATATATATATATATATATATATATATATATATATATATATAAAAACATAATATTTCAGTCGCAAGCTCCTCTATATCCTTATTTTACTATAAGGAATGTAACCAGACTGCAACCAGCAGCTACTCAAGGACTATATGCCCCGCCGAGCGCTGAACAAGTTACAAGCCTGGCGCGTTAAGTATAATAATCACGTATTACCAACAAAACGCTAATGCTTCGATTGCAACAAACACCAGCCGAAAGACTGATCCTACTTAAAGGAGCTCTCCTGAGTGCAAGGTAGGCATGTGACGAACGATACGTGGATCCCTTGACTATTTGGTACATCTCAGTATTTTTATGATAGCGAGATGTTTTTGTTGTAATTTTTGATTTTATGTGCCAATACAAATTTGAACTACATCGTTTTTTACTTGGAGCATGTCCTTTGACTGCGAAGTTTGTATGTTGCTAGAACCGACTTCTGTTTTGTTATTTGAAATAAATTTATGTGCTATTAAATTTCTTATCATACATATTCAAGGTAAGGAACATTATAGCAATACATATATATGAAGTGTTGCTGTACTTTCGGGTGCTCTCCCGCGTCGATGGTCGACTCCTCCAGGAGTCCCGGTTGTCTAAACGACGTTTCGGCAGAATCTCATCTGCCATCCTCAGGTTCTTCTCGCTGAAAGCTGCCTACTGCTGCTCCTCGTTGCTCGAACTGAACTGACGTTCCCCGCGTTGTGCGGCTCCTTATATATGCTTCAGTCTAGGGCACGCCTGCGCGTTTGGCTACGTATTACCGGTCCCCCCACCACCTGCGGTAGGCGTGGCGGGCGCCCGAGCCAACCCGACAAGTGGCCTCGCTGAAACGTCACGCTCCACGTGACCTCGCCGGTGGTCGGGCATCCTCGTGTCCGATCGGTGCCGCAGAATGCCGTGGTTCTCCTTGATTGGTCCGCACTCGGCTCTGACTCCTCGTGATAGGTCCATTTCGAGCAGGTTGATGCGCTTCTTCACTATTTGTCAATACTTGAACATGCCTCCTCGTGATTGGTTCATCCACGGTGGATCGTCGTGTATTTTCGGTTCCGTATTTTCCCACAAAAGCGGGCTTCCAGGAACTGGGCAATCTCTGCGTATCATTTCGTTTATTAAGATTTTGTGGCTTTTTTCGATCTCTATGGCCTCTCTGGTAATCCTTGACCTATAATGCTCGATATTAGCTACTGTTCTGGTGTTGTCGAAGTTTATTTTGTGTCCTGTGGATTTTACATGCTGTGCTAGGGACGATGTTTTCTCCTCTTTTCGCACTGCATTCATATGCTCCTCCTTTCTTACACTAATACGTCTCTTGGTCTGTCCTATGTATGATTTGTTGCAATCTTGGCACGGGATTTCGTATACTCCTTAATTTTCTAGGGTAGTTTTTGATTTTGGATTACGGAGGACTGCACTGATTTTTCGGTCTGTTTTAAAAATTGTTTCTATGTTATGTTTACGTAGCAGTTTGCCAATTTTATCTGTCGTCCCTTTCACGTAAGGTAGATATGCCTTTGCTACTGGTTTCTCGGTTTCCTCCTGGGTTTTTTGTCTGTATGGCCCCAGCGACTTTTGTATTGTGTACCTCGAAAATCCATTTTTCATTAGTGCTTTCTGAAGTGAAGCCATCTCTTCGTTGATATGGTCGACGTCTGCCAACCTCTGAGAACGTGTCACTAGAGTCTTTACTACTGAATTTAATTGTGCCGGATGGTGATGTGATGCCGCATTTAGATGTCTGTGCGTGTGAGTGGGTTTTCTGTATACTGTGTGACCTAGTGTCCTATCTTGTTTCTTTTTCACTAATACGTCTAAAAATGGAAGCTTGCCTTCTGTTTCTACCTCCATGGTAAATTTGATCTTGTCGTGAATGCTATTCAGGTGGTCTAAAAATCTATTTAGTTGTTCTCTTCCATGAGTCCAGATTACCAAAGTTTTGGTTTGAGTGGTGCCGTTTGTATTGCACTAACTTCTAGGTCCTCCATGAAGAGATTAGCGATGACTGGAGATAACGGTGAACCCATCGGTGCTCCTTCCGTTTGCTTGTAGCGCTGGTCATTGTATATAAAGTATGTGTTGCTTAAACAGTGTTTAGTTAGGCTAAGAATATGCTCCTTTGGGTGATACTTTTGTTTGATCAATTCGAGTGACTCCTCTATTGGTACGTTAGTGAATAGTGACACTAGGTCGAAGCTCACTAGAATATCTTCAGGTTGGACAGTCTCGTTGTTTAGTAACTCGATAAAATGTTGTGCATTTTTCACATAAGATGTTGCATTTATTATTTTACTCAATTCCTGTCGCGCTTTAATTGTAACGGGGATTCATTAAGAACAATGAAATACATCAGGAAAATGTATTGAAATCATTTTCCAACCCGTCTAAGAGGGTGAGATAGGGGTTGAAATATTTTAAATATTTATTATTTTACTCAATTCCTGTCGAGTTTTAATTTTAACGGGGGTTCACTAAGAACAAAGAAATACATCAGAAAAATGTATTGAAATCATTTTCCAGCCCATCTAAGAGGGTGAGATAAGGGTTGAAATATTTTAAAAATTCATTATTTTCCCAACTATTACTTGTCGAGGTGTAATTTTAACGGGGATTCGTTAAGAACAATTAAATACATCAGAAAAATGTATTGATATCATTTTCCAGCCCGCCTAAGAGGGTGAGATAGGGGTTGAAATATTTTAAATATCTATTATTTTACTCTATCCTGTCGAGTTTTAATTTTAACGGGGATTCACTAAGAACAATGAAATACATCAGAAACATGTATTGAGATCATTTTCCAGCCCGTCTAAGAGGGTGAGATAGGGGTTGAAATATTTTAAATATTAAGTATTTTACTCAATTCCTGTCGAGTTTTAGTTTTAACGGGGATTAGTTAAGAACAACGAAATACATCAGAATAATGTATTGAAATCATTTTCCAGCCCGTCTAAGAGGGTGATATGGGGGATGAAATATTTTAAACATTTATTATTTTACTCAATTCCTGTCGCGCTTTAATTTTAACGGGGATTCATTAAGAACAATGAAATACATCAGAAAAATGTATTGAAATCAATTTCTAGCCCGTCTAAGAGGGTGATATGGGGGATGAAATATTTTAAATATTTATTATTTTACTCAATTCCTGTCGAGTTTTAATTTTAACGGGGATTCACTAAGAACAATAAAATACATCAGAAAAATGTTGAAATCATTTTCCAGCCCGTCTAGGGGGGTGAGATAGGGGTTGAAATATTTTAAAAATTATTGGCTTATGTAAATACGGTCGAGTTTTAACTTCAACGTGGTTTCGTTAAGAACGACTAAATACATCGGAAAATTGTATTGAACTCATTTTCCCGTCCATCTAGGAGACGGACTGGAAAATCAGTCCAATATATTTTCCATTTTTCTGATGTACTTCGTTATTCTTAATGAATCCACGTTGAAATGAAAAATAAACAGCATTTAATAATTTTATTAAGTAATTCTTAGAATATTTCAACCCCATCTTCCCCTAGGTGAGAATGTTAAAGAGGTCCGACAGAGAAATATTTACTGTTTTTGAGCATAGATTAGATTAGATCAACAAAGGAGCTGGGTATTTAGCCTTTACCACCGCGACCTTTTCAGGTCTATTGTGGTGCTCCTAGAATACATTCCTTATAGTACCTCATCCAACTGTGTCCTTTGTAATAGACTCCACAGCTTTGATAAAGGCCCTTTTGTATAGCTGTCTGCCTTTGGTTTTTCTTTTCCGAGTACTTGGAATTTCAGTCTCGCCAGGCCTTCACAGTGGCACAATACGTAAACTGAGATTTCCTCTTCCTCTTGACAGAACCTGCATGGTGCGTTCTCTGCCAGGCCTATTAGACTCATGTGTCTATTGAGCCGGCAGTGCCCAGTTAGGGGACCTACTATTACTCTGATGGCCTTCCTATTCTGGCTTAGTAGATCTTCCGTTCTTAGTGAATCCCCGTTAAAATTAAAACTCGACAGGAATTGAATAAAATAATAAATATTTAAAATATTTCAACCCCTATCTCACCATCTTAGACGGGCTGGGAAATAATTTCAATACATTTTTCTGATGTATTTCGTTGTTCTTAGTGAATCCCCGTTAAAATTTAAACTCGACAGGAATTGAGTAAAATAATAAATATTTAAAATATTTTAACCCCTATCTCACCCTCTTAGGCAGGCTGGAAAATGATTTCAATACATTTTTCTGATGTATTTCATTGTTCTTAGTGAATCCCCGTTAAAATTAAAGCGCGACAGGAATTGAGTAAAATAATAAATGTTTAAAATATTTCATCCCCCATATCACCCTCTTAGACGGGCTGGAAAATGATTTCAATACATTATTCTGATGTATTTCGTTGTTCTTAACTAATCCCCGTTAAAACTAAAACTCGACAGGAATTGAGTAAAATACTTAATATTTAAAATATTTCAACCCCTATCTCACCCTCTTAGACGGGCTGGAAAATGATTTCAATACATGTTTCTGATGTATTTCATTGTTCTTAGTGAATCCCCGTTAAAATTAAAACTCGACAGGAATTGAGTAAAATAATAAATATTTAAAATATTTCAACCCCTATCTCACCCTCTTAGACCGGCTGGAAAATGATTTCAATACATTTTTCTGATGTATTTCATTGTTCTTAGTGAATCCCCGTTAAAATTAAAACTCGACAGGAATTGAGTAAAATAATAAATATTTAAAATATTTCAACCCCTATCTCACCCTCTTAGACGGGTCGATACAATTTTTTATTTTAAACAATGTGCCCCTGATGCACCGATTGCACCAATATACAATAACGCATTCCTCCCAGATTTTATGTCTAAAATTTTAGATTTCTACGTTGAGCCGTTCTCGAGAAAAACGTATCACAAAAAACTGACTGACAAACAGACACGCAGACGGCATGCCGATTCGGATATATTTGCTATCAATACATACATAATTATCATAATATCTGGAATTTGGATTTTTTCACGAGAAAATACTTTCTCTATCTATAACTGAGAAAGTAAAAACAACTCACCTTTGCGTGTTAAAATATTTACTGTCTCTTAAAAGTCATTAGTACAGTTCAAGCAGGGTTAATAGTCAATTTATTACATTTCAAAATTAAAAATAAAAGTGAAGACAAATTGGCAACATTGCAGGATGCAGTATGGTATGTATATAATTCTTCTTGGATGCAGCATAATTACAGGAATTTAATATTAAAAAAATATATATAAAACTGTTCACTTCAAAAAATGGCACTTGGTCCTATACAATCGGCTTGGTTTACCCTGTATATTCGAAAATAATTTTCAGTTATAAACTTTTTCATGTAGATTATTTGTATTTATTTTTAATTTCTAGCTATCGTAGAACTCGAGCTATTGAAGTCGGGCGCAATATTGCCCTACCCAATAATTCGTGCAGGGAGAGGTTGAATATGGAGCCTAGTATAGTTCGTATTGGCAAAAATCGGGACTGAAGGAATATTGTCCGAGGTTATATACTTAGTGGAAACATGCTGCCCTTGCCAGTTGCATTTTTTAGATTTCGGAAACCCTTAACTTTAGGGGATTGGGCCCATTACGACTTTTAATGAGCATGGCTTGAAGTACAACATACTCCATTTTTATGAAATTTGACTGAAACTACTTTTACACAATGACCTGTGGGTCCTTTGTGGAAAATATACATAAAAATTAGCGCGACTTTCATATAATCTGCCAAAACTTCATAGGTCTATAATATAATAAATGTGTTTTGTTTTCATTTTAAGTATATAATTCTTATAATTCAACAGCTTTTTCAATTAGATTTTTGAATTTGCATATCAGTCTGTAAGATTTGATGTAAAATGTGTATATAATTTTCAATTACTTTTAAGAATCTAATAGTAATAATATTCATAAATACCAACTAATTTTGTTGTTTGTTATGGTTACTAAGAACGTTTTTTTTTGTTTTGAGAGGTGGACAAATAATTAATTATTTTTCACAGGCTAATGATTTTTCAAATTATATTAAATCTTTAATAAACCTATAATTTTGTTTTGATTAAAATTTAATTAACAAAGAATAAATTAGATACCATAGCAAATAGTGAATTAGTGTATATTTTCCAGTTTTATAAAAGAAATAAATAATTTATGTTGTAGGAAAGTCAAATCATAAATCTAGCCTGTTTTGTATCAAGATTGGTGGTTTCAAATAATCTTGAATTGGAAGAAGGAATGTTAGATAAAGTAATAGGATCATTGACTGATACGGTAGGAAAGCCAATGAGTTTAAGAGACCATATAGAAAGAGAGCAGGCTTGGTTAGACTTGCTGAATGCTAACAAATTAAATCATTTGAAAACTGGTAAACTTCTTAAAATGGCCAAAGAAGCAAGATGTTTTCGAGTTGCAGAACATTTATATGAATTACAACATGATTTTTCCAATATTGTTTCCTGTTATCTTAATGATGTAGTTCGTAGATCTGAAGTTTTTAATTATATAATAAACTACATTAATATAAGTGAAAGGTGTATACAGGAACAGTTCTTAGTCAATTTCAAAAAATTAGTAGGTGTTAATAGTAAAAAAACTGGTGAAATAGTGACCGAATATTTCCCTGACTTAATTGAACAATTTAGCGATATGTTGGATGGTGACTTTGACTTACAATATTATTTTTTACATGAGATGGTTGTTAGTGATATTAAACTACCTCCTCGAATAGCAGAGATATATTTAGAACAGTTATGCATTAAAAATAAAACTGCTGTTTGTAATTATGTACAGCTCAATTTTTGCCGAAAAGAAGATGCCTTAAATATAACAAGGAAATATGAAATTCACGCAGCTACTGCTCTTCTTTTGGAATATGGTGGTGAGTGGACAGAGGCCCTTGAAATATTGCTAAATCATGATTTGATTAAAGAAGGAGTTAATTTGTGCATTCGTGGAGCAGAACATCTAGATTCTGAGGGAGCACAAAGACTTTGGTTAACCTTGCTTCAATGCAAAAGAGCTACCAAAAATGTATCGCTAAGACAACTTGTACATGCAGCAGCTCCACATGTTCCTCCTGCACAATTACTTGAGTTGGTATCTAATGCATATTTTGGAGACATTAAAGCTTTATTGCAAGACATATTAAGTGATTATACACATGATGTTCAAATGTTTTCAATAACTCTCAAATTATTGGGCAAAGATTTACATTATGGTAGGTATGAATTCATTAAAATTGTAGTTTAAATAAATAACATTTTATATTAGTAACCTTGTGTGAGAAATAATTAAAGAAGTTGTAATTAATATTGTTAATTCTCATATCCATTAGAAGAATCATGTGGTAAAATATTGTTTAACAAAAGATAGCAAGCATTACATTTATTGTTTTTTATTTTTAGGTCTTGCTAAATCTTTATTTTCAAATGGCAAGGGAATATTAGTATCGAATCTAACTTGCAGTCTATGCCAAAAATCTTTATCTTTTAGAAAAGAATTGGAAAGTGAACAGACAATTGTAGTATGGATTTGTGGCCATTGTTTCCATTCAGCATGTATTAAAACTGCAGAAGTTAACAACACATGTCCACAGTGCCGAATAAAGGCAATTTATCTACCTGTTATAAAAAAATTGTCTATAAGCAATCCAGATTCATTATATTCTAATATTTACCGTCGACCTAATTTAGAGGGTCATTTTTAATCATGACTAGTCCCATTAATAATGTCATTAGTTAATTAACATTATTCATTTGATTACAAATCATATATTTGCATTCTGTATGTATAAATTTGTGATATTTATATTTTTATTGTACAAAAAATATATACATGTTAGACAAAACAATTTGTTTTTTGAAGTTTTTAGGATTATATTATTTTACAGACTAGTTCTGAGTTCCTTTATAGACCAAGGAGCTACCGACGTTTTGAAAATGTGTTTGAACAGTACCAGCAATCATAGTGAGTGGTGCTCATAGGCTCGAGCACCACGTGTAAAACCTTAGACTTACATATATAGACTGAGCGACCCGTGCAAATTTATCGAGAAGTAGGCTGTCATCATGTGTAAAATGCCTACTTTTGCTGTCTTTGTTTTTAAACCGAATTTCTTGATAACGCTCACTCAGATATTTTGCATCTGTGTGAATCGATAACAGTTTCTCGTTTTCCGTTTATTTACATCTCTAGTTAATGTTAAAGATATTAAAAAAACTTTAAAATAGGATTATAAAATCTGTTAAAATAGCTATACCTCATCCTAGCTACATGCCGCAAGAAGTTGAATTATATTATGAATTATATGAGGTCATTTGTATTTTAAAATATTTGCAACTAGTTATAGTTTTTCACATACAATTTCAAATTGAAATCAATTTCTACGGAATTTATATAAAGAAATATCCAAGAAAATGTGACCACTTCATTTAATATACCGTAAATTGATCTTATTGCTGAAATAAACAGGATTTATATATAAAAAAATGGACATCCGTATAGAAGACAGACGATTCAAAGGTCAAGTCATAACACAAACATAACTAGTTCTCCTATCATTGCTATATCTAAGAGAAAACAAGTTACACACAATCTCTCATGTAAGGAATAGATAGCTTGAAAAGAATATAGTAGTTGATATGTTGTCCTAGATAGATTCTTAAACCATCGCTTGGTCTATATATATTACTATGAAAATTATTTTATTAAGGATCACTATTGTCCCTCAAGTTGGGAGCCAAAATATATGCCATGAGGAGAATTTATTGTCTCAGAGAAGTTGATTCGATCGACACAGTGAACTCAAAACAATGAAAGTCGGCAAGCACAATGAACAAATTTTATTTATAATGGTATTTGGCTTGTGAATACACAAATGGAAAATTTTAACACAACAACTTAAAACTAACAATATACAATAGAATAGATGGGTAAATAGGAATAAATAAAACCAGAGCTCTTTATTTTTAAAGTGTAGTACGTTTGTAAACGATACCTTTATATATACAACGTAGAACCGCTACTGCATTGATCCCTGCAACGGGACGCCACTGTTCGCCTTCGAATGTCTTTGCTCTTGACTTTTGATGGCTCAACTTGTCGGACTGGGTCGTTGAAACAGCTGTAAAATGCCGCGCACTGTCGCTGCACTTTATTTATGTGATGTAGTTATGAAATTTAATTTATTTAATAAATTAGGATTAATTCTTACACCAGGTAAGTACCGATCACTGTAAATAAACGTGAGCACAGCTCAGTAAAAGACTCTCGTCTAAAATAAGTTGATAAATTGTTGTCACTAACCTCAACTTTTGATATCTGTCAGATTGTGACGTTTAGAAAATTATATTTTGACTTTCATACTTTTTAGGTTAAACGGGAGCGATAATTTGCAACTTTACAATAGCTCAGTTCGTCCTCATCTTTCTGGTTACCGTAGTAATGGCTAATATTGACAGGAAAAATGTTGCTTGATTTTGACATTTTAAATTTGGACTTTTTTGCTTTATTTATGAATGAATCCTATTTTTCCTTTCAGTTTCTTACTTTACATTGCATTTCGCATCTTTTGATACCCCTATTATGGGTCTGAGAATCGTATTAATAAAATTTATTTGTCAAATTATTTTTACATAAAATATACTTAAAAAACTAGCTTATATTCTACCAAATACCATAATTGCTATTAAAGAGATACATCTCAACACATTTATCACTTTAGATAGGCCTGACATGCCTTTTAACTATAATTAACACACATTTTGTCTCTATAGGTGACACGCCTGGAAAGACATTGGTTACCTGGCTAAAATAAACAAGAAAACTGTGCGGTAATGTTACACAAAATGTTCATTGGGGACTACTGCAAAAGCTGCTTGCAGAATTTCTACAGTACAAGTTAACTCACAATTGTTGTGGACAGAAGTTTGGCCACTGTACCTGATATTCTATAATAGGGTTTTCCCACTAATTTTATTTTAACAATTTGTGTCGTGAAAATGATATAATAAAACATTTTATTAATTTACAACAATTCACTTTTCTAAGAAAATATCGTTAAAACAACTTGCTGATAATTTCACTGCTTTTTAAAACGGGCATTTTTACGCGCCAGAATTACGTATCTACCCGAAAAACCAATGAGATTATGGATATAATTGGCTTGTAATAGATTCTTAACTATGTGTTAAAGAAAGCTTTCCTCTAAAACTTCTCAGAATTTCAATTTGTAATGCTTGTACTGTGATTGGTCTAAAGCAGTGGACGTGTAAATATTCGCCAATCAGAATCCAGATAAATGCCGCACAAGTTATTCGTGAAAGCGTCGGACGTTAATATTTTGTACTGTAGTTTAGGTTTAACCTTCAGCGACATTACGCATCAGATGACCAACCTAAAACGTTAAATTTGTATTTTTATGTTTGTATTGTTTGGAGTGAAAATATTATTTTATCAGTTTCTGGTTTATGTTTTATTACTTCTACAATCAAAATGGAATCAAGTGGAAGAGGGATATGTTAAAGGTGCCGCTGATAATTTACCTAAAGTAGAAAAATGCTGAGTGCTGTCAATAAATAGAGGTTATGTTATGTTAACAGAGACCAAGATTAATAAACAATCTTGAACAGAGACAACCTCTGTGATTGGATTTCAGGGTGTTGGCGTCACAACGCGCCAATTTATGGCTGTTTAAAATGAACCCAATATTTTTCAAACTTCAGGTTTTTTCTTTTGTTACTATTAGTAAAAGTAATAAGATGATAAATATGCCATAAATCATTTTTTTACGTGAGAAGTATTTCAGCAATAATTTTTTTTTCTGGGAAAACTATTGTGCCCCTATATTCTAAACAAGACCTCAATTTCTGGGCTGCTGTTGCATAGAGTTGAACAAGGTATGTATCCTTAATAGTCATTAATAAATTGTTCATTACGATTAATTATTTGCACTTTTTGGTAATGTTTATTTTAAAATGAGTTTTCCATTCACTTTTAAACTTTGTTTTACTGTTTTAAGTCTTTCTTACCAAGTTTTTGTTAACAAATCATACAGCATATTGTTTATTTTCACTTTATTGTCCACAATTTGTTAACTTTATAAAGTTCGTTTATGACTAATTGATGTTTTGTGTGATTTTTAGAGTCCTTGCGATAACTGTAAGAAGTTATGGACTTAAAGTCGTTCTGGAGATAGACACAGTTGAAAAATGGTATTTAGAAGTAGCGAAGAAGGTTTTCAATGAATACTACATTGTGAAATTAAAGCTTGATTTAGCTGTCTTGTAGTTTTGTATGAATTTCTCAATTTCTGCTTTTTACATTTTATAATTCTAAATATAAGCATTAAATGATTTTAGTATACAAAAAGGGGGCGAGCGTGGGTGCATCTTTACTATGTACATACTTCGATATGCGATGTAAAGCAATGTAAGGCGCGATTAGTAGTTGGATGGGTGACCGTTCCAACGAAGACCGCGTCCTCGCCTCACACATCTTCCAGCGGCTTGAATATCAGTGCATGCGCGGAAGCTATACAACCATAGAGAAGGGTTGTATAAGGGATATACCATACTTCGGAGGGGATGTAAAACCGTCGGTCCCTTGTCTATTAAATGTTAGGCAAATAAAAGATGCCTACTCGTCTTAAGGAAAGAGGCTCGGCAAAATTCCTGGTTGGGGGTAGCTCGTTTACAGGCGTCGGTGTTAGGCCTCAGCAGCGGAAATAGGCCGATGTTAAATAAATGTATAAAAAAAGCATACAATAAATTAAATTTGCTTATCTGCCTACGACATTCAGCTCTCTGTGAACCTAAATTCAGCTTTATTGCATTGAGATGCTGTAATAACATATATTTTTGGGGTATGTCGTACACAATGAAACCATACTTTCAAAATTGTTAATTATCATTATATTATTATTTGCATGTGAATTTGTGACGTAGCAATATATAAATATATATATATATTCGAGCAGAAAATACGTCCTTCAGACATCCATAAAACATGGAACGTTCACAGGGACAGAGGTGATCCCATTGGAGCTCCTCTCACTTGTTTGTAATAGTTGCCTTGAAAGAGAAAATAGGTGTTGGACAGACAATGTTCTAGAAGGGTCAGAGTGCTGGGAGAAATATTGTGTTTAGTTTTGAGAACGTTTAGGGCTTCAGTGAGTGGGATATTAGAATGTTAATACTTGTTTAGAGTTGTTTTAATAGTTTTTAAGTTTTTATTTGATGTCAACAGTAAGTTTGATAGTGACATCTATGTTAGTGGTTATTAAGTTGTAGTTGAAATAATTTCTGACATTTAAGTCATTATGACATTTCTTTTAAGTATGAAATTTTATTTTTATATTGGTAAATGTTTTCCTGGAGAAAGACAAGGAGGTTTAAGTTAGGTTATGTTTGGAATGAAATTAATCAAAATTCATATGGTGTTTTGTTTTGTTTATTTTGGGTACTTTGATATTTAGTGATATAGAACAACAAACAGATAAAAGTGAGGTTGTAAAATTGGAAAAACAAATTTAAGGAAAAAAAGAACAAATGAAAATTAGGGAGTGAAGGAGAAAAATAAAAAAAGAAAAAAATTAACAATTTTGAAATTAAATTAAAAAGTCAGAAATTGTGAAGATCGGCGAAGAAGAGTAAAAATAGACTGTAAATAAGAAGGAAGAGCTGTTATTGTGGATAGGAATTGCAGAGGAGATAAGGACGAGATAAGGAAGAATTAATGAAAGGAGAATTGTTGGATTTTTTGTGTTTAATTTTGGACAAGGTTGTATATTAAAATTTTAATAGTGTATTAGACTTTCGAACCTATTATAAAACTGCTAAATTATCTAAATATCAAGGAAAATAAATTACTTATATCAGATTAAAAATTTTACTTTAATAAAATTTCATTTTAAAACAGGAACTTAATTTGAACCTGATGTTCCTGAATGAAAAGATAAGCTAGCCCCGGCCCATTAAATAAATTTGACATATTTTCGGATCAAAAGGTAAGAGATTTTAATTTGATCTTTTTGGTTTATCTATTGGAAATAAACAAGTTAAAGTTTGATTAGTACTGCAAATTATTAAGTTCAATAATAGTAGAACAATACATTTGGCGCCCAACGCGTGGCGATTGTAAAATTGTCGATTTGATAAAGTGTGCAGTCTTGGTGAAAGTTTGTGAACTGTTGATTGTGGTACACAGTTTTAAAATTCAATAACAATTTCATTTATTAAGGGTATATAAAGTATTAATTCTTAATTGTGTAGTATTTGTATGAAATTAAGATCAGGAAAACAAACAAAAATGGAGAATAAAAATCAAACACCAGAAATTTCTCGACAAGGTCATACATCCCAACAAACACAAAATGATGATAAATTTATACAATTAATGAACATGTTAGCGAACAGATTTGATGAAAACAAACAAGACATGAATAATAAATTTGAAGAAAGCAACAACAAAATGGACAATAAATTTGAAGAAAGCAAACAAGATATGAACAAAAAAATGGATGAGAACAATAGGAAATTGGAGTATAGTAGAGTTACACAATAAAGTGGACCAGAAAATTTAGAAGGTAGAAGAAAAAGTAGAAAAGGTTTATGAAGAGATAAGTGAATTTAAAAAAGAAGTAAGAGTAGAAGTAGAACATGTTATAGTAGATGGTATGAATGAAATAGATATACGCGTGAAAAAACAAGAAGATATAATCAAAACACAATTAAAAGAATAGGATGGTAAGATCGAACAGAATACGAAGATATTGAAGGACACATACACACCTAAACTTAACACATATGCTACACCACATCATACACTGGTAAATCATTTCTATGGTGATTCCAGAATCCACCCAAAAGTATTTTTAGAACGTTTAAGGCAATATCTAAAATCTATAAATTTAAATTTTAATTTAAAACATGAAATTCAAAATTCATTAAAAGGTGAAGCCGACATTTGGTATCAAATTGTAGAATCTGAATTTGAAAATTTAGAAGAATTTGAAAAGTTATTATTAAAAAGTATTGGTCTGAACATTGTCAGGAAAAAATTCGTTTCAATTTATTTAATGGAAAATATTCAGAAAATAGTGGTATGTCTAGGGAAAATTATGCCATGCGTAAAATGTATAATATTAAATTCTTAGAGCCAAATTTGACAGAAAATGAAATGATTAAATATCTAGCAAGACATTTTTCTGATGACATCCACCAAGTAATCATTACACAACGCATTACGACATTAGATGGTTTGAATGAGTACTTGGGAGTGATCGATGATCTACATATGGGATGGAATAAAAATTATAAATCATTTAATAGAAAAATATACAACCGAACAGATGGTAATGACCAAAATTTCAACAGACAAAATTATTATGCAAATAGACAACAAAATGGGTATAATAATAATTATCAAAAAAATTATGACAGTAGAAATTTTAATAATCAAAATAAAGGTAGAGATTATGACGAAAATAGGAGGTACAACGGTAATGATAATTATAATAAAGAACAGAATAGGTATGATAATAAACGTGATTCAGTAAGATTGCACAGGTAAATAATACAAATGTCAGATCTGACCAACAGAATGACATGAATAAAATTAAGACGATAGCAGAGGCAAATTCACATTTTCCAAGGGAAAATTTTTAGATAGGGAAGTTTTAATTGGGAAGACAACATACGGACATATGCGAGAATTTATAGTTATTGAGAATGAATCAAATTTAGATAATAATAGAATTAGTAATTTACCAATCATCAACATTAAAGTTAATGAAATAAATTTAAAAGCATTGATTGATACGGGATCAGAAATCAGTTTAATAAATGGAAAGATAATAGATAGTAAAAAAGAGTTATATCAAAAAAAATGTACTAAGATTTCAAAAATTAAATTAGTAAATGCAAATGGTAAGAAATTCACAGAATGCAATAAAATCATAAATTTAGATTTTGAAGTAAAAGAGACGTTTTAGAGGCGAGTTTGTAATTGTTGACAATTTGAGTTGTGATGTCATAATTGGTGAAGATGTTTTATCACGACTTAAGGCAAAAATAGATTTTGGGGAAAAGTACCTAGTTTTAAAAGGTACTGCGGTAAAAATATTTAATAAAAATGAGTTAAACATAGTGGGTTATATAGGTAATTGTAATAATAATAATTTAAATGATGAAAAATATAAGGCTACATGTGAAATGAATAATTCTAAAATGCCTAAAAGGTTGAAGATAAATTGTCCTACTAAATATGAAAATCTATTAAGAAAATTGTTACAAAATTATATGTCGTTAATAAATTACAATCCGAGAATAGCTAAAAGTTATGTACACAAGTTGATAGTAGATGAAAGCAAACCGTTTAAATGTAAAATTTATCCTATGCCCTTCAAACGTCGAAATAAAGTATAAGAAGAAGTCGGAAATATGATAAAATCTAATATTATAGAACCAGCAAAGACAAACTTTATAAATCCTTTAGTAATAGTGAGTAAAAAGGATGATTCCATAAGAATATGTCTCGATGCTAGAAATTTAAACCAAATTACTAAGTCTCAATTTGATGCACCTCAAACCTTATACTATGCTTTATAGAATTGGAAAGAACATATCTATCAATTTAAGGTAGTTCCATTTGGTTTACAATCAGCGTCATCTGCTTTAGTTAGAGCTATGCAATCAATTTTAGATAGATACGAAAATTTTTGTCTTCATTACATAGATGACATTCTTGTATTTTCAGATACAGAGGAAGAACATTTTGAACATTTAAACATAATATTAAATGCATTAGATGAGGCAGGTTTAAAATTAAACATAGAAAAACATGAATTTTATAATACTTCGGTAAAATATTTAGGGTATATTATAAATCAACAAGGAATATCGATAGATAAAGAACGCATTAAAGAAATCAAAGAATATCCAGCTCCAAAAAATTTAAAGATGTTAAGAGGGTTTTTAGGTATATTAAATTATTATAAGAAGTTCGTACCTCGACTTTCAGAGTTAGAAATACCGCTAATAGAATTACTTAGGAAAGACACAAAATTGGTATGGAATAGAAGACGTGAAAAAGCATTTAACAAATTAAAAATTAATTTTCATGATAATTTACTTTTATATAGTCCAGATTTTAATTTACCTTTTATCTTACGTACAGACGCTTCAGAACAAATAGTCGCGGCAGAACTTGTTCAAATTATAAATGGAATTGAAACGCGTATATGTTTTGTATTTAGGATTTTAAAACCGTATGAAACTATATGAAACTATATATACATATATATATATATATATATATATATTGTATTGTTCTACTATTATTGAACTTAATAATTCGCAGTGCTAATCAAACTAACTTGTTTATTTCCAATAGATAAATCAAAAAGATCAAATTAAAATCTCTTACCTTTTGATCCGAAAGTATGTCAAATTTATTTAATGGGCCGGCTAGCTTATCTTTTCCTTCAGGAGCAGGTTCAAATTCAGTTCCTGTTTTAAAGTGAAATTTTATTAAAGTAAAATTTTTAATCTGATATAAGTAATTTATTTTCCTTGATATTTAGATAATTTAGCAGTTTTATAACAGGTTCGAAAGTCTAATACACTATTTAAATTTTAATATACAACCTTGTCCAAAAATTAAACACACAAAAACCTTCCTTCTTCGTAGCTACACTCTTCTCTTTCCAAATCCAACAATTCTCCTTTCATTAATTCTTCACCTTATCTCGTCCTTATCTCCTCTGCAATCCCTATTCACAATAACATCTCTTCCTTCTTATTTACAGTCTATTTTTACTCTTCTTCGCTGATCTCCACAATTTCTGACTTTTTAATTCAATTTCAAAATTATTAATCTTGTTTTTTATTTTTTTCCTTCACTCCCTAATTTTCACTTGTTCTTTTTTTCCTTAAATTTGTTTTTCCAATTTTACAACCTCTCTTTTATCTGTTGTTTGTTGTTCTATATCACTAAATATCAAAGTACCCAAAATAAACAAAACAAAACACCATATGAATTTTGATTAATTTCGTTCCAAACATAACCTAACTTAAACCTCCTTGTCTTTCTCCAGGAAAACATTTACCAACTATATATAAAAATAAAATTTCCTACTTAAAAGAAATGTCATAATGATTTAAATGTCAGAAATTATTTCACCTATAACTTAATAACCACTAACATAGATGTTAGTATCGAACTTACTGTTGACATCAAATAAAAACTTAAAAACTACTAAAACAACTCTAAACAAGTATTAACATTCTAAAACACATACCTTTCGGATCTTTAGCTAATTTAAATAAATTTTGAAAACCATCTAAAGGAAACAAACAAATTCAAACCCTGATTCAGCAATAACACAAACATGCAATCTTCGTAATCGTCCAATATGCGAATACATAGGGTGTAATGGGGTAGTGAAGCGCAAGTTATAGCCTCTCCTACTCAATTGTTAACCTCACCTTCGCGATGAGTTCAATTTGAACTTGGTGCACCCTGTTTTCACTAACGAGGCTCTAACGACCGAGTAAGGGCGGAATAACCCTTACCTTTTACCGTGAGCACATCCACCTTCTCACGAAGAGTGCGGTAAAAATAACCCACCGCACACAAAGGTTGCTTTTGGAATCGTTTGGTTACCCCATCGTCGCAGTCTCCTTCTGTGCCATGGGACCACACCACTCGCCTTCCGCAACCGAGCTGGTCAGTTGCATACCTGCTCCAGCTAAAACTTCAAATGCAGCTTCGTTTTCAGTCGACTAAGGCTTTAAAAAAATGATGGAGCGTTCAAGTGGGACAAAATCATCCGGAGGTAAAATACCCTCCCGATCGGATCTCCGGGGGAGGGTGCCCACAGGGACACCTCATCGAATGTCGAAAAAACACCGACAAGTTAAATCCAACAAAACTAATTCTTTCATCTACGGCGCTTGGAATGTTCGTACTTTGAACGACAGCACTCGCACCGATCGGCCTGAAAGAAGAACTGCTCTAATAGATAGAGAACTTCACCGACTCAATGTTGACGTTGCAGCTCTCAGCGAAACTCGATTTTTGGAGGAAGGCTCTCTCACAGAAAAGTACTACACCTTCTATTGGAAAGGTCTTCCCGCCAATTCAAGAAGACAACATGGAGTAGGATTTGCCGTTCGGAATCAACTTATATCCAACTTAACACAAGTACCACAAGGCCTATCCGAGCGTCTAATGCTGCTACGCTATGAGCTATCAGATGGCAACGCAGTAAATCTAATAAGCGCCTACGCTCCCACTCTGGATGCAAGTCACGAAACCAAGGAAAGCTTCTATCAACAGCTGGAAGAAACCCTCTGTAGAATACCTAAAACGGAACGACTCGTTATTCTTGGTGATTTTAACGCTAGAGTAGGGAGAGATGCAGACACCTGGCCAGGCATCATAGGCAAGAACGGTTTGGGCAACATGAACGCTAACGGTCAACTACTCCTAACTAAATGCGCCGAACATGATCTAGTTATAACAAACACCATTTTCCGACAAAAGGATAAATTTAAAGGCACCTGGCGTCACCCCAGATCAGGTCACTGGCATCTACTGGACTATGTTATCGTACGTAGGAAGCATCTCAAGGACGTCCAAATTACAAAGGCGCGCATTGATAGCGAATGTTGGACCGATCATCGTCCTGTTGTCTCTAAAATGAAAATTGTTGTGAGACCCACACACCGAAGAACTCAAGTAAAACGTAGACCCCGTCTCTGTATTAGTAAATTGCGTGACCAACAAACCGTCGAACAGCTAAAGCAAAAAGTTCAAGAGAATTTGAGTGCACTAGAAGAAACCAATTCTGTAGATGTCGCTACTACCTGGTCACAAATTAAAGACAGTTTAAAAAGTGCGAGTGAGGAAATTCTTGGCACTGCAGCAAGTAAAAAACAGGAGGACTGGTTCAATGATAATGAAGCTTTTATACAAGAACTTCTTGACCGCAAACATATTGCCTTCCAAAACGCTATCAACCACCCCAACGACTCATCAAAAGCAGAAGCTTTTACCCAATCTAAGAATGAAACGCAACGCGAAATCAGAAGAATAAAGAACGAGTGGTGGGCAAGCAAGGCCAGAGAAATTCAAAGGTACGCCGATTCACACGACTACAGGAATTTCTTTCAAGGAGTAAAAGCAGTGTACGGCCCCAGTCGGAAAAATATGTGCCCTATTAAAGATTTAAATGGAAATCTCCTCAAAGAAGACCAGGAAATAAGAGCCCGATGGAAAGAACACTACTCTAACATTCTTAACCAGCAAAGTCAAGCCGATCACGATATTATAAATCTTATCCCTCAATATGACACCTTCGAAGACTTAGATAAACCACTAACAACGGAAGAGATCTTAACCGCCATTGGGCAGCTAAAAAATAACAAATCTCCCGGCGCCGACTCACTCCCAGCTGAGATCTTTAAAGCTGTGTCGTCAGAGCTCATACCCTACCTCAAAAAACTGTTTGATATCGTGTGGGAAAGTGGTCAAACTCCGCAGGAGTTTCGTGATACACTTTTAATCAACCTCTTCAAAAACAAAGGGAGCGCTGCGGACTGTGGAAATTACAGGGGTATAGCTCTCCTGGCTATTGGAGGGAAGATACTCACTAAAGCGATGGCAAATAGGCTAACACCTGTTATGGAAAAGTTACTTCCTGAAACACAGAGTGGCTTTAGACCAAACCGAGGCACATCGGATTTAATCTTCACACTTAAACAGCTTCAAGAAAAAGCACTCGAACATCAAGGAGAAATTCACATGGCCTTCATTGATTTAACCAAGGCGTTTGACTCGGTGGACAGGGAAGTGCTCTGGAAAATTATGTTCCGCTTAGGTATCCCTAGAAAATTTGTGGAAGTATGTCGCAGTCTACATACAAACAACAACGCCCAGGTTATGTATAATAATGAGGCAACCGAACCTTTCCAAACCCTCACTGGAGTTAGGCAGGGATGTGTCCTGGCACCCTTACTCTTTAATTTGTTTACCACTGCTCTAACAATTATTGTTGACAACAAACTGACAGGCAGAGGAATAGGTCTCAGATACCGTTTTGATGGCGGTCTCTTTAACATAGGGCGCTTTAGAGCTTTCACGAAGACACGCACACGATTCATTTGTGATCTCCAGTATGCGGATGACTGTGCACTTTTAGCCTCTACGCCGGAAGAGCTTCAAGAACTTTTAGATGTGTATGCCCAGAGCTATGATTCCTTGGGACTTAAAATCAACATTGGAAAGACTAAGATTATGTCAACTCCTCATCAAGTGAACCAAATAGACATTACACTTAACGGAAATTCTCTTGAAGTGGTGGATCAGTTCAATTACTTAGGCAACGTTGTTAATGACAAAGCAAACATGGACAGCGAGATTCGCAATAGAATTAACGCTGCATCTAGAGCACTCTGGGGACTTAGAGAGAGAGTATTTGACAACCACGACCTTGCTTTATCAACGAAAATGGCTGTCTACAGAGCAGTTGTCATTCCAACACTGCTATATGGATGTGAAAGCTGGGTCACTTACCGTCGTCATGTGAAAGAATTAGAACGTTTTCAGCAAAGACACCTCAGAAGTATGATGAAAATCCGTTGCTTCCATCACATATCAAACGTGGAAGTACTCAGGAGAGCAAACAGCCTTCCAATTGAGGTGCTTATTTCAAGAGCACGCCTAAGATGGGCAGGTCACGTTCATCGTATGCATGATAACCGCCTTCCTAAATGTACACTTTATGGTGAATTACTAAGCGGTAGAAGAAGGCGTGGCGGTCAACGAAAGAGGTTCAAGGACGCTCTCCATGAAAATCTAAAATCCTGCGGTATTGCAGACGAGCAATGGGAACAACTTGCAGCGGACAGAACCGAATGGCGAGGGGCTGTGGCCAGCTATCAAGGAAATGTTGCTGCAAGAAGGCCGAATCCAAGACCTAACCAGGTCTATGTTTGTCCTGACTGCGGTCGACATGTGCTCTCCCGAATTGGCCTCTATAGCCATAGTCGTGTGCACCGTAGATGAATGGGAATTACAATAGACTACACCTTTTACTTGTTTTTTATTGTACACAATTTATCGACTGTAACATTTTTATACTCGGACTCGAGTAACGGCTAATAATAATAATAATAATAATAACATAGCAATATATATACATATACATATATACAGGGTTACTGGTAATTCGATACATTCCTTTGGAGATGTGATGGGGCATGATCTAAGAAGTAAATTTAGCCCTAACATATATTATGCAAAACTCAATAGTTTTTGAGATGTTTAATTTTTTTTGTTTTTCTCAAAAAGTAGATCTTAATGTCCTAAAGGTTAATTTTCGAAAAATCTATTTGACATTTTTAAATTTTTGTTTACTGGATTACTTGTCCAATATTATAGATATCCGTTTGGAATGAAAAATATCTGGAAACATTTCGATCATGTGAACATCTGAAATAAAAACTTAAAAAAAATTTTTTTTTAAATCAGCTATGAAATTTCCCTATTAGGTTTTTTCAAAAAAATATTAACGTAACGCGTATAAATCATTATAAAAACTGCCTTATTTCAATAGCTATCTAACAAGGTACAAATGTTCAATGTACCCTTAATAGTTCTAAGAATCCAGAATCCTCATCCATAACATTCTAGAATAGGTTGGAATCCTTCAGAGTTCGTTAATCGGCCCAAAGATGGCGCCACCCGGCCATCAACAGTATAACAGGTTTCCCTTCCTTTGACCAGGGACTTAATCACATCTCCCCCCGTTAGAGGGCAGCACAGAATAATATATATACAGGGTTACTGGTAATTCGATACATTCCTTTGGAGATGTGATGGGGCATGATCTAAGGAGTAAATCTAGCCCTAACATACATTATGCAAAACTCAATAGTTTTTGAGATATTTCAATTTTTTTGTTTTTCTCAAAAAAGTAGATCTTAATGTCTTAAAAGTTAATTTCCGAAAAATCTACTTCACATTTTTAAATTTTTTTTTACTGGATTACTTGTCCAATATTATAGATATCCGTTTGGAATGAAAAATATCCGGAAACATTTCGATCATGTGAACATCTGAAATAAAAACTTAAAAATTTTTTTTTTAAATCAGCTATGAAATTTACCTATTAGGTTTTTTCAAAAAAATATTAACGTAACGCGTGTATAAATAATTATAAGAACTGCCTTATTTCAATCTAACAAAGTACAAATGTTCAATGTACCCTTAATAGTTCTAAGAAAATACTAGTAAAAATAACACAAGTAGTACGAATTTTATTTTTAGATAAACAGTAAAAAACATTTTAAAAGTAGAGTTTAATTCTTCATTAATTTCAAAGTTGTACTTTATTTTTTATGTCTTGCTCAAAATGGGAGCCCCTATTCCGTATACAGACACGGCAGCGTCTTCTTATTTCCGTCCCTGTTGCTCTGGTTGTCAGATTATGCCTTATGTGTTGGGCAGCATCGACTATCCTTTGTCTAAGGTTTTCTATAGTATTGACTGGTGTGGCATAGACCAGACCATCTCCTTCATATGACCCCATACGTAATAATCAAGGGATGTTAAGTTAGGGCTTCGCTTTTCTGATGAAGGCTAGGGGCCCCCAGCCGAAACGGTAAAAAAATAAGTTTGGTGTTTCATTGGTGAACCTAATTCCCAAGAACAATCCCCTATCGAGTCTACTATATATATATATATATATAATTATATATATAATTATATATATAATTATACATATAATATATATATAATATATATATAATTATATATATAATATATATATAATTATATATATAATATATATATATATATATATATATATTGTTGCGTGTTTACAGTCTTCACCAGAGTTTCCTTCCAGAATGGCCTCGACTATTTGTTCAGAACGGGCACGAATCTTGATTGTTTGAGCCGTCAGTAGCCTCACTTTTTGAAATCCATCATTTGCTGTTGACAAAATAAATTCTTCATTTCCAATCTTTAGAACTCGTTCCACCACGTCAAGTATAAATTGATCTTGTACTCCCATAACATCCAGCCCCAAAATGAAATCATCAGTGATGTCAGCCACGATAACCCTATGACTAAAGCATAGGCGTCCAAACTGCAGATCTAGGTCAACTTCTCCATGAACCCTTACCCTGTCTCCCGTAGCTGTTCGAACGATCAACCCATTTAGACTGTTATTAACTTTTATTCCTGATAAAAATCCGGGTCGCACTATTGATGACGTGGCACCTGTGTCGATAGTGAAGATACATCTCCTTTTGTTTACATAGCCATCCAACAGCAGACTACTCGGGACTCTTCTAATCTGGGAAACGCGTATCTCTCTGGGGGCACCGCGTTCACCAGCCAGCACAGCCCCTAAGGTGCTGGCTATCTTTAGTTTTCCTGCGGCTCTTCAGTCGTTGCGGCATTTGAATTGAATGGGTCTAATTCCTTAAATAAGAGTCGGAGGGTGAGAAACACCCCTATATTTGAAATAATAAAAACGTATTTTAAAAAATGACTCCGACGTTGTCCATTTAAATCCGTGTGGAAACTGTCAAGTAGGATATCCTAGAAGAACAACTGAATGGGTCTAATTCCTCAAATAAGAGTCGGAAGGTGAGAAACACCCCTATATTTGAAATAAAAAAAACGTATTATAAAAAATGACTCCGACGTTGTCCATTTAAATCCGTGTGGAAACTGTCAAGTAGGATATCCTAGAAGAACAACTGAATGGGTCTAATTCCTTAAATAAGAGTCGGAGGGTGAGAAACACCCCTATATTTAAAATAATAAAAACATATTTTAAAAAATGACTCCGACGTTGTCCATTTAAATCCGTGTGGAAACTGTCAAGTAGGATATCTTAGAAAAGCAACTGAATGGGTCTAATTCCTGAAATAAGAGTCTGAGGCTGAGAAACACCCCATATATTTGAATTAATAAAGATGTGTTTTAAAAAATAACCCCTACGTTTTAGATTTAAATCCGTCTCGAAATTGTCAAATAGGATATCCTAGACAAGCAACTGAATGGGGGAAATTCCATAGATAATTTTTTGACGAAATAAAAATCCAATTAAATCCGTCCATTTCTAGTTACATGTCAAAATTCATCAAATTATTAAAGGATTACACTGAACTATCCCATGGGAGATTTTCACTTATGTCATTATGTTGCTATGCAACGAGAAATTATTAACTGTTTTATAATTTCTTTAAAATGTCAGATTCACGATTTGACATGTTATTAGAATTTCAAAAAATTATCTCACCACGTGCACTGATAAATCCTTATAGTTTTTTTCTAATAATGACCCTCAAGCTTGTTGCTTTAAGTAGCTACTGAGCAACAAGCTTTCGGTTCATTATTGGAAAACATTATCGCGTGCCCTGAACACCTACGAGCCTCCTTTTGTTTGGAAAAATGATAAATGTTTCAGAGAAACTTGAAGTTGAGACTCCTGAAGCGGTAGATGCACAAAATTTTTATTGAATTTTGAAATTCGGGGGGGGTTGCTTCAAGGTTTGCTGGACAGGGTCAAAGCTACACTCTGTATATGACCAGAATGTTTGTTTCATTTTTGTTTAATTTAATTTATTTAAATTGAATTCTTTATTGATTTAGTTGATTTAAAAAAGTCATTGGCAGGGTTGAGAGTAACACCCTGTATATTGTTCTTTTATAATTAAAATACTGTATTTTTTAAGCGAACGAACGAAATTATTTATTTTCTTGAACAGAGTTGAAAATTAAAAGGTATTTTTATTTAACAAATTTTCTTGTGGAAATATAACTAATCGACAATAGAATTTTTTTCTGAAACTTCTGTAAAATATTTTTAATTGCAAGGGTAAATAAATTGTAGTTTGAGAAAATTCACTTAAAAGATTAGCCGTGAAGCCGGAAAAATAAAGGGGCCACTTAAGGCGAAAATATGTTATTTAAAATTAAATTGGGACTTAAAACTAACTCTTTTTAACCAGGTTTCGGCCTGGGAAGCTAGATTGGAACAGCTGGTCACGAAAAGTATGCAGGGCTAGGGGACAAGAAAGTCTAACTAGACGGGTAGTAATTATTAACCGAACCGTAGCACTAGCAAATTAGGTTATTACACCAAAATCACTTTTTGATAACTTTTCCACTTTTAACCACGTCACGAATACTAATATCGGAGTCACTGCCAAAACTGAACTTGCCTCGGGTAGGCTATGCTCGGGTATTTATACCTCCTAAGAAGTTGCGTTTTTCACGCCCCATCGAGTCTCGCGTCCCGTATTAAAAGGTCTGGAAAGGCTGGAAATCGCTCCGCGCGGGCGAGGATGACTCATCGATTGCGTAACATTGCGCAATACTGAAAATTGAAGAATTCGAAAATGAAGGTTATATCGAAAAATCGGCAACGAAGAGGGAATATTTTTGAAATAGGAACTAAGTTTGAATCGATGTTGGTTTCAGAGTTATTAAGGTTTGAATGGTCGAAATTTGAAATGACCCCGTAAAGTAGTAACGAAGGTCCCATGTTTACGAGTTGAGAAGATATGAAAATGTTAGATATTGTATGTAACATTACGAGGAGTGATCAAAAAGTGATGGAATTTAGAATAGCAATCGGTTGCAAGGAATTGGTGAGACTAATTAGAATATTAAGATTTGAGGTACGGAATATGGTGTAATGTATACGGGGGATTGTCAGAAACTAAAAAGAACTTAAATGTGACGTGGGTACAAGATATTGTTCAAACTATATAGAATATGATTTTATAAAATAGTTTAACATATACGAGGGGTGGTCAGAAAGTAGTAAGTTTTTTGAATGCGGAATTGTCTACAGAAAGTTAACGAGATGAAGTAAAGTGTTGAGAATTTGGATATTCATGGTGATTTTGGTCTTATTGAAGAATATACGGGGGCTGTATTTTTAAAGTGCGTTTTTTGTAACGATTTGTTTGTGAAATGACTATTTTGAATAATTTAAGTTAGGTATTGGTGAATTTAGGTTATTTTTGAATTATCGAGTGCATGTGAATTTTCTCAGATTTTTGTGAGTTTGACTGCAGTTTTTTTTATGTAAATGATGTCTGGTTGACTTTTTTTATGTAGTTTGACATGGTGCATGGATTGATGTGAATTTTTAGTTAATTTTAAAATTTAGTTTTTTATTATTGACTTGTAGGAGAGATACCCTACAACAGCCCTCGGTAAATTACAGCTGATAATAGTCTGAGAGTGAGAAACACCAGTAAAGTTCAAATAATAAAAATATATGGTAAAAAATAGTTCCGTCCGTGTTGTAAGACGAGAAATAGTAAAACAGTACATCCTATAAAAAAAATGGACTAAGTGTATCTAATTTTATATTCGTCCAGCATAAGCAATTAGTTTATTTTATCGCATTTAGTATTGAATCTAATGTATATGGTGAAGGATAATCGAATGTAGAGCTCTCAATTTGATTTATTTTCTTATATAATTCGACCATATCGGTAGTTCCGTTTTCTGGAATTTGTTGTCGAGGCCAAAAAAGGCTATTTAAATTAATTAAATTCAATCAATAAGTCACAATTTATACCTTAGCATCGTTACACATTCATAACTCAGCTCGAATTAAATACAACGACGCGCTAAGTGTTTATCAACGTTTAGCTTCCCGTCCGCCTCGGCATGACTGGGCGGGTCCGACACGACGCAGCAGGCGGCCCCGGCCGCTCATCCGGCACACAACGTCTAGAACGCCAGCCGACCTAACGTTCGGAGCTCCGTCCGTCCCAAAAGTTACAGTATCGCGGCGAGGATCCAGCAGCAGCAGTCCAGTTCCGGTACTCAGTCAGTCGAGCCTACGCATCCATCGCTACAACTACTACGTCATCAAGCAGTCTACAGAACTTCAGCTATTTCTTCAAGAATTCCATCCGACGAACCGAGAACGGCGTCTTAGATACTAGTCCCTGCACTTTATCTGAACCCTGTTAGCGTTAGGAGAAGGACCATATCCGTCGACGCGACGCGACTTTCAACCGTTATACGTTACTATTTATTTGTGTTAGCTCAGTAAAAGTTAGGGGTATAATTCAAATTAAATTAAATTGTGGAACGAACGTCGCCAGAGTTCTGCTTAACGTTACAATTAATTGGTATCCAGTCTTTTATTTCTTCGCATCGATATTTACCAGGCAAAAGCGCCTGTTCATATGCACAAAGTGGGGTACCTTGCACCAAAAGCGGTGCATGTGTATGACAGCTTACAAGTTGCAACAAGGGGGTAGTAGCAATACCCACCGACACTTCAAAAATCGTAACCAGTCTACAAAATTCCAAAAATCGGCCCTGAGAGTGTGAACGATCCATGCTTTGATGGAAGTCTGAAGGACGTATTTTCTGCTCGAAAAACTTAGAAAAATTAAAAAAAATAGGAAAAAGAAAAAATTAATTTTCTTTTTCCTCAACCTTTTCTTAATTCTAAATAAAAATATTACGTTCACAAAATTTTTAGGGTTCAAAGTGACTGTTTCAGACGGAGATCAATGGATAAATCATACTTACTGTCGTTTATGCTTAACTGCGGCTCTGATGGTATCAATTGGAAGACGTCGTAACACTATAAATCTAACACTGTCTGTTTCACACTCTCTTAAAATTAAATCTGAAAGGGAAATTTTGTTAGAAAACACAAGACAATATAAAGTTCAAAAAATGTATATTAAATCTTTTAAAAAAATTTATGTTTTTACAACAACTTCTTCAGAGAAAATGTTAACAAACAATGGTCTGACCCGTGTACAACACATGGTGAGGAACGGGACGATTCATACGGTACCAACTACCATCCAATATGCAGTTTGAAAAGCTAACGATGCACAAAAAGATTCAAGAAAAGTTTCATGTAACTGAAATTTTGGTGGGCTTATGCTTGCCTGTCTTATAAACGTATTTATTAATTCACATAAATTTTGGTCGCTCCTCGGAGCTTAAAATTGCTTGAAGCGTATCTACTTCGTTTGTATTATGCAATAACAAATTTTACGTTCAGGCAATGCAGATCCCATGCACGTGTGAGTACATGGTAATAATACTTTTTTGACTCCGAATCACTGAGGAACCGGTTTAGGGCAAACCCCGTCAAAACGCATCATTTCCCCGTCAAATCCGACTGCTAGGAAATGATGGGGGTCCCATGTCGCTAAGGGCTATTTTCGCTATAACTTCCGATATACTTTGAATAGTCGTTGGACTAACTTGTCCTCATATTCAATACCTCGTAAGAGTTGCAGTGCTTGACAACGTGGATTCGTAAAAGGGTTTTTTAATCTTGGAAATTTGGAAGTCCAATTTTAGTATACTTTCTAAAATTGGATGGTCGGGGCGACATTACGTCCCTGTGCAGCGACATTTACTGCACGCCAAATTAACGCTCCTCGAAGAGTTAGCGAAAATTTGGCATAAAAAACGCTCCGAAGAGCAAAAATATATTTCCAAGAATTAAAAACCTCCTCCACGGCGTTTTTACGTGAAGCACGCTTTTCTTACGAAGTATTTCCTAAGTCGGATTTTGTTACAACGTCGAAAAGTATATCGGGGTTATAGCGTTCTTTAACAAGAGCTCGTCCAACATCCAGATCTACGAGAACACCACTATCGAGGCTGCTGGCGCCCATAAACTTCAAAATTCGCAGTCTCCGATAAAAGCATTTTTATTTTTTCACAACTCAACCCTAGTTTTCGTAGACATGGCACCCAACGTGGGGCCCATTGTTTACAACAACTCAAAATCGTAGACAACAACCTTCGTTTTCGTAGACAAATTCCGTAGTATTTAAAAATTATTTTTTTAAATTTACAAATGGTAGTAAGACAAAGCAAATAAACTTTTTATCAGAAATGTTTAAATGCTGTAATAAGAGTTTGCATATATTTACAGACATATCAAAACTTATAATTGGTGTGGAATAATCCCATTTTAAATGTGTTATTGGATCTAAAGTTTCTCTATATCGTCGAGCTTCTTCATTTGTGTCTTTGTCACTTATTACTTGACTTATCAAAGACTTGTGTTTTAAAATGAATTGTTCTAAAACTAGTTCGTTCAGAAAAATTTCCTTTCTTGTTTTTACAGAAACAAATGGATCGTTACCGTAATGTTGACACAATGGACAAATAAAATGAACATCTTTACTCTTAGCTTGCTTAAAAGATATTTGATTACCAAGTTTCGAGCACGGCTGGAAATGTATCCATCTTTTGCAACTATCACAGTTTACAAAATCTCCCCGCCTGTCTGTTCCACAAATAAGACACATTTCTAACACATCTTCTGAAGAAATAATCAAAAGTTGTTGTAATGTTAAGCGAAAACTTTCTGGGTCAAATTGGTCTTGATCAATGAAATCCTTGAGGACTTTTGTTTTTGATACTTTATATATATATAATATAGTATAAATATGCCACAATTTACACTATCTGTTTGTTTAGGACAACCCGGTAACTGTTTCGCTTGCCAGGCGCGAATGTTTAATTTTTTTAATTTCTGAAATCTGTCTCTTTTGTAATAAAAAACGGACGTATCTTCTCAAAAATAAACGAATCTGACAAATTCAGGGCACGCGATAATGTTTTCCAATAATGAACCGAAAGCTTGTTGCTCAGTAACTACTTAAAGCAACAAGCTTGAGGGTCATTATTAGAAAAAAACTATAAGGATTTATCAGTGCACGTGGTGAGATAATTTTTTGAAATTCTAATAACATGTCCAATCGTGAATCTGACATTTTAAAGAGATTATAAAACTGTTAATAATTTCTCGTTGCATAGCAACATAATGACATAAGTGAAAATCTCCCATGGGATATGTTCAGTGTAATCCTTTAATAATTGGATGAATTTTGACATGTAACTAGAAATGGACGGATTTAATTGGATTTTTATTTCGTCAAAAAATTATCTATGGAATTTCCCCCATTCAGTTGCTTGTCTAGGATATCCTATTTGACAATTTCGAGACGGATTTAAATCTAAAACGTAGGGGTTATTTTTTAAAACACGTCTTTATTATTTCAAATATATGGGGTGTTTCTCAGCCTCAGACTCTTATTTAAGGAATTAGACCCAATCAGTTGCTTTTCTAAGATATCCTACTTGACAGTTTCCACACGGATTTAAATGGACAACGTCGGAGTTATTTTTTTATAATACGTTTTTATTATTTCAAATATAGGGGTATTTCTCACCCTCAGACTCTTATTTGAGGAATTAGACCCATTCAGTTGTTCTTCTAGGATATCCTACTTGACAGTCTCCACACGGATTTAAATGGACAACGTCGGAGTTATTTTTTTAAAATACGTTTTTACTATTTCAAATATAGGGGTGTTGCTCACCCTCACACTCTTATTTGAGGAATTAGACCCATTCAGTTGTTCTTCTAGGATATCCTACTTGACAGTTTCCACACGGATTTAAATGGACAACGTCGGAGTCATTTTTTAAAATACGTTTTTATTATTTCAAATATAGGGGTGTTTCTCACCCTCCGACTCTTATTTAAGGAATTAGACACATTCAGTTGCTTTTCTAAGATATCCTACTTGACAGTTTCCAGACGGATTTAAATTGACAGCGTCGGAGTTATTTTTTTATAATACGTTTTTATTATTTCAAATATTGGGGTGTTTCTCACCCTCAGACTCTTATTTAAGGAATTAGACCAATTCAGTTGTTCTTCTAGGATATCCTACTTGACAGTTTCCACACGGATTTAAATGGACAACGTCGGAGTAATTTTTTAAAATACGTTTTTATTATTTTAAATATAGGGGTGTTTCTCACCCTCCGACTCTTATTTAAGGAATTAGACCCATTCAGTTGTTCTTCTAGGATATCCTACTTGACAGTTTCCACACGGATTTAAATGGACAACGTCGGAGTCATTTTTTAAAATACGTTTCTTTTATTTCAAATATAGGGGTGTTTCTCACCCTCCGACTCTTATTTAAGGAATTAGACCCATTCACTTGTTCTTCTAGGATATCCTACTTGACAGTTTCCACACGGATTTAAATGGACAACGTCGGAGTCATTTTTTATAATACGTTTTTTTTATTTCAAATATAGGGGTGTTTCTCACCCTCCGACTCTTATTTAAGGAATTAGACCCATTCAGTTGTTCTTCTAGGATATCCTACTTGACAGTTTCTACACGGATTTAAATGGACAACGTCGGAGTCATTTTTTATAATACGTTTTTTTTATTTCAAATATAGGGGTGTTTCTCACGCTCAGACTCTTATTTAAGGAATTAGACCCATTCAGTTGTTCTTCTAGGATATCCTACTTGACAGTCTCCACACGGATTTAAATGGACAACGTCGGAATTACTTTTTTATAATACGTTTTTATTATTTCAAATATAGGGGTGTTTCTCACCCTCAGACTCTTATTTAAGGAATTGGACCCATTCAGTTGCTTTTCTAAGATATCCTACTTGACAGTTTCCAGACGGATTTAAATGAACAACGCCGGAGTTATTTTTTTATAATACGTTTTTATTATTTCAAATATAGGGGTGTTTCTCACCCTCAGACTCTTATTTAGGAAATTAGACCCATTCAGTTGTTCTTCTAGGATATCCTACTTGACAGTTTCCGCACGGATTTAAATGGGCAACGTCGGAGTTATTTTTTTATAATACGTTTTTATTATTTCAAATATAGGGGCGTTTCTCACCCTCAGACTCTTATTTAGGAAATTAGACCCATTCAGTTGTTCTTCTAGGATATCCTACTTGACAGTTTCCGCACGGATTTAAATGGACAACGTCGGAGTTATCTTTTTATAATACGTTTTTATTATTTCAAATATAGGGGTGTTTCTCACCCTCAGACTCTTATTTAAGGAATTAGACCCATTCAGTTGTTCTTCTAGGATATCCTACTTGACAGTCTCCACACGGATTTAAATGAACAACGTCGGAGTTATTTTTTTATAATACGTTTTTATTATTTCAAATATAGGGGTGTTTCTCACCCTCAGACTCATATTTAAGGAATTAGACCCATTCAGTTGTTCTTCTAGGATATCCTACTTGACAGTCTCCATACGGATTTAAATGGACAACGTCGGAGTTATTTTTTTAAAATACGTTTTTACTATTTCAAATATAGGGGTGTTTCTCACTCTCACACTCTTATTTGAGGAATTATACCCATTCAGTTGTTCTTCTAGGATATCCTACTTGACAGTTTCCACACGGATTTAAATGGACAACGTCGGAGTCATTTTTTATAATACGTTTTTTTAATTTCATATATAGGGGTGTTTCTCACCCTCCGACTCTTATTTAAGGAATTAGACCCATTCAGTTGTTCTTCTAGGATATCCTACTTGACAGTCTCCACACGGATTTAAATGGACAACGTCGGAGTTATCTTTTTATAATACGTTTTTATTATTTCAAATATAGGGGTGTTTCTCACCCTCAGACTCTTATTTAGGAAATTAGACCCATTCAGTTGTTCTTCTAGGATATCCTACTTGACAGTTTCCGCACGGATTTAAATGAGTTATTTTTTTATAATACGTTTTTATTATTTCAAATATAGGGGTGTTTCTCACCCTCAGACTCTTATTTAAGGAATTAGACCCATTCAGTTGTTCTTCTAGGATATCCTACTTGACAGTCTCCACACGGATTTAAATGGACAACGTCGGAGTTATTTTTTTTTAATACGTTTTTATTATTTCAAATATAGGGGTGTTTCTCACCCTCAGACTCTTATTTAAGGAATTAGACCCATTCAGTTGTTCTTCTAGGATATCCTACTTGACAGTTTCCACACGGATTTAAATGGACAACGTCGGAGTCATTTTTTATAATACGTTTTTTTTATTTCAAATATAGGGGTGTTTCTCACCCTCAGACTTTTATTTAAGGAATTAGACCCATTCAGTTGTTCTTCTAGGATATCCTACTTGACAGTCTCCACACGGATTTAAATGGACAACGTCGGAGTTATTTTTTTATAATACGTTTTTATTATTTCAAATATAGGGGTGTTTCTCACCCTCAGACTCTTATTTAGGAAATTAGACCCATTCAGTTGTTCTTCTAGGATATCCTACTTGACAGTTTCCGCACGGATTTAAATGGGCAACGTCGGAGTTATTTTTTTATAATACGTTTTTATTATTTCAAATATAGGGGCGTTTCTCACCCTCAGACTCTTATTTAGGAAATTAGACCCATTCAGTTGTTCTTCTAGGATATCCTACTTGACAGTTTCCGCACGGATTTAAATGGACAACGTCGGAGTTATCTTTTTATAATACGTTTTTATTATTTCAAATATAGGGGTGTTTCTCACCCTCAGACTCTTATTTAAGGAATTAGACCCATTCAGTTGTTCTTCTAGGATATCCTACTTGACAGTCTCCACACGGATTTAAATGAACAACGTCGGAGTTATTTTTTTATAATACGTTTTTATTATTTCAAATATAGGGGTGTTTCTCACCCTCAGACTCATATTTAAGGAATTAGACCCATTCAGTTGTTCTTCTAGGATATCCTACTTGACAGTCTCCATACGGATTTAAATGGACAACGTCGGAGTTATTTTTTTAAAATACGTTTTTACTATTTCAAATATAGGGGTGTTTCTCACTCTCACACTCTTATTTGAGGAATTATACCCATTCAGTTGTTCTTCTAGGATATCCTACTTGACAGTTTCCACACGGATTTAAATGGACAACGTCGGAGTCATTTTTTATAATACGTTTTTTTAATTTCATATATAGGGGTGTTTCTCACCCTCCGACTCTTATTTAAGGAATTAGACCCATTCAGTTGTTCTTCTAGGATATCCTACTTGACAGTCTCCACACGGATTTAAATGGACAACGTCGGAGTTATCTTTTTATAATACGTTTTTATTATTTCAAATATAGGGGTGTTTCTCACCCTCAGACTCTTATTTAGGAAATTAGACCCATTCAGTTGTTCTTCTAGGATATCCTACTTGACAGTTTCCGCACGGATTTAAATGAGTTATTTTTTTATAATACGTTTTTATTATTTCAAATATAGGGGTGTTTCTCACCCTCAGACTCTTATTTAAGGAATTAGACCCATTCAGTTGTTCTTCTAGGATATCCTACTTGACAGTCTCCACACGGATTTAAATGGACAACGTCGGAGTTATTTTTTTTTTAATACGTTTTTATTATTTCAAATATAGGGGTGTTTCTCACCCTCAGACTCTTATTTAAGGAATTAGACCCATTCAGTTGTTCTTCTAGGATATCCTACTTGACAGTTTCCACACGGATTTAAATGGACAACGTCGGAGTCATTTTTTATAATACGTTTTTTTTATTTCAAATATAGGGGTGTTTCTCACCCTCAGACTTTTATTTAAGGAATTAGACCCATTCAGTTGTTCTTCTAGGATATCCTACTTGACAGTCTCCACACGGATTTAAATGGACAACGTCGGAGTTATCTTTTTATAATACGTTTTTATTATTTCAAATATAGGGGTGTTTCTCACCCTCAGACTCTTATTTAGGAAATTAGACCCATTCAGTTGTTCTTCTAGGATATCCTACTTGACAGTTTCCGCACGGATTTAAATGGACAACGTCGGAGTTATTTTTTTATAATACGTTTTTATTATTTCAAATATAGGGGTGTTTCTCACCCTCAGACTCTTATTTAGGAAATTAGACCCATTCAGTTGTTCTCCTAGGATATCCTACTTGACAGTTTCCGCACGGATTTAAATGGACAACGTCGGAGTTATCTTTTTATAATACGTTTTTATTATTTCAAATATAGGGGTGTTTCTCACCCTCAGACTCTTATTTAAGGAATTAGACCCATTCAGTTGTTCTTCTAGGATATCCTACTTGACAGTCTCCACACGGATTTAAATGGACAACGTCGGAGTTATTTTTTTATAATACGTTTTTATTATTTCAAATATAGGGGTGTTTCTCACCCTTAGACTCTTATTTAAGGAATTAGATCCATTCAGTTGTTCTTCTAGGTTCTCCTACTTGACAGTCTCCATACGGATTTAAATGGACAACGTCGGAGTTATTTTTTTAAAATACGTTTTTACTATTTCAAATATAGGGGTGTTTCTCGCCCTCACACTCTTATTTGAGGAATTAGACCCATTCAGTTGTTCTTCTAGGATATCCTACTTGACAGTTTCCACACGGATTTAAATGGACAACGTCGGAGTCATTTTTTAAAATACGTTTTTATTATTTCAAATATAGGAATGTTTCTCACCCTCCGACTCTTATTTAAGGAATTAGACACATTCAGTTGCTTTTCTGAGATATCCTACTTGACAGTTTCCAGACGGATTTAAATTGACAGCGTCGGAGTTATTTTTTTATAATACGTTTTTATTATTTCAAATATAGGGGTGTTTCTCACCCTCCGACTCTTATTTAAGGAATTAGACACATTCAGTTGCTTTTCTAAGATATCCTACTTGACAGTTTTCAGACGGATTTAAATTGACAGCGTCGGAGTTATTTTTTTATAATACGTTTTTATTATTTCAAATATAGGGGTGTTTCTCACCCTCAGATTCTTATTTAAGGAATTAGACCCATTCAGTTGCTTTTCTAAGATATCCTACTTGACAGTTTCCAGACGGATTTAAATGGACAACGTCGGAGTCATTTTTTAAAATACGTTTTTATTATTTCAAATATAGGGGTGTTTCTCACCCTCCGACTCTTATTTAAGGAATTAGACACATTCAGTTGCTTTTCTAAGATATCCTACTTGACAGTTTCCAGACGGATTTAAATTGACAGCGTCGGAGTTATTTTTTTATACGTTTTTATTATTTCAAATATAGGGGTGTTTCTCACCCTCAGACTCTTATTTAAGGAATTAGACCCATTCAGTTGTTCTTCTAGGATATCCTACTTGACAGTTTCCACACGGATTTAAATGGACAACGTCGGAGTCATTTTTTAAAATACCTTTTTATTATTTCAAATATAGGGGTGTTTCTCACCCTCCGACTCTTATTTAAGGAATTAGACCCATTCAGTTGTTCTTCCAGGATATCCTACTTGACAGTTTCCACACGGATTTAAATGGACAACGTTGGAGTCATTTTTTATAATACGTTTTTTTTATTTCAAATATAGGGGTGTTTCTCACCCTCAGACTTTTATTTAAGGAATTAGACCCATTCAGTTGTTCTTCTAGGATATTCTACTTGACAGTTTCCATACGGATTTAAATGGACAACGTCGGAGTCATTTTTTATAATACGTTTTTATTATTTCAAATATAGGGGTGTTTCTCACCCTCAGCTCTTATTCAATTAACAAGATCAGTTCGGCTGCTTTCCTAGAATACAGTTTATGACTATTTCATGACGCACAATATTATATAGCGTCGGGGTTATTCTCTACGATATATTTTTTTATTTTAAGTTTAGGGCTGTTTCGCACTCTCACATGAGAAGAAATGATCACTCTGATTCATATCGCAAAATAATGTACGACAGCGTTATTTTTTTATGATTTTTTTACTATTTAAAATAGGGGCATACGCTTTCTCACCCTCAGTCATATTTTTAGTGAATCGGACAATTCGTGTTATTTTCGTATTACCTATATAACGTTTCAATATTATAACAGATCAAATAAATTATCTTCTATATATATTAAAATCGTGTTGGTGCGTGCCCCTTGCGTTTTGCAATTTTGCTGGCGCATATTCTCCGGTTTGCGGCAGAGCCAGAGGTCGGGAGCGGGACGAGCGGAAGCGGGAGGCCGAACTACGTCCCAAGTTCGTATTGGCGACGAGTGCCTTTCGGGGTTGATATTTTTAATTAGGCTAATAATGTCGGCTATCTCTTTCCCTACACGCTTTTACGAAAATGAATTAGCGTCGCTCCTTTTTGATGACGTAGACGCCCGCTTATTTTGGTAAACGTCAAAAATTTCCGTTTTTGTTTCGTTCCTGGCGGCCTTATAATTCGATTATGCCGGTGGGATTTACGATTTGCTTTCATTGCCATTCATGTACTTTCCATATCGACATCGTACGGCCGTCTGCGAGGTGTTTTTCGCCAGATATGAGCGTTTAAAAATTGCGTGTTTGGTGGTTTTTCACGATTCTGGCGAAATACGCACATTTTCGGTTTTCCTTCAATAACTTCTAAACCGCTGGAAATTTCTTAAAAATAAAAACTCCCAAAGGACAAGGTTATTTAATGAGGAATCGTTTCCATTTTTCAGATATCACCTTCGACGAACCGTTTTCGAGCTAGAGCGTTTTGAAGGAAACGACGTCGGGTGGTCAAAATACGTAGCGTTTTCGTTAAAAGCCGAATATCTCGGCAAATAGGCCGTTTTCGGCGAAAATGTTCGTACCTAACGAAAATAAAGCTAAATAAATTATCTACCGCTATGCAGAGTTTCATTTCTCTACTATAAATATTAAGAAAGTTGTGGCCTTTAGAAAATGCTACTTTATAGTAAAACGGAATATTTTGTTGCCGTCAAATAAGTCCTTCTGAATCTCATGATGTACGTGAAACATTTTGTAAAGGCGACGCGGTAGCCGGACGGTAATATTCGACGCGTTCCAAGCGGCAGGTCCGCGGTTCCATCCTCACGCACAGCAGCTCTTTTTTTTTTTTTTTTTTGCCGTACATTTTATCTTAATTGAAAATTCATCTTTATTTCTGTCTTTTAAATTTTTAACCTTATTATGTATATAACAGATAGAATACCCTTATTTATTTTTAGAACTAATGATTAATTTAAGTAGGTTTGAATAAATTTTCCTACACAATAAAATGATAAATTAAAACAACAATAAATAAATCTAAAGCATATTGATTTCGGCTACGACCAGCCAACCTGTATCTATGAGGAACTACCTATTTTAGAACAGGATAATTAGTTTTTGTATGCACATTGTGCAGGTTTATAAAAACGTTAGCTCAGGGAAAAATCAATATAAATAGAATGAATTGTACTTATAAAACAATAAAAAAAGCTTTTAATTGGTAATTGGTTCCATCCTCACCCACAGCTCCTTTTTTTTGCCGTACATCTAAAATTTTGTCTGTATAATGATTTAAAAAATATTTTCAGTGATATACTGTTTTTTGGGAGGATTAGCTGTGATTGACTGATTTCATATCCATTCTATAGACTGTTCGGCAAACGGCAAATTTATGCAAGGGAGTAGAAAAAAATTTAAATAGATTTTCCTCATCTTTCATTACATTTTATCGATATTTCTTTCATGAATTCGTGCCTCGAACGATTCGGGGAATGTCGTTTCAATATTTTGTAACGTATACGAACTTAAAATATATGTTCGGTTAATATTGAAAAATGAAAAACTGAAAAATGAAATGCTGAAAAATGAAATACTGAATATTGACTTTGATATTTATTTTGATAACGGTTTTGATATTGATTTTAATATTGACTTTGATACTGAATTTGATGTTGATTTTGATATTCTTTCATGTTCATTTCGACATCCTTTCATGTCGATTTTGATATTGATTTTAATTCTGATATTGATAATAATAATGATTAATATTGAGGCACATTCAGGGACAATTCCTTAGAATTTTGAGGCTAATCCGAGGACCGATCCTAGAATTTTGAACATATCTCCGACTTTCATGCGTCCTCAACTGCGGGGATGCGACCGGAGGGAGCATCCCCGCGTGGCGCCGCAGGCGCCACTATGAGCGCGAAGCGCGAATGCCTCTGCAAGAGCTAGAAATGGCCGTAGGCCATTTCTAGTCCACTATATATTAAAATCCGTCAGGTGCGAGCCGCTTGCACTTTCGCATTTTGCAATACTAAAGGCTTTTCTTAACGGACGCGGAGCGTCCGCCTGCCGCCGCAGGCGGCAGGGGGACGCCATTCTCATTGGTATAGACTGGAGGGATGATGGGGCTGTGGGGGGTTGGTGTTTTTAATTTCGATAATAATGTCGGCTATCTCTTTCCCCACACGTTTTTACGACCCTCAAATGGCTTTTGCGTTGCTCCTTTTCGATGACGTCGACGCGGGCCGAATTTGGGTAAACGTCAAAAATTTCCCATTTTCTTTCGTTCCTGGCGGGGTTAAATTTCGAGTTGGACCTTTGAATTTACGATTTGCTTTCATTGCCCATCTCGGTAGTTCCGTATCGACATCGTACGGCCATCTGCTAAGAGTTTTTCGCCAGATGTGAGCGTTTAAAGATTGCGTGTTTGGCGTCTTTCCGCGATTCTGGCGAAACACGCACATTTTCGGTTCCCCTCGAATAACTTTTAAACGTCTGGAAATTTCCCAAAAATAATCGCACCCAAAGGACAAGATTTTTTAATGAGGAATCGTTTCCATCTTTCAGATCTCACCTACGACGAGCCATTCCCGAGCTAGAGCGTTTAGAAGGAGACGACGTCCGGTGGCCAAAATACGTAGCTGTTTCGTTAAAAGCCGAATATCTCGGCAAATAGGCCGTTTTGGGCCGAAATGTTCGTATCTAACGAAAATATAGCTAAATAAATTATCTACCTCTGTGCACAGTTTCATTTCTCTACTATAAATATTAAACAAGTTGTGGCCTTTAGAAAATGCGACTTTATAGTAAAACCGAATATTTTGTTGCCGTCAAATAATATATTCTGAATCTCATCGTGTACGTGCAACATTTTGTGAAGGTGATACGGTGGTCGGGCGGTTGTAGTCGACGCTTTCCTGAAGTATTTGGGGGTGAGACTCGACCAAAGACTGACGTTTAATACGCACATTAATGAAACCATACGAACGGTCTACTCCCTGTCCAGGAGTCTGTATCCGCTCATGGTATCCGCTTTGAATTGAATTGAATTCAATGTGGTGTGGTGCAGCATATCGGCCAAGACAATGAAAAAACTAAAAGTGCTAGAACACAAATATATGCGCCTCATATCAAATTCTGGAAGATACACCTCCCTCAGAGACCTCTACGAACGCTGCAACGACATAATCCCGATAGCCGACTACGTCCAGCATATCTCCCAAAACTTCTATTCGTTCAAGCTGGGCGATAGTCCGCTAACAAGACACATTACACAAATTAGACAGCATAATGCTCCATTTCGGATTAAACACCCCTTACCTTACCAGACGTTGCCAATCTTCCGGCAGCCACTCTAGCCAAACTTTCACCTACTATACCTTCTCTAATACTATCCACCTTTCACTGATATTTCATACCTTTCATCCACTTTAATTCTTTCCTGCCCCCCTCTTCTTTTGTTTTTGTGTATTTTTGTGTGTGTCGCGTTTGTTTGTTCTTCGTTTCTGTTTGTACATTTTTGTCTGTAAATTCATCCTTCCTTCATTAAACTTGTAACAGAATCCAAATTTTATATCAGAACAATCAAAATTTTTAGAATCCCAGTTTAGGCCTGCTTTGCGCAACCCGTAGTTGGAGCAATTCGCGGATGGCACCCCGTGCAAGTTACGGAGTCAGCGTCAGTGCCCAAATTAAATTCAGTGAAGTGCACGAACGGCGGAAGCCAAGTGATCGTTTTAACCAGTTTTAAGTTAAGCTTTCTTTTTTAAGCATTTTTTGTCACAGCACTTAATTTTATTTACTTTTGTAAAAGGAGTTTGAGTTTTTATCGTTTCCATTTTTACCTAGCCAAACCAGTCCCGCCTCGGCCCGACTTTGCGATACACCACCGCGTTAACGCAGTGGTCGCAGGGTCGGTCCCGATGGGCTCTGGGGAGGCACATTTACTGTATATTAATTTTAATAAAGTTGTTTTGAATTGAATTGAATTGAATTGAATTGAATTGTGACGCTTTCCAAGCGTTAGGTCCCCGGTTCCATCCTCACCCACAGCTACTTTTTTTTTTTGCCGTACATCTAAAATTTTGACTGTATAATGATTTCAAAAATATTTTAAATGATATACCGTTTTTGGGGAAGATTAACTGTGATTGACTGATTTCATATCCATTCTATAGACTGTACGGCAAACGGCAAATTTACGCAAGGGAGTAGAAAAAAATCTTTCATTACATTTTATGGATATTTGAATATTTTATAACGTATACGGACATAAAATATATGTTACAGATAGTTTCGCAAAATTTTCTCAAATAGACAGAAATTTTTCTGCCTATCGGTGTGTAACTTTTTTTTTTATTGTGCGCGCATGTTCACCCTGGAACCGATTATGATACTGACTTGAAATTTGGTACACTTTTGTATTATAACGAGATCTGCATCTGGAGTATGTTTTGATCTAATTCCGTTGAAGGGCTCGGGGGTGAATGGGGTAAATAATGGTAAATAAGCGAAGCAAGCAGGTGAGAGTCCATAAAGTTACCATTTAGGGCATGGACTAAAAGTTAAGGTCTCAAAAGTTTTTCTTTGACATCAACCACCCCCAACCCCTATCGCCACCACTACTGCCACCCCTACACTTTTATGGAAGTGAGTAAAAAAAAATTAAAATGAGATTTAGTGTGCATTCAAGAACGAGACGTCTCGAAATTTTTTTTTTAAATTTATTATCATTTATTCGGGGGCGACTGGGGCAAATAAGTGTAAATATACAGAACAAGCGGATAAAAGTTCAAAAAATTGCAATTTGAAGCAGGCCTAAAATGTCATGAGACGTGGAGATTTTAAATTTGAGCGAAAAAAACATTCTGTCTGTCGGTCTGTAACTTTAACTGTGCGCACGTTCACTCTGGAACCGTTTATGATTACTGACTGAAAATTTGGTCCACTTATGTACTATACCGAGATCTGAAATTAGATTATACTTAGATCCAATACCGTTGAAGGGTTCGGGGGTGACTGGGGTAAATAAGTGTAAATAGACAGAACAAGCGGGTAAAAGTTCAAAAAATTACAGTTTAAAGCAGGCCTAAAATGTCATGAAACGTAGGCATTTTTAATTTGAGCGAAAAAAAAATTCTGTCTGTCGGTCTGTAACTTTCGTTTCATTTCAACTGAAGAAATGAAAAAATAAAAAAATGAAAAAATTAAAAATGGAAATTTAAAAAATTATTGATAAAGATTTTGATATTGATTTTGACATTAACTTTTCATATTGATTTTTATATTGCTATTGATTTTGATATTGGTTTTCATATTGATATTGATTCTGATATTGACTGATATTAATTTTGATGTTGACTTTAATACTTATTTTAATATTGATTGTGATATTGATTTTGATAACGGTATTGATATTAATTTTGAAATTGACTTTCATATTGACTTTTATATAGGTATTAATTTTTATATTGACTGACATCAACTTTGATATTGACTTATTGATTTTGATATTGACCTTGATACTGATTTTAATATTGATTTTGAGATTGATTTTAATATCGACTTTTATATTGGTATTGACTAATATCTATTTTGACATTAATATTGATTTTGATATTGACTGATTAATTTTGATATTTGCTTTAATATTAATTTTAACATTAACTTAAATGTTGATTCTAATATTGACTGATATTGATTTTGATAACTATTTTGATATTGATTTTTATATTGATTTTGATATTGACTTTGATACTGAGTTTGATATTGATTTTGAAATTGATTTTCATATTGGCTTTTATCTTGATATTTATTTTTATATTGACCGACATTAATTTTGATATAATTTTGATATTGACTTACTGATTTTAATATTGACTGATATTGATTTTGATAACAGTTTTGATATTGATTTTGAAATTGACTTTTATATCGACTTTTATATTGATATTGATTTTTATATTGACTGACATTAATTTTGATATAATTTTAATATTGACTTAAGTACTGATTTTAATATTGACTTTAATGCTGACTTTGATATTGATTTCGAAATTGACTTTCACATGGACTTTTATATTGATATTGATTTTTATATTGACTGACATTAATTTTGATATTGACTTACCGATTTTAATATTGACTGATATTGATTTTGATAATGGTTTTGATATTGATTTTAATATTGACTTTGATAATTATTTTGATAACGGTTTTGGTATTGATTTTTATATTGACTTTGACACTGACTTTGACATTGATTTTTATATTGACTGACATTAAGTTTGATATTGACTTACTGATTTTAATATTGACTTTGATATTTATTTTGATAACGGTTTTGATATTGATTTTAATATTGCTTTGATATTGACTTTAACACTGATTTTGATATTGATTTTGAAATTAACTTTCATATTGACTTTTATATTGACATTGATTTTTATATTGACTGACATTAAGTTTAATATTGACTTACTGATTTTAATATTGACTGATATTTATTTTGATAACGGTTTTGATATTGATTTTAATATTGACTTTGATACTGACTTTGATACTGAATTTGATGTTCATTTTGATATTCTTTCATGTTCATTTTGACATCCTTTCATGTTGATTTTAATATTGATTTTAATTCTGATATTGATAATAATAATGATTAATTTTGAGGCGCATTCAGGGACGATTCCTTAGAATTTTGAGGCGCATTCAGGGACGATTCCTTAGAATTTTGAGGCTAATCCGAGGACCGATCCTAGAATTTTGAACATATCCCCGACTTTCATGCGTCCTCAACCGCGGGGATGCGACCGGAGGGAGCATCCCCGCATGGCGCCGAAGGCGTCACATCGAGCGCGAAGCGCGAGTGCCTCCGCAGGAGCTAGAAATGGCCGTAGGCCATTTCTAGTCTATATATATTAAAATCGTACAGGTGCGAGCCCCTCGTTCTTTGGGATTTTGCAGCCGCAAAGGCTTTTTTGGGGGGACGCGGACGTCCGCGAAAATCGCAACGCGACAGTGGCGAGGGTGGGATTCGGGGGTAAATATTGTTAATTTTAATTATAATGTCAGCTATCTCTTTCCCCACACGTTTTTACGACCCTCAAAACGAATTTGCGTTGCTCCTTTTCGATGATGTCGAAGCGGGCGGAATTCGGGTAAACGTCAAAAATTTCCCATTTTCTTTCGTTCCTGGCGGGGTTAAATTTCGATTCGGACCTTTGAATTTACGATTTGCTTTCATTGCCGATCTCGGTAATTCCGTACCGACATCGTACGGCCGTCTGCGAAGAGTTTTTCGCCAGATGTGAGCGTTTAAAGATTGCGTGTTTGGCGTCTTTTCGCTATTCAGGCGAAACACGCACATTTTCGGTTCTCCTCGAATAACTTTTAAGCGGCTGGAAATTTCGCAAAAATAATCGCACCCAAAGGACAAGATTTTTTAATGAGGAATCGTTTCCATTTTTCAGATCTCACCTACGACGAGCCGTTCCCCAGCTAGAGCCTTTCGAAGGAGACGACGTTCGGTGGCCAAAATACGTAGCTGTTTCGTTAAAAGCCGAATATCTCGGCAAATAGGCCGTTTTCGGCGAAAATGTTCGTATCTAACGAAAATATAGCTAAATAAATTATCTACCTCTGTGCACAGTTTCATTTCTCTACTATAAATATTAAACAAGTTGTGGCCTTTAGAAAATGCGACTTTATAGTAAAACCGAATATTTTGTTGCCATCAAATAATATATTCTGAATCTCATCGTGTACGTGCAACATTTTGTGAAGGTGATACGGTGGTCGGGCGGTTGTAGTGACGCTTTCCTGAAGTATTTGGGGGTGAGACTCGACCAAAGACTGACGTTTAATACGCACATTAATGAAACCATACGAACGGTCTACTCCCTGTCCAGGAGTCTGTATCCGCTCATGGTCAGGGGTAGCAGACTTAACAGACAAAATAAAAAATTGTTGTACACGACGGTGATCAGGCCGTCTATCACATACGCGGCGCCGGTGTGGTGCAGCATATCGGCCAAGACAATGAAAAAACTAAAAGTGCTAGAACACAAATATATGCGCCTCATATCAAATTCTGGAAGATACACCTCCCTCAGAGACCTCTACGAACGCTGCAACGACATAATCCCGATAGCCGACTACGTCCAGCATATCTCCCAAAACTTCTATTCGTTCAAGCTGGGCGATAGTCCGCTAACAAGACACATAACACAAATTAGACAGCATAATGCTCCATTTCGGATTAAACACCCCTTACCTTACCAGACGTTGCCAATCTTCCGGCAGCCACTCTAGCCAAACTTTCACCTACTATACCTTCTCTAATACTATCCACCTTTCACTGATATTTCATACCTTTCATCCACTTTAATTCTTTCCTGTCCCCCTCTTCTTTTGTTTTTGTGTATTTTTGTGTGTGTCGCGTTTGTTTGTTCTTCGTTTCTGTTTGTACATTTTTGTCTGTAAATTCATCCTTCCTTCATTAAACTCGTAACAGAATCCAAATTTTATATCAGAACAATCAAAATTTTTAGAATCCCAGTTTAGGCCTGCTTTGCGCAACCCGTAGTTGGAGCAATTCGCGGATGGCACCCCGTGCAAGTTACGGAGTCAGCGTCAGTGCCCAAATTAAATTCAGTGAAGTGCACGAACGGCGAAAGCCAAGTGATCGTTTTAACCAGTTTTAAGTTAAGCTTTCTTTTTTAAGCATTTTTTGTCACAGCACTTAATTTTATTTACTTTTGTAAAAGGAGTTTGAGTTTTTATCGTTTCCATTTTTACCTAGCCAAACCAGTCCCGCCTCGGCCCGACTTTGCGATACACCACCGCGTTAACGCAGTGGTCGCAGGGTCGGTCCCGATGGGCTCTGGGGAGGCACATTTACTGTATATTAATTTTAATAAAGTTGTTTTGAATTGAATTGAATTGAATTGAATTGAATTGTGACGCTTTCCAAGCGTTAGGTCCCCGGTTCCATCCTCACCCACAGCTACTTTTTTTTTTTGCCGTACATCTAAAATTTTGACTGTATAATGATTTCAAAAATATTTTAAATGATATACCGTTTTTGGGGAAGATTAACTGTGATTGACTGATTTCATATCCATTCTATAGACTGTACGGCAAACGGCAAATTTACGCAAGGGAGTAGAAAAAAATCTTTCATTACATTTTATGGATATTTGAATATTTTATAACGTATACGGACATAAAATATATGTTACAGATAGTTTCGCAAAATTTTCTCAAATAGACAGAAATTTTTCTGCCTATCGGTGTGTAACTTTTTTTTTTATTGTGCGCGCATGTTCACCCTGGAACCGATTATGATACTGACTTGAAATTTGGTACACTTTTGTATTATAACGAGATCTGCATCTGGAGTATGTTTTGATCTAATTCCGTTGAAGGGCTCGGGGGTGAATGGGGTAAATAATGGTAAATAAGCGAAGCAAGCAGGTGAGAGTCCATAAAGTTACCATTTAGGGCATGGACTAAAAGTTAAGGTCTCAAAAGTTTTTCTTTGACATCAACCACCCCCAACCCCTATCGCCACCACTACTGCCACCCCTACACTTTTATGGAAGTGAGTAAAAAAAAATTAAAATGAGATTTAGTGTGCATTCAAGAACGAGACGTCTCGAAATTTTTTTTTTAAATTTATTATCATTTATTCGGGGGCGACTGGGGCAAATAAGTGTAAATATACAGAACAAGCGGATAAAAGTTCAAAAAATTGCAATTTGAAGCAGGCCTAAAATGTCATGAGACGTGGAGATTTTAAATTTGAGCGAAAAAAACATTCTGTCTGTCGGTCTGTAACTTTAACTGTGCGCACGTTCACTCTGGAACCGTTTATGATTACTGACTGAAAATTTGGTCCACTTATGTACTATACCGAGATCTGAAATTAGATTATACTTAGATCCAATACCGTTGAAGGGTTCGGGGGTGACTGGGGTAAATAAGTGTAAATAGACAGAACAAGCGGGTAAAAGTTCAAAAAATTACAGTTTAAAGCAGGCCTAAAATGTCATGAAACGTAGGCATTTTTAATTTGAGCGAAAAAAAAATTCTGTCTGTCGGTCTGTAACTTTCGTTTCATTTCAACTGAAGAAATGAAAAAATAAAAAAATGAAAAAATTAAAAATGGAAATTTAAAAAATTATTGATAAAGATTTTGATATTGATTTTGACATTAACTTTTCATATTGATTTTTATATTGCTATTGATTTTGATATTGGTTTTCATATTGATATTGATTCTGATATTGACTGATATTAATTTTGATGTTGACTTTAATACTTATTTTAATATTGATTGTGATATTGATTTTGATAACGGTATTGATATTAATTTTGAAATTGACTTTCATATTGACTTTTATATAGGTATTAATTTTTATATTGACTGACATCAACTTTGATATTGACTTATTGATTTTGATATTGACCTTGATACTGATTTTAATATTGATTTTGAGATTGATTTTAATATCGACTTTTATATTGGTATTGACTAATATCTATTTTGACATTAATATTGATTTTGATATTGACTGATTAATTTTGATATTTGCTTTAATATTAATTTTAACATTAACTTAAATGTTGATTCTAATATTGACTGATATTGATTTTGATAACTATTTTGATATTGATTTTTATATTGATTTTGATATTGACTTTGATACTGAGTTTGATATTGATTTTGAAATTGATTTTCATATTGGCTTTTATCTTGATATTTATTTTTATATTGACCGACATTAATTTTGATATAATTTTGATATTGACTTACTGATTTTAATATTGACTGATATTGATTTTGATAACAGTTTTGATATTGATTTTGAAATTGACTTTTATATCGACTTTTATATTGATATTGATTTTTATATTGACTGACATTAATTTTGATATAATTTTAATATTGACTTAAGTACTGATTTTAATATTGACTTTAATGCTGACTTTGATATTGATTTCGAAATTGACTTTCACATGGACTTTTATATTGATATTGATTTTTATATTGACTGACATTAATTTTGATATTGACTTACCGATTTTAATATTGACTGATATTGATTTTGATAATGGTTTTGATATTGATTTTAATATTGACTTTGATAATTATTTTGATAACGGTTTTGGTATTGATTTTTATATTGACTTTGACACTGACTTTGACATTGATTTTTATATTGACTGACATTAAGTTTGATATTGACTTACTGATTTTAATATTGACTTTGATATTTATTTTGATAACGGTTTTGATATTGATTTTAATATTGCTTTGATATTGACTTTAACACTGATTTTGATATTGATTTTGAAATTAACTTTCATATTGACTTTTATATTGACATTGATTTTTATATTGACTGACATTAAGTTTAATATTGACTTACTGATTTTAATATTGACTGATATTTATTTTGATAACGGTTTTGATATTGATTTTAATATTGACTTTGATACTGACTTTGATACTGAATTTGATGTTCATTTTGATATTCTTTCATGTTCATTTTGACATCCTTTCATGTTGATTTTAATATTGATTTTAATTCTGATATTGATAATAATAATGATTAATTTTGAGGCGCATTCAGGGACGATTCCTTAGAATTTTGAGGCGCATTCAGGGACGATTCCTTAGAATTTTGAGGCTAATCCGAGGACCGATCCTAGAATTTTGAACATATCCCCGACTTTCATGCGTCCTCAACCGCGGGGATGCGACCGGAGGGAGCATCCCCGCATGGCGCCGAAGGCGTCACATCGAGCGCGAAGCGCGAGTGCCTCCGCAGGAGCTAGAAATGGCCGTAGGCCATTTCTAGTCTATATATATTAAAATCGTACAGGTGCGAGCCCCTCGTTCTTTGGGATTTTGCAGCCGCAAAGGCTTTTTTGGGGGGACGCGGACGTCCGCGAAAATCGCAACGCGACAGTGGCGAGGGTGGGATTCGGGGGTAAATATTGTTAATTTTAATTATAATGTCAGCTATCTCTTTCCCCACACGTTTTTACGACCCTCAAAACGAATTTGCGTTGCTCCTTTTCGATGATGTCGAAGCGGGCGGAATTCGGGTAAACGTCAAAAATTTCCCATTTTCTTTCGTTCCTGGCGGGGTTAAATTTCGATTCGGACCTTTGAATTTACGATTTGCTTTCATTGCCGATCTCGGTAATTCCGTACCGACATCGTACGGCCGTCTGCGAAGAGTTTTTCGCCAGATGTGAGCGTTTAAAGATTGCGTGTTTGGCGTCTTTTCGCTATTCAGGCGAAACACGCACATTTTCGGTTCTCCTCGAATAACTTTTAAGCGGCTGGAAATTTCGCAAAAATAATCGCACCCAAAGGACAAGATTTTTTAATGAGGAATCGTTTCCATTTTTCAGATCTCACCTACGACGAGCCGTTCCCCAGCTAGAGCCTTTCGAAGGAGACGACGTTCGGTGGCCAAAATACGTAGCTGTTTCGTTAAAAGCCGAATATCTCGGCAAATAGGCCGTTTTCGGCGAAAATGTTCGTATCTAACGAAAATATAGCTAAATAAATTATCTACCTCTGTGCACAGTTTCATTTCTCTACTATAAATATTAAACAAGTTGTGGCCTTTAGAAAATGCGACTTTATAGTAAAACCGAATATTTTGTTGCCATCAAATAATATATTCTGAATCTCATCGTGTACGTGCAACATTTTGTGAAGGTGATACGGTGGTCGGGCGGTTGTAGTGACGCTTTCCTGAAGTATTTGGGGGTGAGACTCGACCAAAGACTGACGTTTAATACGCACATTAATGAAACCATACGAACGGTCTACTCCCTGTCCAGGAGTCTGTATCCGCTCATGGTCAGGGGTAGCAGACTTAACAGACAAAATAAAAAATTGTTGTACACGACGGTGATCAGGCCGTCTATCACATACGCGGCGCCGGTGTGGTGCAGCATATCGGCCAAGACAATGAAAAAACTAAAAGTGCTAGAACACAAATATATGCGCCTCATATCAAATTCTGGAAGATACACCTCCCTCAGAGACCTCTACGAACGCTGCAACGACATAATCCCGATAGCCGACTACGTCCAGCATATCTCCCAAAACTTCTATTCGTTCAAGCTGGGCGATAGTCCGCTAACAAGACACATAACACAAATTAGACAGCATAATGCTCCATTTCGGATTAAACACCCCTTACCTTACCAGACGTTGCCAATCTTCCGGCAGCCACTCTAGCCAAACTTTCACCTACTATACCTTCTCTAATACTATCCACCTTTCACTGATATTTCATACCTTTCATCCACTTTAATTCTTTCCTGTCCCCCTCTTCTTTTGTTTTTGTGTATTTTTGTGTGTGTCGCGTTTGTTTGTTCTTCGTTTCTGTTTGTACATTTTTGTCTGTAAATTCATCCTTCCTTCATTAAACTCGTAACAGAATCCAAATTTTATATCAGAACAATCAAAATTTTTAGAATCCCAGTTTAGGCCTGCTTTGCGCAACCCGTAGTTGGAGCAATTCGCGGATGGCACCCCGTGCAAGTTACGGAGTCAGCGTCAGTGCCCAAATTAAATTCAGTGAAGTGCACGAACGGCGAAAGCCAAGTGATCGTTTTAACCAGTTTTAAGTTAAGCTTTCTTTTTTAAGCATTTTTTGTCACAGCACTTAATTTTATTTACTTTTGTAAAAGGAGTTTGAGTTTTTATCGTTTCCATTTTTACCTAGCCAAACCAGTCCCGCCTCGGCCCGACTTTGCGATACACCACCGCGTTAACGCAGTGGTCGCAGGGTCGGTCCCGATGGGCTCTGGGGAGGCACATTTACTGTATATTAATTTTAATAAAGTTGTTTTGAATTGAATTGAATTGAATTGTGACGCTTTCCAAGCGTTAGGTCCACGGTTCCATCCTCACCCACAGCTACTTTTTTTTTTTTTTTTTGCCGTACATCTAAAATTTTGACTGTATAATGATTTCAAAAATATTTTAAATGATATACCGTTTTTGGGGAAGATTAACTGTGATTGACTGATTTCATATCCATTCTATAGACTGTACGGCAAACGGCAAATTTACGCAAGGGACTAGAAAAAAATCTTTCATTACATTTTATGGATATTTGAATATTTTATAACGTATACGGACATAAAATATATGTTACAGATAGTTTCGCATAATTTTCTCAAATAGACAGAAATTTTTCTGCCTATCGGTGTGTAACTTTTTTTTTTATTGTGCGCGCATGTTCACCCTGGAACCGATTATGATACTGACTTGAAATTTGGTACACTTTTGTATTATAACGAGATCTGCATCTGGAGAATGTTTTGATCTAATTCCGTTGAAGGGCTCGGGGGTGAATGGGGTAAATAATGGTAAATAAGCGAAGCAAGCAGGTGAGAGTCCATAAAGTTACCATTTAGGGCATGGACTAAAAGTTAAGGTCTCAAAAGTTTTTCTTTGACATCAACCACCCCCAACCCCTATCGCCACCACTACTGCCACCCCTACACTTTTATGAAAGTGAGTAAAAAAAAATTAAAATGAGATTTAGTGTGTATTCAAGAACGAGACGTCTCGAAAATTTTTTTTAAAATTTATTATCATTTATTCGGGGGCGACTGGGGTAAATAAGTGTAAGTATACAGAACAAGCGGGTAAAAGTTCAAAAAATTGCAATTTGAAGCAGGCCTAAAATGTCATGAGACGTGGGGATTTTAAATTTGAGCGAAAAAAACATTCTGTCTGTCGGTCTGTAACTTTTACTGTGCGCACGTTCACTCTGGAACCGTTTATGATTACTGACTGAAAATTTGGTCCACTTATGTACTATACCGAGATCTGAAATTAGATTATGCTTAGATCCAATACCGTTGAAGGGTTCGGGGGTGAGTGGAGTAAATAAGTGTAAATAGACAGAACAAGCGGGTAAAAATTCAAAAAATTACAGTTTAAAGCAGGCCTAAAATGTCATGAAACGTAGGCATTTTTAATTTGAGCGAAAAAAAAAATTCTGTCTGTCGGTCTGTAACTTTCGTTTCATTTCAACTGAAGAAATGAAAAAATAAAAAAATTAAAAAATTAAAAATGGAAATTGAAAAAATTATTGATAAAGATTTTGATATTGATTTTGACATTAACTTTCATATTGATTTTTATATTGCTATTGATTTTGATATTGGTTTTCATATTGATATTGATTCTGATATTGACTGATATTAATTTTGATGTTGACTTTAATACTTATTTTAATATTGATTGTGATATTGATTTTGATAACGGTATTGATATTAATTTTGAAATTGACTTTCATATTGACTTTTATATAGGTATTAATTTTTATATTGACACATCAACTTTGATATTGACTTATTGATTTTGATATTGACCTTGATACTGATTTTAATATTGATTTTGAGACTGATTTTAATATCGACTTTTATATTGGTATTGACTTTAATATCTATTTTGACATTAATATTGATTTTGATATTGACTGATTAATTTTGATATTTGCTTTAATATTAATTTTAACATTAACTTAAATGTTGATTCTAATATTGACTTTGATATTGATTTTGATAACTATTTTGATATTGATTTTTATATTGATTTTGATATTGACTTTGATACTGAGTTTGATATTGATTTTGAAATTGACTTTCATATTGGCTTTTATCTTGATATTTATTTTTATGTTGACCGACATTAATTTTGATATAATTTTGATATTGACTTACTGATTTTAATATTGACTGATATTGATTTTGATAACAGTTTTGATATTGATTTTGATATTGACTTTGACACTGACGTTGATATTGATTTCGAAATTGACTTTTATATCGACTTTTATATTGATATTGATTTTTATATTGACTGACATTAATTTTGATATAATTTTAATATTGACTTAAGTACTGATTTTAATATTGACTTTGACGCTGACTTTGATATTGATTTCGAAATTGACTTTCACATGGGCTTTTATATTGATATTGATTTTTATATTGACTGACATTAATTTTGATATTGACTTACTGATTTTAATATTGACTGATATTGATTTTGATATTGATTTTAATATTGACTGATAATTATTTTGATAACGGTTTTGACATTGATTTTTATATTGACTTTGACATTGATTTTTATATTGACTGACATTAAGTTTGATATTGACTTACTGATTTTAATATTGACTTTGATATTTATTTTGATAACGGTTTTGATATTGATTTTAATATTGACTTTGATATTGACTTTAACACTGATTTTGATATTGATTTTGAAATTAACTTTCATATTGACTTTTATATTGACATTGATTTTTATATTGACTGACATTAAGTTTAATATTGACTTACTGATTTTAATATTGACTGATATTTATTTTGATAACGGTTTTGATGTTGATTTTAATATTGACTTTGATACTGACTTTGATACTGAATTTGATGTTGATTTTGATATTCTTTCATGTTCATTTTGACATCCTTTCATGTTGATTTTAATATTGATTTTAATTCTGATATTGACAATAATAATGATTAATTTTGAGGCGCATTCAGAGACAATTCCTTAGAATTTTGAGGCTAATCCGAGGACCGATCCTAGAATTTTGAACATATCTCCGACTTCCATGCGTCCTCAATCGCGGGGATGCGACCGGAGGGAGCATCACCGCATGGCGCCGAAGGCGCCACATCGAGCGTGAAGCGCGAGTGCCTCCGCAGGAGCTAGAAATGGCCGTAGGCCATTTCTAGTCTATATATATTAAAATCGTGTTGGTGTGTGCCCCTCCCTCTTTGCGATTTTGCAATACTAAAGGCTTTTTTGGGGGGACGCGCAGCGGCCCGCTGCCGCCGCAGGCGGCAGGCGGACGCCGTTCTCATTGGTATAGACCGTAGGGACGGGGGGCGGGCGGGGGTGGGTATTTTTAATTTCCGTAATAATGTCGGCTATCTCTTTCCCCACACGTTTTTACGACCCTCAAATGACTTTTGCGTTGCTCCTTTTCGATGACGTCGAAGCGGGCGGAATTCGGGTAAACGTCAAAAATTTGCGATCTATTTCCGTTCCTGGCGGGGTTAAAATTCGATTTTGCCGATGGGATTTACGATTTGCTTTCATTGCCAATCTCGGTAATTCCGTATCGACATCGTACGGCCGTCTGCGAAGAGTTTTTCGCCAGATATGAGTGTTTAAAGATTGCGTGTTTGGCGACTTTTCGCTATTCCGGCGAAACACGCACATTTTCGGTTCCCCTCGAATAACTTTTAAACGGCTGGAAATTTCGCAAAAATAATCGCACCCAAAGGACAAGATTTTTTAATGAGGAATCGTTTCCATCTTTCAGATCTCACCTACGACGAGCCGTTCCCGAGCTAGAGCCTTTCGAAGGAGACGACGTTCGGTGGCCAAAATACGTAGCTGTTTCGTTAAAAGCCGAATATCTCGGCAAATAGGCCGTTTTGGGCCGAAATGTTCGTATCTAACGAAATTATAGCTAAATAAATTATCTACCTCTATGCAGAGTTTTATTTGTCTACTTTAAATATTAAACAAGTTGTGACCTTTAGAAAATGCCGCTTTGCGGTGGAATCGGCCATTTTGTAGTCGTAAAAAAATCACCCTTTTTCCAATCCACGTAACGGGCGTAATTGCCCGTCTGTGATTTCCACGTTATCACGTACTGACATTTTCACTTTTGTTTCCCATTATCGGTACCTATTTTCCTCCCTCATCGCTTAAAATTTCCCAAAAAAGCATTCAAAAATACCCTTTCCGATCGTTTCTCATTACCTGCAATTCGCACATTTATCGCTTGAGAACGCGCAATTTGTCAAAAAGCCTCCCTTGCCACGTCAAATTACATCTTTTCCCTTTCCAACAAGGCATCGGGCGACCTTCTACGCGCCCCCTTCGTTAAATAAGCGACATTTTAAATATCCGTTCGCATTTTGCGTTAATACACAATTAATATATTTATATTCTTATATTTAACCTATATTTTTGGTTTTCGTACCCCCTAAATTGCCCCCCCGTCGTCGTCTTATGCACCGTTCAGGTGTTATCGCTTGCCTCAATTTACCTACAAACAAAAATAAACATTCATGCCCTTGCGTAAAACGCAATTCGAAAATCGTCTAAATATCATGTCTTTTTAACCTTTCATCTGCCGTGAATCGTAGCTTACAGCCCGTTCCTCCTGGCATAGTACAAGAATTTCTGTTTATAATCAACAAATCCTATCCTTACGGTGCCCCATTTCATCTATGGAAGAGAAAAATAAAAGAGTTTCCCCCTAATTAGTCATTTTCCTGTACCAAATTCATTAATTAGGCTCATTAATTAGCTACTCCAATGACCACCGGGTGTCCTTCCTTTTCAAACATACCGGAATTATGCAGTTCCACTCGCTATTTCATCGGTTACAATATAAAAATTAATCTAAAATGTTCCCACCCGGCATTACAGTACAGTTCGGTCGTTCTCGCCTACCATCGCCGATTATTTATTAAACTTTATTTAATCTGTGATCCCACTATCATTCCATTTTCCCATAATCAAGGATTTCATTAAATTCAATATCTATGAAAAGTAGTAACCTACCACGGAAATGAAACTTCTACTAACATCTAACATCCGCCCTGTTCTGTGATATTAGTTTGACATTTGGCGAGGCCCCAACCGAGTTTCTTAAGTCGCACCGAAGAAACCAACAAGGCTACATTATACGTTCTACTTGCATCGATAAGTACCCATATACTTTGACGAAATAGTCCAATGTAAAGTAAGTGTAAAGTGTTTTCTTTCTTATGTGTTCCTAACCTGTGGAAATAAAGTGGGGCCCACAACAAGTCGTTCTGCAATGCAGACACAAAGAAATTGAGTGCTTACTGTCGTCTATACAACGCGTCCCCCCACAAGTATGCAAGTGCCCTATGAATAATGCAAACGGGAACGTCACACTCTCCACATCAGGTAACCCAAAGGAAACTTTTGTACTTATACATTTCTGTCTGTAAAAAGTCACCTCCAAGGTCCAACTGATAACAGTGCACTCTTAAACAGACTAAATAATTATCAGAAGCGAATCAAAAGTAATTATAAACGTTTCCAATCTACATAACAGTGATATATCAACAGTCCACTTGCAAAATCTTGAACATTTGCTTCCCAGGCTGCACATAACCTTGCAAATGGGGGCCCCAAATCGTCTGTAAACGTAGCGTCTGGCTACCCGGCAAGAAATTGCTTTCGCATTGACATATGTCATGTACATTATAAGGTAGGTCGGCCACTCTGTGCCTATAGCAATGATTCTATTTATGTAAAAATTAAATTAAATTACTAAATTACAATAACGTCAAAAAAGTTTAAAAAGCTGAAGCTCGATGACCTCTGTAGGACACCAGGATTATGTTGTATTATTAACAATCGAAATAAATTAATCGTGATACTTTTGCTACAAAAATTTTATGGTTTTCTATAAGTAAAGTCCAACAAATAGGTAATTTTATGAAATTGTTACATTGTGGCACATCTCCTTAATATGCAATCATTATTATCCCACTTTCCGACGACCCGCATTTCAATAAAATATACCTTCTATGTTCCTATTGTATCCGTGTATCCGTGCGTGAAAATGCATTTGACATGTTGTCATGTTATGGTTAACGAAGCCCCAGCTGAAAGCCAAACGTGCATCTATAAACATAAATTGTGCGACGATATATATGTCGAAATGTCCAGTGTAAAGTGTAGACGTGTGCTGTTTATTTCATGTGAATATTATAACCTTAGAAATGAGGGCCCCCGAATCGTCTTTGAATGAAATCGGCGTGCTACGATGATAGAGGCATTAAAATACTTCCATTGCAATATGCATTAAGTCTCTACCGAGTATTTTTATTGTTCAACAAATGTAGACAGCCCCATTGTATTTATGTGCTAATTCAGTGTTAGGAATGTGAATTATTTCTTCTTCGACACAATTTCGGAACATCCCAGTTATTTTTCTACGATTACACCAGTCTTCCCTGTGAATGACAATATTTACGATGACATAACCTATATATAAGTAATGAGGCTTCTTTAAATTTTTGGTGACCAAGAAATTAAGTACTACCATCTATAAATATCAAGAAAATATATTGTACAATCAGTGGTTTGGTGGTTCAGTTCTGTTTCGACAAATCTCTTACATTTACAAAGAAATGCTGCATATCAACAGGTCTATCTATCATAAGGTAAGTTTTACATTTTATGTTTATTTATGAATTTCAACGAATAAGTGCAGTCGATACTCCAAGTAAGTATCACAAGTGATTTTAGTTTTCAAAAAAACATATATTAGCTACTGTAAAGTGTACATTTATGTGTACTTTCTAAAAAATTATAGCCAGATACCATTCACTTCCAAATCTCCAATATTATTATGTGAATATAATCTTACAGGGCTCAAATCGTCTTTCGATGAAATGGACATTTCGCAGTGTACAAGGCTTTACAGAAACTAACAGTTATGTAAAATGAACATAAGGCAAGATTTCAAAACAATCCAAATATAAAGTGACATATCACATAATCTTTGCTTAACGGCAAAGATAAATCTTAAAATTAATAGAGAAATACCTGTGGTAAATAAAAGTGTATATATAAAAATCAGTTATCAGGACACTAGCTGTTTCTTCCTTAAAATGTAACCTCTTTTCTTTATTTTTGTAGAAATTGCTGCCATCGGTTGTGTCCAGCAAACATAGTATTTAAAAAGTTTAAAAGTGCTTCTGCGAATGATGTCACATTCACAGGAGGGCATAAGCTGATATTCGAGGGACTGGGTGAAAACCAAATAATTTTCCAAGATAAAACTCCAACCGACCCAGTGACAACACAAAAGGCTTATAAAACAGGTACAGACAAAACTCTAATTTGTTTTATATCGACAATAACTTATTGAAAAGAAAATAAATTGGGGGTAACATAAAGATACAACGTAAAGGCCATCGTATGCATATAATTCATATCCTAATTTGCAGAAATATTAAAAGGGAATATTTATTTACCTTTTACTGATATTGGGCCCTTGGGTCACAGAGAACATAAAGAACAGGTACAGGATTTACATATTCTTTAACGTTGACAGTAACATGAAAATTTAAATAGGTTTTCCTCATTTTTCATTACATTTTATGGATATTTCCTTCACGAATTTGTACCTCCAACTATTCGAGGAATGTCGTTGCAATATTTTATAACGTATACAAACTTAAAATATATGTTCGGTTACAGATAGTTTCTCATACATTTCTCAAATAGACAGAAATTTCTGTCTGCCGGTCTGTAACTTTTTTTTTATTGAGCGCACGTTCACTCTGGAACCGTTTATGATACTGAATTGAAATTTGGTAAACTTATATATTATACCGAGATCTAGATCTGGAACATATTTTAATCTAATTCCGTTGAAAGATTCGAGGGTGAACGGGGTAAATAACGGTAAATAGACAAAGCAAGTGGGTAAGAGTTCATAAAATTATAATTTATGGCATGGACTAAAAGGTAAGGTCTCCAAGGTGTTTAACGTTGATAGTAACATGAAAAAAATAAAATAAACTGGGTATGACGTGAAGAGTAGGTAAAGGTATCATATAGAGGTCTAACAATATAACATTATATATAACTATTCATATCCACATTTGCAGAAATATTAAAAGGAAATATTTGCCTTACCTAATAATGTATTTTAAGTTGTTGTTTTTTCTCTTCATATAAAAAATTCTAATATGGACATTTGATATTTACATCAAAATTTAGTTTAGATAACTAAAAACACTAAAAACAAATTGAAATCATTCAGCTTTCTTTTTCCTTCTTTATATTTAAAGTGTACATTATAGTGGAAGGAATGAGTGCAAGAAAAAGATGTAATTTTTCTTATTCGTTATACTAAAATGTCAAAACTTTAAACCTTCTGTATTATGTAACGTTTCGGGAACATATGAAATGCGTACCTTTGAAAATTAGTGTGTACCTATAGATTAGATACTTTTTACTATTTATCCATTCATAACGTCCAACAGATAGGTGCTTTTATGAAATTTTTACATTTTGGCACGTCTCCTATGTTACATGGGGTACATAAATTACAATTATTGCCACCAGTAGTTTTGTTTGCTCGGCTTTAAATAAAATGCACATTCAGTATTACAGCTGTAGTTACTGCATATGGCTCGGTTCGATTAAAGTTAAAATATAAAGATAAATCTTAAAATTAATAGAGAAATACCTGTGGTAAATAAAAGTATACATAAAAATCAGTTATCAGGACACTAGCTGTTTCTTCCTTAAAATGTAACCTCTTTTCTTTATTTTTGTAGAAATTGCTGCCATCGGTTGTGTCCAGCAAACATAGTATTTAAAAAGTTTAAAAGTGCTTCTGCGAATGATGTAACATTCACAGGAGGGCATGAGCTGATATTCGAGGGACTGGGTGAAAACCAAATAATTTTTCAAGATAAAACTCCAACCGACCCTGTGACAACAACACAAGTGGCTTATAAAACAGGTACAGACAAAACTCTAATTTGTTTTACATCGACAATAACTTATTGAAAAGAAAATAAATTGGGGGTAACATAAAGATACAACGTAAAGGCCATCGTATGCATATAATTCATATCCTAATTTGCAGAAATATTAAAAGAGAATATTTATTTACCTTTTACTGATATTGGGCCCTTGGGTCACAGAGAACATAAAGAACAGGTACAGGATTTACATATTCTTTAACGTTGACAGTAACATGAAAATTTAAATAGGTTTTCCTCATTTTTCATTACATTTTATGGATATTTCCTTCACGAATTCGTACCTCCAACTATTCGAGGAATGTCGTTGCAATATTTATAATGTATACAAACTTAAAATATATGTTCGGTTACAGATAGTTTCTCACACATTTCTCAAATAGACAGAAATTTCTATCTGCCGGTCTGTAACTTTTTTTTTTATTGAGCGCACGTTCACTCTGGAACCGTTTATGATACTGAGTTGAAATTTGGTAAACTTATATATTATACCGAGATCTAGATCTGGAACATATTTTAATCTAATTCCGTTGAAAGATTCGAGGGTGAACGGGATAAATAACGGTAAATAGACAAAGCAAGTAGGTAAGAGTTCATAAAATTATAATTTATGGCATGGACTAAAAGGCAAGGTCTCCAAGGTGTTTAACGTTGACAGTAACATGAAAAAAAGTAAATAAACTGGGTATGACGTGAAGAGTAGGTAAAGGTATCATATAGAGGTCTAACAATATAACATTATATATAACTATTCATATCCACATTTGCAGAAATATTAAAAGGAAATATTTGCCTTACCTAATAATGTATTTTAAGTTGTTGTTTTTTCTGTTCATATAAAAAATTCTAATATGGACATTTGATATTTACATCAAAATTTAGTTTAGATAACTAAAAACACTAAAAACACTAAAAACAAATTGAAATCATTCAGCTTTCTTTTTCCTTCTTTATATTTAAAGTGTACATTATAGTGGAAGAAATGAGTGCAAGAAAAGGATATAATTTTTCTTATTCACTATGCTAAAATGTCAAAACTTTAAACCTTCTGTATTATGTAACGTTTCGGGAGCATATGAAATGTGTACCTTTGAAAATTAGTGTGCACCTATAGTTTAGATACTTTTTACTATTTATCCATTCATAACGTCCAACAAATAGGTGCTTTTATGAAATTTTTACATTTTGGCATATCTCCTTTGTTACACGGAGTACATAAATTACAATTATTGCCACCAGTAGTTTTGTTTGCTCGGCTTTAAATAAAATGCAGATTCAGTATTACATCTGTAGTTACTGCATATGGCTTGGTTCGATTAAAGTTAAAATACAATTTTGGTATGACGAGTCTTAAATTATGTACCTTTCGAACATGTCAAGTGAAACTGTCTGTGATAAACCTATCTATTTCAATTTTCATATGCACACATTACAGATTCAGTATTATATTGTGTATGATAAGTTCAAATTTGAAATGTAATAATCCTATCGAAATATATTCCCAATGAGAAAACGCAACAATTTGTTAGCAATAATTAATCTGTAAAACCTTTCCCTTCTTTTTTTAATACACTTATGAGTAAACAAATTTAGCAGCTGGAAAATTACTTTCCCGTATACGAATGCCAAGTAATAGCAGCCTAGGGATTCATCTTTCAGATTTGAAAGAGGTTTAAATCACATTAGTGAATATGTATGGTAGAAAACATAGGGTATAGAGATTAAAAGATCATAATATGTATAAGCAACAATGAATATGGAACAGATTTCCAATGTCCATAAACAATAAAATAATAATATATTACTCAACGGGTAGCGAAAAGCAAATTTCATATACCAAATCACACAACTACAAACTAGCCCGAACTGACCTCAGTAATGTAATAAAAGGATATACGGGTCAACTTCTGACATAGATTCATAACTTATCTTGAAATTTCTACTTTTCAATGTTTTGATGTAGATTATGAAATTAAATTTTCATAACTTTAAAACCTCCCAAAGTGCATAAAAGATCAGCAATTTAAAGGAAACAGTTGAACGATTCTATTTATATAAAAATTAAGTTAAATTACCGATCTATAATAAAGTCAAAAGTGTTTTAAATAACTGAAATTCGATGACCTCTATATAAGGACACAAGGATTGTGTTGTATTATTGAAAATCGAAATAAATTAATTGTAATCGTCATTCTATTGATCCAAAAGTTTTACGGTTTTCTATGAGTGAAATCTCGAAAAACAAGCCACCAGTCTGTACTGAATTTTCAACAGTTCACCCCTACTAATAATAATTAAAATCTACAAATAACCTCACATTTTATTTAATTTTGACAAACAGTCAAATGTTATGTTATGTCAACATGCCATACATTTGTGTGCATGTTTGGTTGCCTACCTAAATAGGTACATAAATGTTATATCTGATCAAATACAATCAGGGTGTCTCAAAAAAGCAAGATACATAGCGGCCATAAAAAGTAAACATTTTTACACATTTTCGCCTAACAAAACATTTCTCAAGATCACATCGATATTTTCACCTTATTTACTATATCTAATGTTTATTGTAAATACAATAATAATAATTCAAAATTAAAATTTACTTCCACGTCCAGTGGAGGTAGAGTAACGCGAAATTTTTTTTAGATTGAAATAGGCTTACAATGACATGAAATTCGAGATTTTAAATTCCAGCGAAAATAAATTTCCTATCTATCAGTCCGTAACTTTTTTCTGCGTACGTTTACTCCAGAACCGTCTATGATATTGACTTGAAATTCGGTACACTTGCGTATTGTAACGAGGTCTGGATCTGGAGTATATTTTGATCTGATTCCGTTGAAGGGTTCGGGGGTAAATGGGGTAAATAAGGGTAAATAGGCAAAGCAAGCAGATAAGAGTCCATAAAATTACAATTTAAGGCATGGACTAAAAGTCAAGATCTCAAAAGTTTTAAGGCAATACCACTCTCACACTATTATGAAAAAGAGTAAAAAATTAAAATATAATTCAGTGTGTATCCAAGAACGAAACGTCTCAAAATTTTTTTTTTCCATTAGTTACCCTCCCCATCGCCACCTCTACTCTATTATTAAAGGACCAAATCATTTGTAGGTCCGAAACAGCGGCGTACGTCGTGTGAATTTAATAAAATTAAAAATATTCGTAATCTCTTTGATCGGAAGTTGTCGATTAGATTTTATTACGTAAAACGACTTACTGCAATGTCCTTTAACTACTGTATAAGGTCAAATCATTTGCAGGCCCGAAACAGCGTCGTACGTCACATTTATTTAATAAAAATAAAAATATTCGCAATCTTTTTGATCGGAAGTTGTCGATTAGATTTTATTACGTAAAACCACTTACTGCAATGTCCTTTAACTACTGTATAGGGTCAACTCATTTACAGGCCCGAAACAGCGTCGTACGTCGCATTTATTTAATAAAAATAAAAATATTCGCAATCTTTTTGATCGGAAGTTGTCGATTAGATTTTATTACGTAAAACTACTTACTGCAATGTCCTTTAACTACTGTATAAGGTCAAATCATTTGCAGGCCCGAAACAGCGCCGTACGTCACATTTATTTAATAAAAATAAAAATATTCGCGATCTTTTTGATCGGAAGTTGTCGATTAGATTTTATTACGTAAAACTACTTACTGCAATGACCTTTAACTATTGTATAGGGTCAAATCATTTGTAAGCCCGAAACAGCGACGTACGTCGCATTTATTTAATAAAAACAAAATATTCGCAATCTTTTTGATCGGAAGTTGTCGATTAGATTTTATTACGTAAAACTACTTACTGCAATGTCCTTAAACTACTGTATAGGGTCAAATCATTTGTAGGCCCGAAACAGCGTCGTACGTCACATTTATTTAATAAAAATAAAAATATTCGCAATCTTTTTGATCGGAAGTTGTCGATTAGATTTTATTACGTAAAACTACTTACTGCAATGACCTTTAACTATTGTATAGGGTCAAATCATTTGTAAGCCCAAAACAGCGACGTACGTCGCATTTATTTAATAAAAATAAAAATATTCGCAATCTTTTTGATCGGAAGTTGTCGATTAGATTTTATTACGTAAAACTACTTACTGCAATGTCCTTTAACTACTGTATAGGGTCAAATCATTTGTAGGCCCGAAACAGCGTCGTACGTCGCATTTATTTAATAAAAATAAAAATATTCGCAATCTTTTTGATCGGAAGTTGTCGATTAGATTTTATTACGTAAAACTACTTACTGTAATGTCCTTTAACTACTGTATAGGGTCAAATCATTTGTAAGCCCGAAACAGCGTCGTACGTCGCATTTATTTAATAAAAATAAAAATATTCACACTCTTTGATCGGAAGTTGTCGATTAGATTTTTATTTTTAAATATTTTTATTTTTATTAAATTCATACGACGTACGCCGCTGTTTCGGACCTACAGATGATTTGGTCCTATACAGTAGTTAAGGGACATTGCAGTAAGTAGTTTTACGTAATAAAATCTAATCGACAACTTCCGATCAAAGAGATTGCGAATATTTTTATTTTTATTAAATAAATGCGACGTACGCCGCTGTTTCGGACCTACAAATGATTTGGTGCTATACAGTAGTTAAAGGAAATTGCAATAAGTAGTTTTACATAATAAAATCTAATCGACAACTTCCGATCAAAAAGATCGCGAATATTTTTATTTTTAATAGATACATGCGACGTACGCCGCTGTTATGGACGGATAATAATAATAATGATAATTCAAAATTAAAATTTACTTCCACATTCAGTGGAGGTAGACGCGAAATTTTTTTTTTTTTTTTGAGTTGAAATAGACTTAAAATGACATGAAATTCGAGATTTTAAATTTGAACGAAAATAAATTTCCTGTCTGTCTGTAACTTTTTTCTGCGTACGTTTACTCTAGAACCGTTTATGATATTGACTTAAAATTCGGTACACTTACGTATTGTAACTAGATCTGGATCTGGAATATATTTTGTTCTGATTCCGTTGAAGGGTTCTGGGGTAAATAAGGGTAAATAGGCAAAGCAAGTGGGTAAGAGTCCATAAAACTGTAATTTACGGCATGGATTAAAAGTTAAAGTCTCCAAAATTTTTCTTTAACACACCCACCCCCACCCCCTGCCACACCCACTACCACCACTATGAAAGGGAGTAAAAAACTAAGATGTGATATAATGTGTATCCAAAAATGAAACGTCTCGAAAAATTTTTTTGGCGTCAGCTACCCCCACTGCCATCCCCAACCTATTATTAAAGGGAGAAAAGAAATTAAACTGTGATTTACTGTGTACACAAAAATCAATAAACTCTCAGATTATTTGGGAAGGTTTTAAAAATATTTTAGGCGATGTACCGTTTTTGGGAAGATTTACTGTAATTGGCCGATTTCATATCCATTCTACAGACTGTACGGGGTAAGCGGCAAGTACACAAGGGAATAGAAAAAAGTTTGAATAGGTTTTCCTCATTTTTCATTACATTTTATAGACATTTATTTCGTGAATTCATACCACGGACGATTCCAGGCATGTCGTTTCGATATTTTATAACGTATACGAACTTAAAATATATGTTCGGTTACAGATAGAGTTTCTCATACTTTTCTCAAATACACAGAAATTTCTGTCTGTCGGTCTGTAACTTTTTTTTTGAAAGCATGTTCACTCTGAAACCGTTTATGATACTGACTTGAAATTTAGTACACTTATGTACTACAACGAGATCTGAAACTAGATTATATTTGGATCTAATGCTATTGAAGGGTTCGGAGGTTAATAGGGTAAATAAAGGTAAATAGGCAAAGCAAACGGGTTAAAGTCGAAAAAATTGCAATTTAAAGCAGACTTAAAATGTCATGAAACATAAAGATTTTTAAATTTGAGCGGTCTGTAACTTTCTTTAGGCGCACGTTTACTCTGGAACCGTTTGTGATATTGACTTGAAATTTGATACACTTATGTATTGCAACGACATCTACAACCTAATTATATTTTGATCTAATTCCGTTGAACGGTTTGGAGTAAATGGGGTAAAAAGGCAAAGCAGGGAGGTAAGACTCCATAAAATTACAATTTAGGACACATACCTACCTTAACTTTTAAGTTAAGGTTTCAAAACTTTTTTTTGGCAACAACCCCTATCACCCCCAATACCACCACCACACATTCCGAAAGGAAATAAAAAAAATTAAAATATGTTTTAGTGTATGTATACATAAGAACGAAATGTCTCAAAAATAACTTTTTTGCGTTACCCCCCGCCCTATTATTAAAGGGATAAACTGGAAAAACGTAAAAAACTGGAAAAATGAAAAAATCAAATATGGAAATTGAAAAAATTATTGATGCAGATTTTGATATACATTTTGACATTGACTTTCATATAGATTTTTATGTTGCTATTGATTTTGATATTGGTTTTAATACTGATATTAATTCTGATATTGACTGATATTAATTTTTTTATTGACAAACTGATTTTAATATTGACTGATATTAATTTTGATAACGGTTTTAATGTTAATTTTTATACAGCTTTTGACATTGACGTTGACACTGATTTTGATATTGATTTTGAAATTGACGTTGATTTTTTATATTGGTATTGATTTTTATATTGACTGACATTAATTTCGATATTGACTTATTGATTTTAATATTCATTTTGATATTAACTTTAATATTGATTTTGATAACAGTTTTGATATTGGTTTTGATATTGACCTGCATACTAACTTTAATATTGAATTTAATATTGATTTTGAGATTGATTTTCATACCGACCATTATATTGGTATTAAGTTTAATATCGATTTTCATATTGACTGATATTAATGTTAATATTGGCTTTAATATTGATTTTAATATTAACTTAAATATTGATTTTAATATTGATTTTGATATTGACCTATATACTGATTTTAATATTGATTTTAAAATTGATTTTCATATCGACTTTTATATTGGCATTGACTTTAATAACGATTTTCATATTAATATTGATTTTGGTATTGACTGATATTAATTTTGATTATTGGCTTTGATATTGATTTTAAAAACTTAACTATTTGATTTAACATTGACTAATATTGATTTTGATAACTATTTTGATATTGATTTTTCTATATTGATTTTAAAATTGGCTTTGATGCTGACTTTAATATTGAATTTGATGTTGATTTTAATATCTTTCATGTTGATTTTAATATTGATTAATATTAACTTAAATACTGATTTTAATATTGACTATGATATTGATTTTGATATTTGCTTTAATATCAACTTTAACATTAACTTAAATGTTGATTCTAATATTGACTTTGATATTGATTTTGATAACTATTTTGATATTGATTTTAATATTGACTTTGATACTGAGTTTGATATCGATTTTGAAATTGACTTTCACATTGGCTTTTATCTTGATATTTATTTTTATATTGACCGACATTAATTTTGATATAATTTTAATGATATTGACTTACTGATTTTAATATTGACTGATATTGATTTTGATAACAGTTTTGATATTGATTTTGATATTGACTTTGACACTGACGTTGATATTGATTTTGAAATTGACTTTTATATCGACTTTTATATTGATATTGATTTTTATATTGACTGACATTAATTTTGATATAATTTTAATATTGACTTAAGTACTGATTTTAATATTGACTTTGATGCCGACTTTGATATTGATTTCGAAATTGACTTTCACATGGACTTTTATATTGATATTGATTTTTATATTGACTGACATTAATTTTGATATTGACTTACTGATTTTAATATTGACTGATATTGATTTTGATAATGGTTTTGATATTGATTTTAATATTGACTTTGATAATTATTTTGATAACGGTTTTGATATTGATTTTTATATTGACTTTGACACTGACTTTGACATTGATTTTTATATTGACTGACATTAAGTTTGATATTGACTTACTGATTTTAATATTGACTGATATTTATTTTGATAACGGTTTTGATATTGATTTTAATATTGACTTTGATATTGACTTTAACACTGATTTTGATATTGATTTTGAAATTAACTTTCATATTGACTTTTATATTGACATTGATTTTTATATTGACTGACATTAAGTTTAATATTGACTTACTGATTTTAATATTGACTGAAATTTATTTTGATAACGGTTTTGATATTGATTTTAATATTGACTTTGATACTGAATTTGATGTTGATATTCTTTCATGTTCATTTTGACATCCCTTCATGTTGATTTTAATATTGATTTTAATTCTGATATTGACAATAATAATGATTAATTTTGAGGCGCATTCAGAGACAATTCCTTAGAATTTTGAGGCTAATCCGAGGACCGATCCTAGAATTTTGAACATATCCCCGACTTCCATGCGTCCTCAACCGCGGGGATGCGACCGGAGGGAGCATCACCGCATGGCGCCGAAGGCGCCACATCGAGCGCGAAGCGCGAGTGCCTCCGCAGGAGCTAGAAATGGCCGTAGGCCATTTCTAGTATATATTAAAATCGTACAGGTGCGTGCCCCTCCCTCTTCGGGAATTTGCAATACTAAAGGCTTTTTTGGGGGGACGCCGTTCTCATTGGTATAGACGGTAGGGATGGGGGGGCGGTCGGGGGTGGGTATTTTTAATTTCCTTAATAATGTCAGCTATCTCTTTCCCCACACGTTTTTACGACCCTCAAAACGAATTTGCGTTGCTCCTTTTCGATGACGTCGAAGCGGGCGGAATTCGGGTAAACGTCAAAAATTTGCGATCTATTTCCGTTCCTGGCGGGGTTAAAATTCGATTTTGCCGATGGGATTTACGATTTGCTTTCATTGCCGATCTCGGTAATTCCGTATCGACATCGTACGGCCGTCTGCGAGGTGTTTTTCGCCAGATATGAGCGTTTAAAGATTGCGTGTTTGGCGTCTTTCCGCGATTCTGGCGAAACACGCACATTTTCGGTTCCCCTCGAATAACTTTTAAACGGCTGGAAATTTCGCAAAAATAATCGCACCCAAAGGACAAGATTTTTTAATGAGGAATCGTTTCCATCTTTCAGATCTCACCTACGACGAGCCGTTCCCGAGCTAGAGCCTTTCGAAGGAGACGACGTTCGGTGGCCAAAATACGTAGCTGTTTCGTTAAAAGCCGAATATCTCGGCAAATAGGCCGTTTTGGGCCGAAATGTTCGTATCTAACGAAATTATAGCTAAATAAATTATCTACCTCTATGCAGAGTTTTATTTGTCTACTTTAAATATTAAACAAGTTATGACCTTTAGAAAATGCCGCTTTGCGATGGAATCGGCCATTTTGTAGTCGTAAAAAAATCACCCTTTTTCCAATCCACGTAACGGGCGTAATTGCCCGTCTGTGATTTCCACGTTATCACGTACTGACATTTTCACTTTTGTTTCCCATTATCGGTACTCATTTTCATCCCTCATCGCTTAAAATTTCCCAAAAAAGCATTCAAAAATACCCTTTCCGATCGTTTCTCATTACCTGCAATTCGCACATTTATCGCTTGAAAACGCGCAATTTGCCGAAACGCCTCCCTTGCCACGTCAAATTACATCTTTGCCCATTCCAACGACGCATCGGGCCACCTTCTCCGCGTCCCCTTCGTTAAATAAGCGACATTTTAAATATCCGTTCGCATTTTGCGTTAATACACAATTAATATATTTACATTTCTATATTAACCTATATTTTTGGGTTTCGTAGCCCCTAAATTGCCCCCCCGTCGTCGTCTTATGCACCGTTCAGGTGTTATCGCTTGCCTCAATTTGCCCACAAAAAGAAAAAAACATTCATGCCCTTGCGTAAAACGCAATTCGAAAATCGTCTCCATATCATCTCTCTTTTAACCTTTCATCTGCCGTGAATCGTAGCTTACAGCCCATTCCTCCTGACATAGTACAAGAATTTCTGTTTATAATCAACAAATCCTATCCTTACGGTGCCCCATTTCATCTATGGAAGGGAAAAATAAAAGAGTTTCCCCCTAATTAGTCATTTTTCTGCACTACATTCATTAAATAGGCTCTTTAATTAGCTACTCCAATGACCACCGGGTGTCCTTCCTTTTCAAACATACCGAAATTATGCAGTTCCACTCGCTATTTCATCGGTTACAATATAAAAATTAATCTAAAATGTTCCCACCCGGCATTACAGTACAGTTCGGTCGTTCTCGCCTACCATCGCCGATTATTTATTAAACTTTATTCAATCTGTGATCCCACTATCATTCCATTTTCCCATAATCAAGGATTTCATTAAATTCAATATCTATGAAAAGTAGTAACCTACCACGGAAATGAAACTTCTACTAACATCTAACATCCGCCCTGTTCTGTGATATTAGTTTGACATTTGGCGAGGCCCCAACCGAGTTTCTTAAGTCGCACCGAAGAAACCAACAAGGCTACATTATACGTTCTACTTGCATCGATAAGTACCCATATACTTTGACGAAATAGTCCAATGTAAAGTAAGTGTAAAGTGTTTTCTTTCTTATGTGTTCCTAACCTGTGGAAATAAAGTGGGGCCCACAACAAGTCGTTCTGCAATGCAGACACAAAGAAATTGAGTGCTTACTGTCGTCTATACAACGCGTCCCCCCACAAATATGCAAGTGCCCTATGAATAATGCAAACGGGAACGTCACACTCTCCACATCAGGTAACCCAAAGGAAACTTTTGTACTTATACATTTCTGTCTGTAAAAAGTCACCTCCAAGGTCCAACTGATAACAGTGCACTCTTAAACAGACTAAATAATTATCAGAAGCGAATCAAAAGTAATTATAAACGTTTCCAATCTACATAACAGTGATATATCAACAGTCCACTTGCAAAATCTTGAACATTTGCTTCCCAGGCTGCACATAACCTTGCAAATGGGGGCCCCAAATCGTCTGTAAACGTAGCGTCTGGCTACCCGGCAAGAAATTGCTTTCGCATTGACATATGTCATGTACATTATAAGGTAGGTCGGCCACTCTGTGCCTATAGCAATGATTCTATTTATGTAAAAATTAAATTAAATTACTAAATTACAATAACGTCAAAAAAGTTTAAAAAGCTGAAGCTCGATGACCTCTGTAGGACACCAGGATTATGTTGTATTATTAACAATCGAAATAAATTAATCGTGATACTTTTGCTACAAAAATTTTATGGTTTTCTATAAGTAAAGTCCAACAAATAGGTAATTTTATGAAATTGTTACATTGTGGCACGTCTCCTTAATATGCAATCATTATTATCCCACTTTCCGACGACCCGCATTTCAATAAAATATACCTTCTATGTTCCTATTGTATCCGTGTATCCGTGCGTGAAAATGCATTTGACATGTTGTCATGTTATGGTTAACAAAGCCCCAGCTGAAAGCCAAACGTGCATCTATAAACATAAATTGTGCGACGATATATATGTCGAAATGTCCAGTGTAAAGTGTAGACGTGTGCTGTTTATTTCATGTGAATATTATAACCTTAGAAATGAGGGCCCCCGAATCGTCTTTGAATGAAATAGGCGTTCTACGATGATAGAGGCATAAAAATACTTCCATTGCAATATGCATTAAGTCTCTACCGACTATTTTTATTGTTCAACAAATGTAGACAGCCCCATTGTATTTATGTGCTAATTCAGTGTTGGGAATGTGAATTATTTCTTCTTCGACACAATTTCGGAACATCCCAGTTATTTTTCTACGATTACACCAGTCTTCCCTGTGAATGACAATATTTACGATGACATAACCTATATATAAGTAATGAGGCTTCTTTAAATTTTTGGTGACCAAGAAATTAAGTACTACCATCTATAAATATCAAGAAAACATATTATACAATCAGTGGTTTGGTGGTTCAGTTCTGTTTCGACAAATCTCTTACATTTACAAAGAAATGCTGCATATCAACAGGTCTATCTATCATAAGGTAAGTTTTACATTTTATGTTTATTTATGAATTTCAACGAATAAGTGTGCAGTCGATACTCCAAGTAAGTATCACAAGTGATTTTAGTTTTCAAAACATGTATTAGCTACTGCAAAGTGTACATTTAGGTGTGCTTTCTAAAAAATTATAGCCAGATACCATTCACTTCCAAATCTCCAATATTATTATGTGAATATAATCTTAGAGGGCTCAAATCGTCTTTCAATGAAATGGACATTCCGCAGTGTGCAAGGCTTTACAGAAACTAACAGTTATGTTAAATGAACATAAGGCAGGATTTCAAAACAATCCATATATAAAGTGACATATCACATAATCTTTACTTAACAGCAAAGATAAATCTTAAAATTAATAGAGAAATACCTGTGGTAAATAAAAGTGTATATATAAAAATCAGTTATCAGGACACTAGCTGTTTCTTCCTTAAAATGTAACCTCTTTTCTTTATTTTTGTAGAAATTGCTGCCATCGGTTGTGTCCAGCAAACATAGTATTTAAAAAGTTTAAAAGTGCTTCTGCGAATGATGTCACATTCACAGGAGGGCATGAGAGCTGATATTCGAGGGACTGAGTGAAAACCAAATAATTTTCCAAGATAAAACTCCAACCGACCCTGTGACAACAACACAAGAGGCTTATAAAACAGGTACAGACAAAAATCTAATTTGTTTTACATCGACAATAACTTATTGAAAAGAAAATAAATTGGGGGTAACATAAAGATACAACGTAAAGGCCATCGTATGCATATAATTCATATTTTGCAGAAATATTAAAAGGGAATATTTATTTACCTTTTACTGATATTGGGCCCTTGGGTCACAGAGAACATAAAGAACAGGTACAGGATTTACATATTCTTTAATGTTGACAGTAACATGAAAATTTAAATAGGTTTTCATTACATTATATGGATATTTCCTTAACGAATTCGTACCTCCAACTATTCGAGGAATGTCGTTGCAATATTTTATAACGTATACAAACTTAAAATATATGTTCGGTTACAGATAGGTTCTCCTACATTTCTCTGCCGGTCTGTAACTTTTTTTTTATTGAGCGCACGTTCACTCTGGAACCGTTTATGATACTGCGTTGAAATTTGGTAAACTTATATATTATACCGAGATCTAGATCTGGAACATATTTTAATCTAATTCCGTTGAAAGATTCGAGGGTGAACGGGGTAAATAACGGTAAATAGACAAAGCAAGTAGGTAAGAGTTCATAAAATTATAATTTATGGCATGGACTAAAAGGTAAGGTCTCCAAGGTGTTTAACGTTGACAGTAACATGAAAAAAATAAAATAAACTCGGTATAACGTGAAGAGTAGGTAAAGATATCATAGAGGTCTAACAATATAACATTATATATAACTATTCATATCCACATTTGCAGAAATATTAAAAGGAAATATTTGCCTTACCTAATAATGTATTTTAAGTTGTTGTTTTTTCTGTTCATATAAAAAATTCTAATATGGACATTTGATATTTACATCAAAATTTAGTTTAGACAACTAAAAACACTAAAAACAAATTGAAATCATTCAGATTTCTTTTTCCTTCTTCATATTTAAAGTGTACATTATAGTGGAAGAAATGAGTGCAAGAAAAGGATGTAATTTTTCTTATTCATTATACTAAAATGTCAAAACTTTAAACCTTCTGTATTATGTAACGTTTCGGGAACATATGAAATGTGTACCTTTGAAAATTAGTGTGTACCTATATAGATTAGATACTTTTTACTATTTATCCATTCATAACGTCCAACAGATAGGTGCTTTTATGAAATTTTTACATTTTGGCACGTCTCCTTTGTTACATGGGGTACATAAATTACAATTATTGCCACCAGTAGTTTTGTTTGCTCGGCTTTAAATAAAATGCAGATTCAGTATTACAGCTGTAGTTACTGCATATGGCTCGGTTCGATTAAAGTTAAAATACAATTTTGGTATGACGAGTCTTAAATTATGTACCTTTCGAACATATCAAGTGAAACTGTCTGTGATAAACCTATCTATTTCAATTTTCATATGCACATATTACAGATTCAGTATTATATTGTGTATGATAAGTTCAAATTTGAAATGTAATAATTCTATATTCCCAATGAGAAAACGCAACAATTTGTTAGCAATAATTGATTTGTAAAACCTTTCCCTTCTTTTTTTAATACACTTATGGGTAAACAAATTTAGCAGCTGGAAAATTACTTTCCTGTATACGAACGCCAAGTTACTACTTGCCTAGGAGTTAATGTTTCAGATTTGAAGGAGGTTTAGGTCACATTGGTAAATGTGTATGGTAGAAAACATAGGGTATAGAGATTAAAAGGTTTTATATATATATAAGCGACAATGAACATAGAACAGATTTCGAAACTCCATAAACAATAAAATAATAATATATTACTCAACGGGTAGGGAAAAGCAAATTTCATATACCAAATCACACAACTACAAACTAGCCCGAACTGACCTCAGTAATGTAATAAAAGGATATACGGATCAACTTCTGACATAGATTCATAACTTATCTTGAAATTTCTACTTTTCAATGTTTTGATGTAGATTATGAAATTAAATTTTCATAACTTTAAAATCTCCCAAAGTGCATAAAAGATCAGCAATTTAAAGGAAACAGTTCAACGAATAAAGTCAAAGGTGTTTTAAATAACTGAAATTCGATGACCTCTATATAAGGACACAAGGATTGTGTTGTATTATTAAAAATCGAAATAAATTAATTATAATCGTCATTCTATTGATCAAAAAGTTTTACGGTTTTCTATGAGTGAAATCTCGAAAAACAAGCCACCAGTCTGTACTGAATTTTCAACAGTTCACCCCTACTAATAATAATTAAAATCTACAAATAACCTCACATTTTATTAAATTTTGACAAACAGTCAAATGTTATGTTATGTCAACATGCCATACATTTATGTGCATGTTTGGTCGCCTACCTAAATAGGTACATAAATGTTATATCTGATCAAATACAATCAGGGTGTCTCAAAAAAGCAAGATACATAGCGGCCATAAAAAGTAAACATTTTTACACATTTTCGCCTAACAAAACATTTCTCAAGATCACATCGATATTTTCACCTTATTTACTATATCTAATGTTTATTGTAAATACAATAATAATAATTCAAAATTAAAATTTACTTCCACGTCCAGTGGAGGTAGAGTAACGCGAAATTTTTTTTAGATTGAAATAGGCTTACAATGACATGAAATTCGAGATTTTAAATTCCAGCGAAAATAAATTTTTTATCTATCAGTCCGTAACTTTTTTCTGCGTACGTTTACTCCAGAACCATCTATGATATTAACTTGAAATTCGGTACACTTGCGTATTGCAACGAGGTCTGGATATGGAGTATATTTTGATTTGATTCCGTTGGAGGGTTCGGGGATGAATGGGGTAAATAAGCGTAAATAGGCAAAGCCAGCAGGTAAGAGTCCATAAAATTACAATTTAGAGCGTGGACTAAAAGTTAAGATCTCAAAAGTTTTAAAGCAATACCACTCTCACACTATTATGAAAAAGAGTAAAAAATTAAAATACAATTCAGTGTGTATCCAAGAAAGAAACGTCTCAAAATTTTTTTTTCCATTAGTTACCCTCCCCATCGCCACCTCTACTCTATTATTAAAGGACCAAATCATTTGTAGGTCCGAAACAGCGGCGTACGTCGTGTGAATTTAATAAAATTAAAAATATTCGTAATCTCTTTGATCGGAAGTTGTCGATTAGATTTTATTACGTAAAACCACTTACTGCAATGTCCTTTAACTACTGTATAAGGTCAAATCATTTGCAGGCCCGAAACAGCGTCGTACGTCGCATTTATTTAATAAAAATAAAAATATTCGCAATCTTTTTGATCGAAAGTTGTCGATTAGATTTTATTACGTAAAACCACTTACTGCAATGTCCTTTAACTACTGTATAAGGTCAAATCATTTGCAGGCCCGAAACAGCGTCGTACGTCGCATTTATTTAATAAAAATAAAAATATTCGCAATCTTTTTGATCGGAAGTTGTCGATTAGATTTTATTACGTAAAACCACTTACTGCAATGTCCTTTAACTACTGTATAAGGTCAAATCATTTGCAGGCCCGAAACAGCGTCGTACGTCGCATTTATTTAATAAAAATAAAAATATTCGCAATCTTTTTGATCGGAAGTTGTCGATTAGATTTTATTACGTAAAACCACTTACTGCAATGTCCTTTAACTACTGTATAGGGTCAAATCATTTGCAGGCCCGAAACAGCGTCGTACGTCGCATTTATTTAATAAAAATAAAAATATTCGCAATCTTTTTGATCGGAAGTTGTCGATTAGATTTTATTACGTAAAACCACTTACTGCAATGTCCTTTAACTACTGTATAAGGTCAAATCATTTGCAGGCTCGAAACAGCGTCGTACGTCGCATTTATTTAATAAAAATAAAAATATTCGCAATCTTTTTGATCGGAAGTTGTCGATTAGATTTTATTACGTAAAACCACTTACTGCAATGTCCTTTAACTACTGTATAAGGTCAAATCATTTGCAGGCCCGAAACAGCGTCGTACGTCGCATTTATTTAATAAAAATAAAAATATTCGCAATCTTTTTGATCGGAAGTTGTCGATTAGATTTTATTACGTAAAACCACTTACTGCAATGACCTTTAACTATTGTATAGGGTCAAATCATTTGTAAGCCCGAAACAGCGACGTACGTCGCATTTATTTAATAAAAACAAAATATTCATAATCTTTTTGATCGGAAGTTGTCGATTAGATTTTATTACGTAAAACCACTTACTGCAATGTCCTTTAACTACTGTATAGGGTCAAATCATTTGCAGGCCCGAAACAGCGTCGTACGTCGCATTTATTTAATAAAAATAAAAATCTTCGCGATCTTTTCGATCGGAAGTTGTCGATTAGATTTTATTACGTAAAACCACTTACTGCAATGTCCCTTAACTACTGTATAGGACCAAATCATTTGTAGGTCCGTAACAGCGGCGTACGTCGTATGAATTTAATAAAAATAAAAATATTCACAATCTTTTTGATCGAAAGTTGTCGATTAGATTTTATTACCTAAAACTACTTACTGCAATAACCTTTAACTATTGTATAGGATCAAATCATTTGTAAGCCCGAAACAGCGACGTACGTCGCATTTATTTAATAAAAATAAAAATATTCGCAATCTTTTTGATCGGAAGTTGTCGATTAGATTTTATTACGTAAAACTACTTACTACAATGTCCTTTAACTACTGTATAGGGTCAAATCATTTGTAGGCCCGAAACAGCGTCGTACGTCACATTTATTTAATAAAAATAAAAATATTCACACTCTTTGATCGGAAGTTGTCGATTAGATTTTTATTTTTAAATATTTTTATTTTTATTAAATTCATACGACGTACGCCGCTGTTTCGGTCCTACAGATGATTTGGTCCTATACAGTAGTTAAGGGACATTGCAATAAGTAGTTTTACGTAATAAAATCTAATCGACAACTTCCGATCAAAGAGATTGCGAATATTTTTATTTTTATTAAATAAATGCGACGTACGCCGCTGTTTCGGACCTACAAATGATTTGGTGCTATACAGTAGTTAAAGGAAATTGCAATAAGTAGTTTTACATAATAAAATCTAATCGACAACTTCCGATCAAAAAGATCGCGAATATTTTTATTCTTAATAGATACATGAGACGTACGCCGCTGTTACGGACGGATAATAATAATAATAATAATTCAAAATTAAAATTTACTTCCACATTCAGTGGAGGTAGACGCTAAATTTTTTATTTTTTTTTTGAAATAGACTTAGAATTACATTAAATTCGAGATTTTAAATTTGAACGAAAATAAATTTCCTATCTGTCTGTCTGTCTGTAACTTTTTTCTGCGTACGTTTACTCTAGAACCGTTTATGATATTGACTTAAAATTCGGTACACTTACGTATTGTAACTAGATCCGGATCTGGAATATATTTTGATCTGATTCCGTTGAAGGGTTCTGGGGTAAATAAGGGTAAATAGGCAAAGCAAGTGGGTAAGAGTCCATAAAACTGTAATTTACGGCATGGATTAAAAGTTAAGGTCTCCAAAGTTTTTCTTTAACACACCCACCCCCACCCCCTGCCACACCCACTACCACCACTATGAAAGGGAGTAAAAAACTAAGATGTGATATAATGTGTATCCAAGAATGAAACGTCTCGAAAAATTTTTTTGGTGTCAGCTACCCCCACTGCCATCCCCAACCTATTATTAAAGGGAGAAAAAAAATTAAACTGTGATTTACTGTGTACACAAAAATCAATAAACTCTCAGATTATTTGGGAAGATTTTAAAAATATTTTAGGCGATGTACCGTTTTTGGGAAGATTTACTGTAATTGGCCGATTTCATATCCATTCTACAGACTGTACGGGGCAAGCGGCAAGTACACAAGGGAATAGAAAAAAGTTTGAATAGGTTTTCCTCATTTTTCATTACATTTTATGGACATTTATTTCGTGAATTCATACCACAGACGATTCCAGGCATGTCGTTTCGATATTTTATAACGTATACGAACTTAAAATATATGTTCGGTTACAGATAGAGTTTCTCATACTTTTCTCAAATAGACAGAAATTTCTGTCTGTCGGTCTGTAACTTTTTTTTTGAAAGCACGTTCACTCTGAAACCGTTTATGATACTGACTTGAAATTTAGTACACTTATGTACTACAACGAGATCTGAAACTAGATTATATTTGGATCTAATGCCATTGAAGGATTCGGGGGTTAATAGGGTAAATAAAGGTAAATAGGCAGAGCAAACGGGTTAAAGTCCGAAAAATTTCAATTTAAAGCAGACTTAAAATGTCATGAAACATAAAGATTTTTAAATTTGAGCGGTCTGTAACTTTCATTAGGCGCACGTTTACTCTGGAACCGTTTGTGATATTGACTTGAAATTTGATACACTTATGTATTGCAACGACATCTACAACCTACTTATATTTTGATCTAATTCCGTTGAACGGTTTGGAGTAAATGGGATAAAAAGGCAAAGCAGGGAGGTAAGACTCCATAAAATTACAATTTAGGGCACATACCTACCTTAACTTTTAAGTTAAGGTTTCAAAACTTTTTTTTTGGCAACAACCCCTATCACTCCCAATACCACCACTACACATTCCGAAAGGAAATAAAAAAAATTAAAATATGTTTCAGTGTATGTATACATAAGAACGAAATATCTCAAAAAAAACTTTTTTGCGTTACCCCCCGCCCCATTATTAAAGGGATAAACATGAAAAACTGGAAAAACGTAAAAAACTGGAAAAATGAAAAAATCAAATATGGAAATTGAAAAAATTATTGATACAGATTTTGATATAGATTTTGACATTGACTTTCATATAGATTTTTATGTTGCTATTGATTTTGATATTGGTTTTAATACTGATATTAATTCTGATATTGACTGATATTAATTTTGATAACGGTTTTAATGTTAATTTTTATATAGCTTTTGACATTGACGTTGACACTGACTTTGATATTGATTTTGAAATTGACTTTCACGTTGATTTTTTTTATATTGGTATTGATTTTTATATTGACTGACATTAATTTCGATATTGACTTATTGATTTTAATATTCATTTTGATATTAACTTTAATATTGATTTTGATAACGGTTTTGTTATTGACCTGCATACTAACTTTAATATTGAATTTAATGTTGATTTTGATATTGATTTTCATATCGACCATTATATTGGTATTGAGTTTAATATCGATTTTCATATTGACTTTGATATTGACTGATATAATGTTGATATTGGCTTTAATATTGATTTTAACATTAACTTAAATATTGATTTTAATATTGATTTTGATATTGACCTATATACTGATTTTAATATTGATTTTAAAATTGATTTTCATATCGACTTTTATATTGGCATTGACTTTAATATCGATTTTCATATTAATATTGATTTTGGTATTGACTGATATTAATTTTGATTATTGGCTTTGATATTGATTTTAAAAACTTAACTATTTGATTTAATATTGACTAATATTGATTTTGATAACTATTTTGATATTGATTTTTCTATATTGATTTTAAAATTGACTGATGCTGACTTTAATATTGAATTTAATGTTGATTTTGATATCTTTCATGTTAATTTTAATATTGATTAATATTAACTTAAATATTGATTTTAATATTGACTATGATATTGATTTTGATATTTACTTTAATTTCAACTTTAACATTAACTTAAATGTTGATTTTAATATTGATTGATATTGATTTTAATAACTATTTTGATAATGATTTTTATATTGATTTTGATATTGACTTTGATACTGAGTTTGATATTGATTTTGAAATTGACTTTCATATTGGCTTTTATCTTGATATTTATTTTTATATTGACCGACATTAATTTTGATATAATTTTGATATTGACTTACTGATTTTAATATTGACTTTGATACTGAATTTGATGTTGATTTTGATATTCTTTCATGTTCATTTCGACATCCTTTCATGTCGATTTTGGTATTGATTTTAAGTCTGATATTGATAATAATAATGATTAATATTGGGGCGCATTCAGGGACGATTCTTTAGAATTTTGAGGCTAATCCGAGGACCGATCCTAGAATTTTGAACATATCTCCGACTTCCATGCGTCCTCAACCGCGGGGATGCGACCGGAGGGAGCATCACCGCATGGCGCCGAAGGCGCCACATCGAGCGCGAAGCGCGAGTGCCTCCGCAGGAGCTAGAAATGGCCGTAGGCCATTTCTAGTCTATATATATTAAAATCGTACAGGTGCGAGCCCCTTCCTCTTTGGGAATTTGCAATACTAAAGGCTTTTTTGGACGGACGCACAGCGTCCGCCTGCCGCCGCAGGCGGCAGGCGGACGCCGTTCTCATTGGTATAGACCGTAGGGATGGGGGGCGGGCGGGGGTCGGTATTTTTTATTTTCGTAATAATGTCGGCTATCTCTTTCCCCACACGTTTTTACGACCCTCAAATGGAATTTGCGTTGCTCCTTTTCGATGACGTCGAAGCGGGCGGAATTCGGGTAAACGTCAAAAATTTCCCATTTTCTTTCGTTCCTGGCGGGGTTAAATTTCGAGTTGGACCTTTAAATTTACGATTTGCTTTCATTGCCTATCTCCATAGTTCCGTATCGACATCGTACGCCCGTCTGCTAAGAGTTTTTCGCCAGATATGAGCGTTTAAAGATTGCGTGTTTGGCGTCTTTCCGCGATTCTGGCGAAATACGCACATTTTCGGTTCTCCTCGAATAACTTTTAAACGGCTGGAAATTTCTCAAAAATAATCGCACCCAAAGGACAAGATTTTTTAATGAGGAATCGTTTCCATTTTTCAGATCTCACCTACGACGAGCCGTTCCCCAGCTAGAGCCTTTCGAAGGAGACGACGTTCGGTGGCCAAAATACGTAGCTGTTTCGTTAAAAGCCGAATATCTCGGCAAATAGGCCGTTTTGGGCCGAAATGTTCGTATCTAACGAAAATATAGCTAAATAAATTATCTACCTCTATGCAGAGTTTTATTTGTCTACTTTAAATATTAAACAAGTTGTGGCCTTTAGAAAATGCCCCTTTGCGGTGGCATCGGCCATTTTGTAGTCGTAAAAAAATCACCCTTTTTCCAATCCACGTAACGGGCGTAATTGCCCGTCTGTGATTTCCACGTTATCACGTACTGACATTTTTCACTTTTGTTTCCCATCTTCGATACCTATTTTCCTCCCTCACCGCTTAAAATTTCCCAAAAAAGCATTCAAAAATACCCTTTCCGATCGTTTCTCATTACCTGCAATTCGCACATTTATCGCTTCAGAACGCTCAATTTGTCAAAAAGCCTCCCTTACCACGTCAAATTACATCTTTGCCCATTTCAACGACGCATCGGGCCACCTTCTCCGCGTCCCCTTCGTTAAATAAGCGACATTTTAAATATCCGTTCGCATTTTGCGTTAATACACAATTAATATATTTATATTCCTATATTAACCTATATTTTTGGGTTTCGTACCCCCTAAATTGCCCCCCCGTCGTCGTCTTATGCACCGTTCAGGTGTTATCGTTTGCCTCAATTTACCTACAAACAAAAATAAACATTCATGCCCTTGCGTAAAACGCAATTCGAAAATCGTCTCCATATCACGTCTTTTTAACCTTTCATCTGCCGTGAATCGCAGCTCACAGCCCATTCCTCCTGACATACTACAAGAATTTCTGTTTATAATCAACAAATCCTATTCTTACGGTGCCCCATTTCATCTATGGAAGAGAAAAATAAAAGAGTTTCCCCCTAATTAGTCATTTTTCTGCACTACATTCATTAAATAGGCTCTTTAATTAGCTACTCCAATGACCACCGGGTGTCCTTCCTTTTCAAACATACCGAAATTATGCAGTTCCACTCGCTATTTCATCGGTTACGGTTACAATATAAAAAATTAATCTAAAATGTTCCCACCCGGCATTACAGTACAGTTCGGTCGTTCTCGCCTACCATCGCCGATTATTTATTAAACTTTATTCAATCTGTGATCCCACTATCATTCCATTTTCCCATAATCAAGGATTTCATTAAATTCAATATCTATGAAAAGTAGTAACCTACCACGGAAATGAAACTTCTACTAACATCTAACATCCGCCCTGTTCTGTGATATTAGTTTGACATTTGGCGAGGCCCCAACCGAGTTTCTTAAGTCGCACCAAAGAAACCAACAAGGCTACATTGTACGTTCTACTTGCATCGATAAATACCCATATACTTTGACGAAATAGTCCAATGTAAAGTAAGTGTAAAGTGTTTTCTTTCTTATGTGTTCCTAACCTGTGGAAATAAAGTGGGGCCCACAACAAGTCGTTCTGCAATGCAGACACAAAGAAATTGAGTGCTTACTGTCGTCTATACAACGCGTCCCCCCACAAGTATGCAAGCGCCCTATGAATAATGCAAACGGGAACGTTACACTCTCCACATCAAGTAACCCAAAGGAAACTTTTGTACTTATACATTTCTGTCTGTAAAAAGTCACCTCCAAGGTCCAACTGATAACAGTGCACTCTTAAACAGACTAAATAATTATCAGAAGCGAATCAAAAGTATTTATAAACGTTTCCAATCTACATAACAGTGATATATCAACTGTCCACTTGCAAAATCTTGAACATTTGCTTCCCAGGCTGCACATAACCTTGCAAATGGGGGCCCCAAATCGTCTGTATACGTAGCGTCTGGCTACCCGGCAAGAAATTGCTTTCGCATTGACATATGTAATGTACATTTATAAGGTAGGTCGGCCACTCTGTGCCTATAGCAATGATTCTATTTATATAAAAATTAAGTTAAATTACTAAATTACAATAACGTCAAAAAGTTTAAAAAGCTGAAGCTCGATGACCTCTGTAGGACACCAGGAATATGTTGTATTATTTAAAAATCGAAATAAATTAATCGTTATACTTTTGCTACAAAAGTTTTATGGTTTTCTATAAGTGAAGTCCAACAAATAGGTAATTTTATGAAATTGTTACATTGTGGCACGTCTCCTTAATATGCAATCATTATTATCCGCATTTCAATAAAGTATACCTTCTATGCTCCTATTATATCCGTGTATCCGTGCGTGAAAATGCATTTGACATGTTGTCATGTTATGGTTAACGAAGCCCCAGCTGAAAGTCAAACGTGCATCTATAAACATAAATTGTGCGACGATATATATGTCGAAATGTCCAGTGTAAAGTGTAGACGTGTGCTGTTTATTTCACGTGAATATTATAACCCTAGAAATGAGGGCCCCCGAATCGTCTTTGAATGAAATAGACGTTCTACGATGATAGAGGCATATAAAATACTTCCATTGCAATATGCATTAAGTCTCTACTGAGTATTTTTATTGTTCAACAAATGTAGACAGCCCCATTGTATTTATGTGCTAATTCAGTGTTAGGAATGTGAATTATTTCTTCTTCGACACAATTTTGGAACATCCCAGTTATTTTTCTACGATTACACCAGTCTTCTCTGTGAATGACAATATTTACGATGACATAACCTATATATAAGTAATGAGGCTTCTTTAAATTTTTGGTGACCAAAAAATTAAGTACTACCATCTATAAATATCAAGAAAACATATTATACAATCAGTGGTTTGGTGGTTCAGTTCTGTTTCGACAAATCTCTTACATTTACAAAGAAATGCTGCATATCAACAGGTCTATCTATCATAAGGTAAGTTTTACATTTTATGTTTATTTATGAATTTCAACGAATAAGTGTGCAGTCGATACTCCAAGTAAGTATCACAAGTGATTTTAGTTTTCAAAACATGTATTAGCTACTGCAAAGTGTACATTTATGTGTGCTTTCTAAAAAATTATAGCCAGATACCATTCACTTCCAAATCTCCAATATTATTATGTGAATATAATCTTAGAGGGCTCAAATCGTCTTTCAATGAAATGGACATTCCGCAGTGTACAAGGCTTTACAGAAACTAACAGTTATGTTAAATGAACATAAGGCAGAATTTCAAAACAATCCATATATAAAGTGACATATCACATAATCTTTACTTAACAGCAAAGATAAATCTTAAAATTAATAGAGAAATACCTGTGGTAAATAAAAGTATATATAAAAATCAGTTATCAGGACACTAGCTATTTCTTCCTTAAAATGTAACCTCTTTTCTTTTATTTTTGTAGAAATTGCTGCCATCGATTGTGTCCGGCAAACATGGTATTTAAAAAGTTTAAAAATACTTCAGCGAATGATGTCACACATTCACAGGAGGGCATGAGAGCTGATATTCGAGAGACTGGGTGAAAACCAAATAATTTTCCAAGATAAAACTCCAACCGACCCTGTGACAACAACACAAGAGGCTTATAAAACAGGTACAGACAAAACTCTAATTTGTTTTACATCCACAATAACTTATTGAAAAGAAAATAAATTGAGGGTAACATAAAGATATAACGTAAAGGCCATCGTATGCATATAATTCATATTTTGCAGAAATATTAAAAGGGAATATTTATTTACTTTTTACTGATATTGGGCCCTTGGGTCACAGAGAACATACAGAACAGGTACAGGATTTACATATTCTTTAACGTTGACAGTAACATGAAAATTTAAATAGGTTTTCCTCATTTTTCATTACATTTTATGGATATTTCCTTCACGAATTCGTACCTCCAACTATTCGAGGAATGTCGTTGCAATATTTTATAACGTATACAAACTTAAAATATATGTTCGGTTACAGATAGTTTCTCATACATTTCTCAAATAGACAGAAATTTCTGTCTGCCGGTCTGTAACTTTTTTTTTTATTGAGCGCACGTTCACTCTGGAACCGTTTATGATACTGAGTTGAAATTTGGTAAACTTATATATTATACCGAGATCTAGATCTGGAACATATTTTAATCTAATTCCGTTGAAAGATTCGAGGGTGAACGGGGTAAATAACGGTAAATAGACAAAGCAAGTGGGTAAGAGTTCATAAAATTATAACTTATGGCATGGACTAAAAGGTAAGGTCTCCAAGGTGTTTAACGTTGACAATAACATGAAAAAAAAAAAAACTCGGTATAACGTGAAGAGTAGGTAAAGGTATCATATAGAGGTCTAACAATATAACATTATATATAACTATTCATATCCACATTTGCAGAAATATTAAAAGGAAATATTTGCCTTACCTAATAATGTATTTTAAGTTGTTGTTTTTTCTGTTCATATAAAAAATTCTAATATGAACATTTGATATTTACATCAAAATTTAGTTTAGATAACTAAAAACACTAAAAACAAATTGAAATCATTCAGCTTTCTTTTTCCTTCTTTATATTTAAAGTGTACATTATAGTGGAAGAAATGAGTGCAAGAAAAGGATGTAATTCTTCTTTTTCGTTATACTAAAATGTCAAAACTTTAAACCTTCTGTATTATGTAACGTTTCAGGATTAAAGTTAAAATACAATTTTGGTATGACGAGTCTTAAATTATGTACCTTTCGAACATGTCAAGTGAAACTGTCTGTGATAAACCTATCTATTTCAATTTTCATATGCACATATTACAGATTCAGTATTATATTGTGTATGATAAGTTCAAATTTGAAATGTAATAATTCTATATTCCCAATGAGAAAACGCAACAATTTGTTAGCAATAATTGATTTGTAAAACCTTTCCCTTCTTTTTTTAATACACTTATGGGTAAACAAATTTAGCAGCTGGAAAATTACTTTCCTGTATACGAACGCCAAGTTACTACTTGCCTAGGAGTTAATGTTTCAGATTTGAAGGAGGTTTAGGTCACATTGGTGAATGTGTATGGTAGAAAACATAGGGTATAGAGATTAAAAGGTTTTATGTATATATATAAGCGACAATGAACATAGAACAGATTTCGAAACTCCATAAGCAATAAAATAATAATATATTACTCAACGGGTAGGGAAAAGCAAATTTCATATACCAAATCACACAACTACAAACTAGCCCGAACTGACCTCAGTAATGTAATAAAAGGATATACGGATCAACTTCTGACATAGATTCATAACTTATCTTGAAATTTCTACTTTTCAATGTTTTGATGTAGATTATGAAATTAAATTTTCATAACTTTAAAATCTCCCAAAGTGCATAAAAGATCAGCAATTTAAAGGAAACAGTTCAACGAATAAAGTCAAAGGTGTTTTAAATAACTGAAATTCGATGACCTCTATATAAGGACACAAGGATTGTGTTGTATTATTAAAAATCGAAATAAATTAATTATAATCGTCATTCTATTGATCAAAAAGTTTTACGGTTTTCTATGAGTGAAATCTCGAAAAACAAGCCACCAGTCTGTACTGAATTTTCAACAGTTCACCCCTACTAATAATAATTAAAATCTACAAATAACCTCACATTTTATTAAATTTTGACAAACAGTCAAATGTTATGTTATGTCAACATGCCATACATTTATGTGCATGTTTGGTTGCCTACCTAAATAGGTACATAAATGTTATATCTGATCAAATACAATCAGGGTGTCTCAAAAAAGCAAGATACATAGCGGCCATAAAAAGTAAACATTTTTACACATTTTCGCCTAACAAAACATTTCTCAAGATCACATCGATATTTTCACCTTATTTACTATATCTAATGTTTATTGTAAATACAATAATAATAATTCAAAATTAAAATTTACTTCCACGTCCAGTGGAGGTAGAGTAACGCGAAATTTTTTTTAGATTGAAATAGGCTTACAATGACATGAAATTCGAGATTTTAAATTCCAGCGAAAATAAATTTCCTATATATCAGCCCGTAACTTTTTTCTGCGTACGTTTACTCCAGAACCATCTATGATATTAACTTGAAATTCGGTACACTTGCGTATTACAACGAGGTCTGGATCTGGAGTATATTTTGATCTGATTCCGTTGGAGGGTTCGGGGATGAATGGGGTAAATAAGCGTAAATAGGCAAAGCCAGCAGGTAAGAGTCCATAAAATTACAATTTAGAGCGTGGACTAAAAGTTAAGATCTCAAAAGTTTTAAAGCAATACCACTCTCACACTATTATGAAAAAGAGTAAAAAATTAAAATATAATTCAGTGTGTATCCAAGAACGAAACGTCTCAAAATTTTTTTTTCCATTAGTTACCCTCCCCATCGCCACTTCTACTCTATTATTAAAGGACCAAATCATTTGTAGGTCCGAAACAGCGGCGTACGTCGTGTGAATTTAATAAAATTAAAAATATTCGTAATCTCTTTGATCGGAAGTTGTCGATTAGATTTTATTACGTAAAACCACTTACTGCAATGTCCTTTAACTACTGTATAAGGTCAAATCATTTGCAGGCCCGAAACAGCGTCGTACGTCGCATTTATTTAATAAAAATAAAAATATTCGCAATCTTTTTCATCGAAAGTTGTCGATTAGATTTTATTACGTAAAACCACTTACTGCAATGTCCTTTAACTACTGTATAAGGTCAAATCATTTGCAGGCCCGAAACAGCGTCGTACGTCGCATTTATTTAATAAAAATAAAAATATTCGTAATCTCTTTGATCGGAAGTTGTCGATTAGATTTTATTACGTAAAACCACTTACTGCAATGTTCTTTAACTACTGTATAAGGTCAAATCATTTGCAGGCCCGAAACAGCGTCGTACGTCGCATTTATTTAATAAAAATAAAAATATTCGCAATCTTTTTGATCGGAAGTTGTCGATTAGATTTTATTACGTAAAACCACTTACTGCAATGTCCTTTAACCACTATATAGGGTCAAATCATTTGCAGGCCCGAAACAGCGTCGTACGTCGCATTTATTTAATAAAAATAAAAATATTCGCAATCTTTTTGATCGAAAGTTGTCGATTAGATTTTATTACGTAAAACCACTTACTGCAATGTTCTTTAACTACTGTATAAGGTCAAATCATTTGCAGGCCCGAAACAGCGTCGTACGTCGCATTTATTTAATAAAAATAAAAATATTCGCAATCTTTTTCATCGAAAGTTGTCGATTAGATTTTATTACGTAAAACCACTTACTGCAATGTCCTTTAACTACTGTATAAGGTCAAATCATTTGCAGGCCCGAAACAGCGTCGTACGTCGCATTTATTTAATAAAAATAAAAATATTCGCAATCTTTTTGATCGAAAGTTGTCGATTAGATTTTATTACGTAAAACCACTTACTGCAATGTCCTTTAACTACTGTATAAGGTCAAATCATTTGCAGGCCCGAAACAGCGTCGTACGTCGCATTTATTTAATAAAAATAAAAATATTCGCAATCTTTTTGATCGAAAGTTGTCGATTAGATTTTATTACGTAAAACCACTTACTGCAATGTCCTTTAACTACTGTATAAGGTCAAATCATTTGCAGGTCCGAAACAGCGTCGTACGTCGCATTTATTTAATAAAAATAAAAATATTCGCAATCTTTTTCATCGAAAGTTGTCGATTAGATTTTATTACGTAAAACCACTTACTGCAATGTCCTTTAACTACTGTATAAGGTCAAATCATTTGAAGGCCCGAAACAGCGTCGTACGTCGCATTTATTTAATAAAAATATTCGCAATCTTTTTCATCGAAAGTTGTCGATTAGATTTTATTACGTAAAACTACTTACTGCAATAACCTTTAACTATTGTATATTCTCAAATCATTTGTAAGCCCGAAACAGCGACGTACGTCGCATTTATTTAATAAAAATAAAAATATTCGCAATCTTTTTGATCGGAAGTTGTCGATTAGATTTTGTTACGTAAAACTACTTACTACAATGTCCTTTAACTACTGAATAGGATCAAATCATTTGTAGGCCCGAAACAGCGTCGTACGTCACATTTATTTAACAAAAATAAAAATATTCACACTCTTTGATCGGAAGTTGTCGATTAGATTTTTATTTTTAAATATTTTTATTTTTATTAAATTCATACGACGTACGCCGCTGTTTCGGACCTACAGATGATTTGGTCCTATACAGTAGTTAAGGGACATTGCAATAAGTAGTTTTACGTAATAAAATCTAATCGACAACTTCCGATCAAAGAGATTGCGAATAATTTTATTTTTATTAAATAAATGCGACGTACGCCGCTGTTTCGGGCCTGCAAATGATTTGGTGCTATACAGTAGTTAAAGGAAATTGCAATAAGTAGTTTTACATAATAAAATCTAATCGACAACTTCCGATCAAAGAGATCGCGAATATTTTTATTTTTAATAGATACATGCGACGTACGCCGCTGTTACGGACGGATAATAATAATAATAATAATTCAAAATTAAAATTTACTTCCACATTCAGTGGAGGTAGACGCGAATTTTTTTTTTTTTTTGAGTTGAAATAGACTTAAAATGACATGAAATTCGAGATTTTAAATTTGAACGAAAATAAATTTCCTAACTGTCTGTCTGTCTGTAACTTTTTTCTGCCTACGTTTACTCTAGAACCGTTTATGATATTGACTTAAAATTCGGTACACTTACGTATTGTAACGAGATCTGGATCTGAAGTATATTTTGATCTGATTCCGTTGAATGGTTCGGTGGTAAATAGGATAAATAAGGGTAAATAGGCAAAGCAAGCAAATAAGAGTCCATACAATTGCAATTTAAAGCAAGCTTAAAATGTCATGAAACGTCGAGATTTCAAATTTGTGCGAAAAAAATGTATCTATTTCTCTGTAACTTTCTTCATACACACGTTCACTCTAGAACCATTTATGATATCTACTTGAAATTTGGTCCACTTATGTACTATACCGAGATCTGAAATTAGATTATACTTAGATCCAATACCGTTGAAGGGTTCAGGGGTGACTGGGGTAAATAAGTGTAAATAGACAGAACAAGCGGGTAAAAGTTCAAAAAATTACAGTTTAAAGCAGGCCTAAAATGTCATGAAACGTAGGCATTTTTAATTTGAGCGAAAAAAAAAATTCTGTCTGTCGGTCTGTAACTTTCGTTTCATTTCAACTGAAGAAATGAAAAAATAAAAAATTGAAAAAATTAAAAATGGAAATTGAAAAAATTATTGATAAAGATTTTGATATTGATTTTGACATTAACTTTCATATTGATTTTTATATTGCTATTGATTTTGATATTGGTTTTCATATTGATATTGATACTGATATTGACTGATATTAATTTTGATGTTGACTTTAATACTTATTTTAATATTGATTGTGATATTGATTTTGATAACGGTATTGATATTAATTTTGAAATTGACTTTCATATTGACTTATATAGGTATTAATTTTTATAATTAATTTTGAAATTGACTTTCATATTGACTTTTATATAGGTATTAATTTTTATATTGACTGACATCAACATTGACATTGACTTATTGATTTTGATATTGACCTTGATACTGATTTTAATATTGATTTTGAGATTGATTTTAATATCGACTTTTATATTGGTATTGACTTTAATATCTATTTTGACATTAATATTGATTTTGATATTGACTGATTAATTTTGATATTTGCTTTAATATTAATTTTAACATTAACTTAAATGTTGATTCTAATATTGACTTTGATATTGATTTTGATAACTATTTTGATATTAATTTTTATATTGATTTTGATATTGACTTTGATACTGAGTTTGATATTGATTTTGAAATTGACTTTCATATTGGCTTTTATCTTGATATTTATTTTTATATTGACCGACATTAATTTTGATATAATTTTGATATTGACTTACTGATTTTAATATTGACTGATATTGATTTTGATAACAGTTTTGATATTGACTTTGATATTAACTTTGACACTGACGTTGATATTGATTTTGAAATTGACTTTTATATCGACTTTTATATTGATATTGATTTTTATATTGACTGACATTAATTTTGATATAATTTTAATATTGACTTAAGTACTGATTTTAATATTGACTTTGATGCTGACTTTGATATTGATTTCGAAATTGACTTTCGCATGGACTTTTATATTAATATTTATTTTTATATTGACTGACATTAATTTTGATATTGACTTACCGATTTTAATATTGACCGATATTGATTTTGATAATGGTTTTGATATTGATTTTAATATTGACTTTGATAATTATTTTGATAACGGTTTTGATATTGATTTTTATATTGACTTTGACATTGATTTTTATATTGACTGACATTAAGTTTGATATTGACTTACTGATTTTAATATTGACTTTGATATTTATTTTGATAACGGTTTTGATATTGATTTTAATATTGACTTTGATATTGACTTTAACACTGATTTTGATATTGATTTTGAAATTAACTTTCATATTGACTTTTATATTGACATTGATTTTTATATTGACTGACATTAAGTTTAATATTGACTTACTGATTTTAATATTGACTGATATTTATTTTGATAACGGTTTTGATATTGATTTTAATATTGACTTTGATACTGACTTTGATGTTGATTTTGATATTCTTTCATGTTCATTTTGACATCCTTTCATGTTGATTTTAATATTGATTTTAATTCTGATATTGACAATAATAATGATTAATTTTGAGGCGCATTCAGAGACAATTCCTTAGAATTTTGAGGCTAATCCGAGGACCGATCCTAGAATTTTGAACATATCTCCGACTTCCATGCGTCCTCAACCGCGGGGATGCGACCGGAGGGAGCATCACCGCATGGCGCCGAAGGCGCCACATCGAGCGCGAAGCGCGAGTGCCTCCGCAGGAGCTAGAAATGGCCGTAGGCCATTTCTTCAATATATATTAAAATCGTGTTGGTGCGAGCCCCTTGCATTTTGCAATTTTGCTGGCGCATATTCTCCGGTTTGCGGCAGAGCCCGAGGTCGGGAGCGGGACGAGCGGAAGCGGGAGGCCGAACTACGTCCCAAGTTCATATTGGCGACGCGTGCCTTTCGGGGTTGATATTTTTAATTAGGCTAATAATGTCGGCCATCTCTTTCCCTACACGCTTTTACGACCCACAAAATGAATTTGCGTCGCTCCTTTTTGATGACGTAGGCGCCCGCTTATTTTGGTAAACGTCAAAAATTTCCGTTTTTGTTTCGTTCCTGGCGGCCTTATAGTTCGGTTATGCCGGTGGGATTTACGATTTGCTTTCATTGCCATTCATGTACTTTCCGTATCGACATCGTACGGCCGTCTGCGAGGTGTTTTTCGCCAGATATGAGCGTTTAAAAATTGCGTGTTTGGTGGTTTTTCACGATTCTGGCGAAATACGCACACTTTCGGTTTTCCTTGAATAACTTCTAAACCGCTGGGAATTTCTTAAAAATAAAAACTCCCAAAGGACAAGGTTATTTAATGAGGAATCGTTTCCATTTTTCAAATATCACCTTCGACGAACCATTTTCGAGCTAGAGCGTTTTGAAGGAAACGACGTCGGGTGGCCAAAATACGTAGCGTTTTCGTTAAAAGCCGAATATCTCGGCAAATAGGCCGTTTTCGGCGAAAATGTTCGTACCTAACGAAAATAAAGCTAAATAAATTATCTACCGCTATGCAGAGTTTCATTTCTCTACTATAAATATTAAAAAAGTTGTGGCCTTTAGAAAATGCTACTTTATAGTAAAACGGAATATTCTGTTGCCGTCAAATAATTCCTTCTGAATCTCATGATGTACGTGAAACATTTTGGAAAGGCGACGCGGTAGCCGGACGGTTATAGTGTTGTAGTATATTCCCCTTAGCGCCAATATGGCCGCCCAAAAAATTACTAAAAATAGTCAAATAAATCATTTGCCCAGGCCCACCTGGCAAATACCATAAAAAAAGTCCCTAAGACACCTTGCACACTGAAAAACTACATCTAACAACAGAAAAATTTAATAAAAGCAAGATACATTCGATAATTCACAATAATCCAAATTTTATCATAAACTTAGCTAAAACACCTCATTCCATCCATTTATCAAAAAAATATTACAAAATACTCACTTCAAAAATACAGCCCCCTCAACATCTTTAAACATTAACTACTTACTCTCCCGATCTCTGTTTATTCAAATTTAATTTCATTCGTCACACTTTTGACAAGCCCCCGTATACTAATTTCAACGTCAATTTCAATTTTCCCACATTATCTCAAAACCCCTTTAAATTATCTTTACGAACCGCCCATGAGTTAATCTTTTTACATCCAGACCAGTTTACATGTTCCCGTGAGTTGCTGGTCACTCGTTCCTATCTTCATTTTATTATTATACGTTTAACTTTCCTTTCATTCAAAACCCTAAGTCAAATTTACTATTTCCCTTTTCATGCTGGCAACCCGTCGCCAACTTCACTTCATTACCCTAAATAATTTATTATGACCACACCCAGCCTCAAGCGTAACGCTTAAAATACAGTCTTAATTAAATTTTAAAATCGAACTATCAACGCTACCTTACGGGGCAATTTCCAGACCGCGGTCATATTCACAGTTATATTCAATAATTTCTAAATTAAAATAGATTCCTATGATATTCTTATATTAGTAAATTGCATTTTTCACGGCCCATTCAGTCATATAACTTTTATTTCAAAATTAGTAAATTTCAAAAAGTATTGCACAACATTACGCAATATTTCGCAATCCTCGCCCAAATGAATGGCCGGTTCCGTTTTAAATTCCCATCCAGCTTTCATCCAGCTCTCGGCTACGTCGTGCCCCGTGCTTAGTATAAAAGGAGAAGCGTGCCGAGGCTCCGTTAAGTTGTGTTTCCGGTATCTACGATTAAGTTCTTACTTCCCGCGTTGCCCTTTGGTCGCCACAGAGCCTAAACCCAAAGTAGTGTTTTCCGGCTAAGTAACGAAACCCAAAGTGTACCCGTGCCTCTTCCTAGGACTCCCCTAGTAAAAAATCGGTGTTTTAGTTTTAGTGAATAAAAGCCAAGTGCTAATTTTTTGTTTTACGCCTACGCGGCCATAGTTTTAAGTGAATAAAATCCGTCTTCGCGACATTAATATATAGTGAATTTAAATTCTTCGATCTGATAAAAAATTATAACAACCCACGCTACGATTAAAGGCAAAATTCTACGTGTCGACAAGTTACCAAAAAGAAATTTTGTTAATTTTACAAAACCTAATCAAAAAACTTTGTTTTTCTTTTAAATAAAATATTGTAAATTCGTTTTAAAACCAAGTGTGTTTATTCAACCGACGAATATACAGGGTGCTCAAGTAGGCCCTACTCCAGAATCCCAGAAAGGGAAATTTAGCTGAGAAAGCTTATACAGGGTGAAGCTTTGGACCCTCACCAAGAAATAAAAAAGCAAATTTTACGCTCTGCTCTCATACAGGGTGTACCTATCGGCCGAAACCTTCCGTTTAAGGACATACCACCCCAACCTACTTTCAAATAAATTAAGTGCATGAGTGGATTCTAGTAGTCTCAGACCAAGCTAGCCAGCCCCATTCTTTTATCTTGAGGGTCAACCAGTGACGTATCCGTGTTCACGACGCCCGTCGTGGACCCCAAATATTAAATCTAGAGTCTTATTCGTGTTCAATAGTCGACGCTTGGAAGCGGCAGGTCCCCGGTTCCATCCTCACCCACAGCAGCTTCTTTTTTTTTTGCCGTACATTTTATCTTAATTGAAAATTCATCTTTATTTCTGTCTTTTAAATTTTTAACCTTATTATGTATATAACAGATAGAATACCCTTATTTATTTTTAGAACTAATGATTAATTTAAGTAGGTTTGAATACATTTTCCTACACAATAAAATGATAAATTAAAACAACAATAAATAAATCTAAAGCATATTGATTTCGGCTACCACCAGCCAACCTGTATCTATGAGGAACTACCTATTTTAGAACAGGATAATTAGTTTTTGTATGCACATTGTGCAGGTTTATAAAAACGTTAGCTCAGGGAAAAATCAATATAAATAGAATGAATTGTACTTATAAAACAATAAAAAAAGCTTTTAATTGGTAATTGGTTCCATCCTCACCCACAGCTCCTTTTTTTGCCGTACATCTAAAATTTTGTCTGTATAATGATTTAAAAAATATTTTCAGTGATATATTTTGGGAAGATTAGCTGTGATTGACTGATTTCATATCCATTCTATAGACGGAAATTTACGCAAGGGAGTAGAAAAAAATTTAAATAGATTTTCCTCATCTTTCATTACATTTTATCGATATTTCTTTCACGAATTCGTGCCTCGAACGATTCGGGGAATGTCGTTTCAATATTTTATAACGTATACGAACTTAAAATATATGTTCGGTTAATATTGAAAAATGAAAAACTGAAAAATAAAAAACTGAAAAATGAAATCCTGAAAAATGAAATACTGAATATTGACTTTGATATTTATTTTGATAACGGTTTTGATATTGATTTTAATATTGACTTTGATACTGAATTTGATGTTGATTTTGATATTCTTTCATGTTCATTTCGACATCCTTTCATGTCGATTTGATATTGATAATAATAATGATTAATATTGAGGCGCATTCAGGGACAATTCCCTAGAATTTTGAGGCTAATCCGAGGACCGATCCTAGAATTTTGAACATATCTCCGACTTTCATGCGTCCTCAACTGCGGGGATGCGACCGGAGGGAGCATCCCCGCGTGGCGCCGCAGGCGCCACTATGAGCGCGAAGCGCGAATGCCTCTGCAAGAGCTAGAAATGGCCGTAGGCCATTTCTAGTCAATATATATTAAAATCGTGTTGGTGCGTGCCCCTTTAGTTTTGCAATTTTGCTGGCGCATATTCTTCGGTTTGCGGCGGAGCCCGAGGTCGGGAGCGGGACGAGCGGAAGCGGGAGGCCGAACTACGTCCCAAGTTCATATTGGCGACGAGTGCCTTTCGGGGTTGATATTTTTAATTAGGCTAATAATGTCGGCCATCTCTTTCCCTACACGCTTTTACGACCCACAAAATGAATTTGCGTCGCTCCTTTTTGATGACGTAGGCGCCCGCTTATTTTGATAAACGTCAAAAATTTCCGTTTTTGTTTCGTTCCTGGCGGCCTTATAGTTCGATTATGCCGGTGGGATTTACGATTTGCTTTCATTGCCATTCATGTACTTTCCGTATCGACATCGTACGGCCGTCTGCGAGGTCTTTTTCGCCAGATATGAGCGTTTAAAAATTGCGTGTTTGGTGGTTTTTCACGATTCTGGCGAAATACGCACACTTTCGGTTTTCCTTGAATAACTTCTAAACCGCTGGAAATTTCTTAAAAATAAAAACTCCCAAAGGACAAGATTATTTAATGAGGAATCGTTTCCATTTTTCAGATATCACCTTCGACGAACCGTTTTCGAGCTAGAGCGTTTTGAAGGAAACGACGTCGGGTGGCCAAAATACGTAGCGTTTTCGTTAAAAGCCGAATATCTCGGCAAATAGGCCGTTTTCGGCGAAAATGTTCGTACCTAACGAAAATAAAGCTAAATAAATTATCTACCGCTATGCAGAGTTTCATTTCTCTACTATAAATATTAAGAAAGTTGTGGCCTTTAGAAAATGCTACTTTATAGTAAAACGGAATATTTTGTTGCCGTCAAATAATTCCTTCTGAATCTCATGATGTACGTGAAACATTTTGTAAAGGCGACGCGGTACCCGGACGGTAATAGTCGACGTGTTCCAAGCGGCAGGTCTCCGGTTCCATCCTCACCCACAGCAGCTCTTTTTTTTTTTCGGTACATTTTATCTTAATTGAAAATTCATCTTTATTTCTGTCTTTTAAATTTTTAACCTTATTATGTATATAACAGCTAGAATACCCTTATTTATTTTTAGAACTAATGATTAATTTAAGTAGGTTTGAATAAATTTTCCTACACAATAAAATGATAAATTAAAACAACAATAAATAAATCTAAAGCATATTGATTTCGGCTACCACCAGCCAACCTGTATCTACGAGGAACTACCTATTTTAGAACAGGATAATTAGTTTTTGTATGCACATTGTGCAGGTTTATAAAAACGTTAGCTCAGGGAAAAATCAATATAAATAGAATGAATTGTACTTATAAAACAATAAAAAAGCTTTTAATTGGTTACTGGTTCCATCCTCACCCACAGCTCCTTTTTTTTTGCCGTACATCTAAAATTTTGTCTGTATAATGATTTAAAAAATATTTTCAGTGATATACTGTTTTTTGGGAAGATTAGCTGTGATTGACTGATTTCATATCCATTCTATAGACTGTTTGGCAAACGGCAAATTTACGCAAGGGAGTAGAAAAAAATTTAAATAGATTTTCCTCATCTTTCATTACATTTTATCGATATTTCTTTCATGAATTCGTGCCTCGAACGATTCGGGGAATGTCGTTTCAATATTTTATAACGTATACGAACTTAAAATATATGTTCGGTTAATATTGAAAAATGAAAAACTGAAAAATGAAATGCTGCAAAATGAAATAGGTACTGAAAAATGAAAAACTGAAAAATAAAAAACTGAAAAATGAAATCCTGAAAAATGAAATGCTGAAAAATGAAATACTGAATATTGACTTTGATATTGATTTTAATATTGACTTTGATACTGAATTTGATGTTGATTTTGATATTCTTTCATGTTCATTTCGACATCCTTTCATGTCGATTTTGATATTGATTTTAATTCTGATATTGATAATAATAATGATTAATATTGAGGCGCATTCAGGGACAATTCCTTAGAATTTTGAGGCTAATCCGAGGACCGATCCTAGAATTTTGAACATATCTCCGACTTTCATGCGTCCTCAACCGCGGGGATGCGACCGGAGGGAGCATCCCCGCGTGGCGCCGCAGGCGCCACTATGAGCGCGAAGCGCGAATGCCTCTGCAAGAGCTAGAAATGGCCGTAGGCCATTTGTAGTTAATTTTTTAAAATACTGTTTAAATAGGGCATCTAGGGTAGTTATTATTTCGCCCCTTCTTCCGGTTTCGCGTGACGGTATACCCCTCCCTTCCGCGAGGTGATGTTCTTACACGTATTGTAAGACTCCAAAACATACATATTTTGGGTTTATCTACCATAAATATCTGCATCTTAAGAGTATATGCAACATTTATCTGGTCCGCTGTAAAAAGTTAAATTTTAAATCTAAATTTAAATGCAACTTCAGCCACGTTGGGAAATATGGGACTGGGCTTTCAGAAAACTTTTTAGCTTTTAATCCTCTTAATTTGAACTAGGTATATAAAGCAAGGCCATTAAACCAAGCCATTAAACCTTCAACTTTCCCAATCACTCATGCAATCGTTCAGAACAAGGCCAGATCAGACGAGAAATGGATGGTACATTAAACCATTGCAAATAATGTATGAAAATACAAATTGGAAAGAATTGCTTACTTACCTCTTTTATATTCAAATAACTTGTCATCGTTACACGTTACACTTCTTGTAGAAGCACAAAACAGTGGAGATCGAAATTCGAGAACAACATGAAGCAACAAGTAACTGCGTACGAAGTTCACACACGCTGTGGTTCACAGTTGACAGCGTATGAGTATTGAGTGTGTTCGAAAATGAGCTTCAGAGACGCATTCACGATAGTCGCCCAGGCGCAGTCCACTTTCATTCTAGCGTTGGGTTAAATCATTCATGAATACGGTATATATTAATATGCTGGGCTGTTAAAAAAATTACCGCGGCCACAAGCAGGTGTAAGTTTCACAGAGTAGTGCAATAGTTTAAAGCTGCGTATTCATTAGGGCACTTGTTCCGCATGGCATGAGCACTAAACGAGCGCGGAATGAACAAATGTGAATAGCTCAAAGTCGGCGTCCACACTGTCCGTTCACTTGCTCATTTAGTGCTCATGCGGAACAAATGTTAATGAATATGCAGCTTATTTACTCCATGATCATGGCTTTACCCGTCAGGCGACATGGCGAAAATGTGTTGCGCATGCGCATAACGTGGCTTTATGTTTTGTTTAGAAGGAAAACGACGCAAACACCAAATACAAATAATTAATTAATTGATAAATGATAATTTATACCGTAAATTGTAAAATAAACAAACAACTGGACAAAATGACTCGATGAAATAGATGACATCCATTTCTTGCTATTTCCATGAAATTTAATTCATAGACATATTTTTGCTTAACTATAATATAGGCGTTAGATGTATATTACTAATAAATATATATCTTTCATATGCAACTAATTGAATTGTTTAGATATATATTTAGTAAATATCCAGGAAATGTACTATAATTCTAGTCTAGCCCATAGCCGCGTTGGTTAAGGCACGAGGTGGCAATAGCGATTAATCGAATGGGTATCATGCTACCGGTTTCGAGCCCCGGCTCCAGTACTGGCACTGTCGGAGGATATGGCTGTATGTCCGCGTTTTTCAATGTGTAACCCCCTTCCGCACAAGTCTCTGGCTTCTGGAATTGGGGGTTGTCTAATTTATGTGGTTTATTTTTTAATTATAAATTATATTTCTAGAAATTATTTACCAAAATTTATAAGATATGTTTATATAATGAATAATAATATTATACGGATATATAACATATATTTTGTCTGTAGAATTCAGTAAATTTTTCTATATAATATTTGAAATATATAGATATATATACAAATATAACATATTCTTAATAAGTTTATAATATATTTCTAAAATTAATTTACCAAAACTTACAAAATATGTTTTTGTAGTAAATAAAATATATAGTAAATATATTATACAAATGTATGATATATATTTTATGTATAGGAACTATAAAATATTTCATCATATTTAAAATATATGTATTATACAAATATATTTATTGATAATAAGTATATAATATTTTTATAGGGTTCATTTATCAAAACTTACAAAATATGTTTTTGCAATAAATAAAACATGTAATATATATATATATATATATATATATATATATATATATTATACGAATATATAATATATATTTTATATATAGAATGCATTAATATATTAAAAATATATTTTATACAAATATAATAAGAGAATAAGTATGTAATAGACTCCTAGAATTTATTTACCAAAATTTACAAAATATGTTTTTGTAATAAATAATAAATAATAAATAAATAAATAACACCACAGAAATTAGACAACCCCCAATTCCAGAAGCCAGGGCTTGTGCGGAAGGGGGTTACACATTGAAAAAACGCGGACATACAACCATTTCCTCCGACAGTGCCAGTACCGGAGCCAGGATTCGAACCCGGTGGTGCGATGTCCGTGTGAGATTAATCGCGATTGCCACCTCGCGCCTTAACCCACTCGGCTATCGACCAGACGAATATATAATAAATATTTTATGTACAGAATGTATAGAAATTTTCATATATTTTAAATATGTATACTATTACAAATATAATATATTAATAATAAGTATATAATATATTTCTAGAATTCATTTACCAAAACTTACAAAATATGTTTTTGCAATAAATAAAATATGTAGTAAATATATTACACGAATATATAATATATATTTTATGTATAGAATGCATTAATATATTAATAAATAAATAAACACCACAGAAATTAGAACATATATATATATATATATATATATATATATATATTACACAGATATAATATATTAATAATATGTATATAATATATTTCTAGAATTTATTACCAAAACTTACTAAATATATTTTTGCAATAAATAAAACATATATTATATATATTATATGAATATATAATATAGGTACATTTTATGTATAAAATGCATTAATATTAAAAATATATATTATATAAATATAATATATTGATAATAAGTATGTAATAGATTTCTAGAATTTATTTACCAAAATCTACAACATATGATTAGTAATGAATAAAACATATAGTAAATATACTATATAATATATATTTTACGTATAGAATCTATAAAAAATATCATATTTTATACTATACAAATATAAAATATTAATAATAAGTATATAATATATTTCTAGAATTCATTTACCAAAACTTACAAATATATTTTTGCAATAAATAAAACATGTATTATATATATTATACGAATACATAATATATATTTTATGTATAAAATGCATTAATATATTAAAAAATATATATTATACAAATATAATATATTGATAATAAGTATGTAATAGATTTCTAGAATTTATTTATCAAAATTTACAAAGTGTTTTTATAATAAATAAAATATATACTAAATATATTATACGAATATATAATATATATTTTATGTATAGAATTCATTAAATTATTCAATATATTTAAAATAAATATATTATACAAATATAACATACTGATAATAAGTATATAATAAATTTCTGGAATTTATTTACCAAAATTTACAAAATATGTATTTTATAATAAATAAAACATATAGTAAATACATTATACGAATATATAATATATATTTTATGTATAGAAACCATTAAATTTTTCGATATATTTGAAATATATATATTATATAAATATAATATATTGATAATAGGTATTGAATATATTTATAGAATTCTCTTTAACCGTTCCTTCAAAATATTTTGAATATATATATAAAATATATATTTTTTAATTATAAATCGAATATTTATATAAACTTCTTCAATATATGTTCATAATATATTATTTATAAATACCAGATATATTCGCCTGCTACTTGGGATGGAGAATAAAAATCAAACACCAGAAACTTCTCGACAAGGTGATACATCCCAACAAACACAAAATGATGATAAATTTATACAATTAATGAACATGATAGCGAACAAATTTGAAGAAAGCAAACAAGACATGAATAATAAATTTGATGAAAATAACAAAAAATTGGATGAAAACAAACAAGACATGAATAATAAATTTGATGAAAATAACAAAAAAAATGGACGAAAACAAACAAGACATGAATAATAAATTTGATGAAATCAACAACAAAATGGACAATAAATTTGAAAAAGCAAACAAGATATGAACAAAAAAATGGATGAGAACAATAGGAAATTGGAAACGAGTATAGTAGAGTTACACAATAAAGTGGACCAGAAAATTAAGAAAGTAGAAGAAAAGGTAGAAAAGGTTTATGAAGAGATAAGTGAATTTAAAAAAGAAGCTAATATTGGTGTGTCACTAATTGATCTAATCTTAACAAACGATCCAGACAGTATATTAACCTCGAGTGTTGCCGGCCTCAATATATCAGATCATGAATTAATACAGTGCACTATAAGATATACGATACCATTTTAAAAATTTCGATGATGATAAATTTCAACGACATTTAGAAGGTCTTCCGCTTCAAAACATTTTTTTTATTCGTGATGTTGACTCCAAAGTCGATTATCTTAATCATCATCTGTCAACTTTATTTGACCAGCACATGCCAACAAAAACTGTCAAAATAACAAAAAAAAAGGGCGCCTTGGTTAACTGAAAATGTCAGATTTATGATGACGTTAAGGGATAGAGCAAAAATTATTTTTAGGAGAACTAAGTTACAGCAACATTGGAACTATTATAAGCAAATGCGCAACTTAACAACACATGCAATTTCCAACGAAAAGAGAGCTTACTTTAGTTATATCGCTGCCAATAAGAATTCTAAACAGTTGTGGAGGGAACTTAAATTATTAAATATATCTACAAAAACTAAATACCAGTTACCGCATGTAATGGAGGATCCTGAGGCGATTAATAATTATTTTATAGATAGTGTCCCAAAAATTTCTGGGAACAGAACGGAAATTATTAATTATTATTCAACAAATCCTATATGCCAATCCAAATTCTCGTTTAAGCTTATTAATGCTGATGATTTACGAAAAATTATTTTAAATTTAAAAATTTGTTCAGCTGGACCTGATGGTGTAACGACATTATTTCTAAAACTTTGTTGTCCTTATTTGTTACCGTTTTTAGTTAATATTATTAATTCAGTTATACTACAGGGAAAGTTTCCGTCTGCCTGGAAGAAAGCTATTGTAACCCCTGTTCCTAAAGTATCTTATCCAAAAACTTTTGCCGAACTTAGACCAATAAGTGTTTTATCGGTTCTCTCTAAACTTATGGAAAAAGTAATGGAAACGCAACTCAGAGAATATCTTGATAGCTACGATATTTTACCGCCCACACAGTCAGGCTTTAGGCCAGGTTATAGCTGCACAACAGCACTGCTAAATATTACTGATGACATATTTCAGGCAAGTGACGAGGGTAACTCAACGGCATTGGCACTGCTTGACTTCAGTAAAGCTTTTGATACCATTGACCACGAAATACTTATTGAAATACTGAAGTCAAGTGGTGCAAATAATGATGCAACGAGTTTATTGTCATCTTATTTAGAACAACGTAGCCAGCAAGTACGGATAAAGGGAGTTATTTCCACTAGCAGAACTGTGTTGACAGGCGTGCCACAGGGATCTATTCTGGGGCCTTTACTTTTCACTATTTACACTTCGCAATTTCATAAGTTCATAAAATACTCAAAAATACATATGTACGCTGACGATACGCAAATCTATTATTCTTTTGCCCTCGAAGATGCACAGATTGCTAAACAAAGGTTTAATAATGATTTACAATCCTTAGCTGAGCTGTCTTCTAAGCATGCACTGTTACTAAATCCTTTTAAATCTAGTCTACTGTTATTCGGGAAAAGGCATGATAGTTTGTTATTAAGAAATAGTTTTAATGTCACAATTAATAATACGCCTTTACAAATTTCGGATAGTGCTAAAAACCTTGGTGTTATTCTTGACCCTTTATTACGTTTCCGCCAACATACCCAAAAAAATATCCAAAATGCTTATAATGTTCTTAGACTGCTTTTTCCGTATAGACGTCATCTCCATGCAAAGGTCAAAAAATCGCTTTGTGATGCTCTTCTGCTCTCTCAGTTCACTTATTGCTCGCCCGTATATTCACCCTGTTTAAATCAAGATTATATGAATCGTATTCAAAGAGTGCAAAATTCTTGCACTCGTTTTATCTACGGTATACGAAAATTTCAACACATCTCTCATAAATTCTCGGAACTTGGATGGCTAAAAATGAATGAAAGATTTAAAGTGCACACGCTTACCTTGTATCACAAGTTATTATTATATAAGTCGCCACCATATCATACAATAAAATCACTTTCAGAAGCGATGTCCATAACGTCAATATTAGATTCAAAGGTTTAATTACCCCTCCTGTACACAGAACCCACCTTTATGAGCGGAGTTTTCGATACAACATTGCGTGTCTCTATAATGGCCTTCCGATTGAAATAAAATCTCTCAAGATATCCAAGTTTAAAAAAGAAATTAAAAAATGTATTAGTCAATTGCAGTAATTAGTGATTTTGTAATGTAATAATCGTAATTACATATTCTAATGGGTGGTTTTAGTCCAGGGAAATTAATTTCTTATTAGATGTTTTTTTTTAATGTTTTGTCATTATATTGTATTATTGTTACTATTATTGTTGTTGTTTTCTTTAGATTATCGTTATCTTAATTTAAATACGATAGGTTAAGTGGTAGAGCACATTTAATTGTGAACTTCGCCTTTTTTCGGTCATCTTTTGTCTCAATGTATTTATTTTGTTAATGTTTTTTTATTGCTGCCGAAAATAAAGACATTATTATTATTAAGTAAGAGTAGAAATAGAACATGTTATAGTAGATGGTATGAATGAAATAGATATACGCATGAAAAAACAAGAAGATATAATCAAAACACAATTAAAAGAACAGGATGGTAAGATCGAACAGAATACGAAGATATTGAAGGACACATACACACCTATACTTAACACATATGCTACACCACATCATACACTGGTAAATCATTTCTATGGTGATTCTAGAATCCACCCAAAAGTATTTTTAGAACGTTTAAGGCAATGTCTAAAATCTATAAATTTTAATTTTAATTTAAAACATGAAATTCAAAATTCATTAAAAGGTGAAGCCGAAATTTGGTATCAAATTGTAGAATCTGAATTTGAAAATTTAGAAGAATTTGAAAAGTTATTATTAAAAAAGTATTGGTCTGAACATTGTCAGGAAAAAATTCGTTTCAATTTATTTAATGGAAAATATTCAGAAAATAGTGGTATGTCTAGGGAAAATTATGCCATGCGTAAAATAATATTAAATTCTTAGAACCAAATTTGACAGAAAATGAAATGATTAAATATCTAGCAAGACATTTTTCTGATGGCATCCACCAAGTAATCATTACACAACGCATTACGACATTAGATGGTTTAAATGAATACTTGAGAGTGATCGATGATCTACATATGGGATGGAATAAAAATTATAAATCATTTAATAGAAAAACATACAACCAAACAGATGGTAATGACCAAAATTTCAACAGACAAAATTATTATGCAAATAGACAACAAAATGGGTATAATAATAATAATTATCAAAAAAATTATGACTAGAAATTTTAATAATCAAAATAAAGGTAGAGATTATGACGAAAATAGGAGGTACAACGGTAATGATAATTATAATAAAGAACAGAATAGGTATGATAATAAACGTGATTCAGTAAGATATGCACAGGTAAACAATACAAATGTCAGATCTGATCAACAGAATGACATGAATAAAATTAAGACGATATCAGAGGTAAATTCAGATTTTCCAAGGGAAAATTTTTAGATAGGGAAGTTTTAATTGGGATGACGACATACAGACATATGTGAGAATTTATAGGTATTGAGAATGAATCAAATTTAGATAATAATAGAATTAGTAATTTACCAATCATCAACATTAAAGTTAATGAAATGAATTTAAAAGCATTGATTGATACGGGATCAGAAATCAGTTTAATAAATGGAAAGATAATAGATAGTAAAAAAGAGTTATATCAAAAAAATTGTAATAAGATTTCAAAAATTAAATTAGTAAATGCAAATGGTAAGAAATTCACAGAACGCAATAAAATCGTAAATTTAGATTTTGAAATAAAAGAGATACGTTTTAGAGGCGAGCTTGTAATTGTTAATAACAAAGCTCAACAAACACAAACATGGACGAACAAGAATATCAAGGGAAACAACATTAAATTCAACACAAAATTTAAGAGGAAAAGGAATGAAAGATTAATTAAACAAAAGCAGCTACCCACGAATGAAAACAGGAAAAGAAAAAAGAAGATTAGAAAGAAAATACTTTACAAGAAAGTCAAAATATTTGGAAAAAGAAAACACAAAAACTTCAAGACGAGGAAGAAATTTTGCACTGGAAATAATTGGAACAGGAGCAATAAGAAAAATACGGAAAGGGACATGAATAGGGAATTTTATACGGAATTATACACTATATACAAACACGGATCTATTACTAAAGATAATTTGGATTTGTGGGATATAATGAAAAATATACTAGTGATATATAAGCGTGGATATAAATTTGAAATAATATGTAATGACGTAGTAAATGGTAATGTAAATAAAGATCGTTGTAATTTGATATTTGAGAGCAATGGCAATGGAGACGAGTTGGTCATTATGCCTGCCCTCAGCATTTGATGTTATATTGTGCAGAGATATTTTGTTTGGACCAAGGGAAATGTAGTTTTAAGTGCGGAATAAATAAAAAATGAATTATATAAAACGGTCAAGAGTTACCGGAACATATATGAAAATAAGTATGATTATAAATGATAAATGAAAATGTAATACGTGCGGAGACGCGTTAGTTCTCCAAAGGTATATGAATGGTGAAGTTACCACATATGGCCAATTTTAATTTTAAAATATCCAAGGTCCAAACAAAATGTTTATTCTCATTATGATACTCGTGTGCGGGAGTTGACATGGGTTCATATTCAAACGGATTTCCCGAGTTTAATGATATAAAATTTAACAATATTATAATTAAAGTTATTAATTGCATTCCAGTTAAGTCAAATTATTGTTAAAAAACGCATTACAAAAAACTCACAAAGGTAAGTATATCCCACAAAAAGACGTAATACAAATACGGTTTGTAGAATACTTTCTAAATATTTTAAAACTGTAGGCACTCCTAGAAAAATTTTAGCTGACAATGCGACATATTTTGACAACGACAGATTAAAGAAATATTTGACAAAAAAATAAATAAAAAAATTTAAATTAATTGTACGTTTACGTGACGTTAAATGGAATGATGGCTAGACACTCACTAAACAAATTAAGAATGGGAGATGCAGAAAATAAGAGAATTAAAAGACAGATAGTTTATAAACAAGGTGATGTAGTAATAATTAAAATCTGAAGGTATCAAAAATTGACAGGAATATATGTGCTAAATTTCAATATCCATATGAAGGACCATATATGATAAACAGGGTTTTAAATGAAAATACGTATGAACTAAAACACATGAATAATGAAAACATAAGAGGTAAATTTCACATAGAAATGATTTATCCATACACATTGACAAATTAAAACACACAAAGAAAACACAACAAAACTGATGATAAATAAGTACAGTATTTTGCAAATGCGGCATAATTGAATAAAATTAAACAGTTTTAGATTACGAAGATTGCATGTTTGTGTTATTTGCTGAATCAGGGTTTGAATTTGTTTGTTTCCTTTAGATGGTTTTCAAAATTTATTTAAATTAGCTAAAGATCCGAAAGGTATGTGTTTTAGAATGTTAATACTTGTTTAGAGTTGTTTTAATAGTTTTTATTTGATGTCAACAGTAAGTTTGATACTGACATCTATGTTAGTAGTTATTAAGTTGTTGTTGAAATAATTTCTGACATTTAAGTCATTATATATGACATTTCTTTTAAGTAGGAAATTTTTTTATAGTTGGTAAATGTTTTCCTGGAGAAAGACAAGGAGGTTTAAGTTAGGTTATGTTTGGAATGAAATTAATCAAAATTCATATAGTGTTTTGTTTTGTTTATTTTGAGTACTTTGATATTTAGTTATATAGAACAACAAACAACAGATAAAAGAGAGGTTGTAAAATTGAAAAAACAAATTTAAGAAAAAGAGAACAAGTGAAAATTAGGGAGTGAAGAAGAAAAATAATAAACAAGAATTAATAATTTGAAATTGAATTGAAAGTCAGAAATTGTAGAGATCAGCGAAGAAGAGTAAAAATAGACTGTAAATAAGAAGATAGAGGTGTTATTGTGGATAGGAGTTGCAGAGGAGATAAGGACGAGATAAGGTGAAGAATTAATGAAAGGAGAATTGTTGGATTTGGAAAGAGAAGAGTGTAGCTACGAAGAAGGAAGGTTTTTGTGTGTTTAATTTTTGGACAAGGTTGTATATTAAAATTTAAATAGTGTATTAGACTTTCGAACCTGTTATAAAGCTAAATTATCTAAATATCAAGGAAAATAAATTATTTATATCAGATTAAAAATTTTACTTTAATAAAATTTCATTTTAAAACAGGAACTGAATTTGAACCTGCTCCTGAAGGAAAAGATAAGCTAGCCGGCCCATTAAATATTTTGATATACTTTCGGATCAAAAGGTAAGAGATTTTAATTTGATCTTTTGGTTTTAAAGTTTTTTTTTATCTTTTGGAAATAAACAAGTTAAAGTTTGATTAGTACTGCAAATTATTAAGTTCAATAAAAGTAGAACAGCACAATATATATATATATATATGTATATATTACTATGAAATTATTGGATGTGTTTGAAATTATTAGAAATGTTGCTTTGGGCGCCACCTGCGGAAATTCGCAGGAATCACTGACTCGGTCAGTAGAGATGAGAATCTAAATAATTGCAGGAGCCGGTTCAATTGCTTATGTACTGAAATTAAAATATTCGTTTGACAGAAACCTTTTATTAATGGTATTTGGTGAAAACTCCAGCTAAATGACAATTGACAACTGTGAACAAACTTAAAACTAACATGCATACAATAACAGTGATAGAATTAATATTATCGACTTTGTATCCATTTAAATTAAATGAAAAGATACCCTTTTGGTATCTGAGCTCTTTATTATATACGGTGTAAGTTAGCTAACCTTTTCCTCGACGTGAAGTGCGGTTGTCCTTTCCAATGCGTCCAGAAGAACAGCTGATTACGATCCGGTGCTAGTTTGTGAACCTGGGGAATGAATTCCCACACAGCACAGGATGACCACGGGACATCCTAAAATGATCCCGTATATCTGCTAAATGGATTGTCCATTAGGGATGCCGAGGAGAAGTTCAGTGGTTATCCTTTGGTCCTAATAACAGCCAGAATAGGGATATCCACTGGATAACCTATACGAATATCTATAGGATAGCCTTTAGGGTTATTGATGTCCTATATAAAACCTATATAGGGATAACCAAAGGCTATCTCAAGGGCCATCCATAGGTCAACTTGTTGGGCTAATAATAGGTTCAAATCCATGATAATTCATAATTCATCTAAGGTATAAATAATAATTTTTTTATTTAGTATATATTTGCATTATAATTTCATTGCAATAATAAATTTTATTAGTGGAAGATATTATTTATAAAATATGGTCCTAATAACAGTCAGAATAGGGATATCCACTGGGTAACCTATGTATGCATATCTATAGGATAGCCTTTAGGGTTATTCATGTTCCACACAAAACCTATATAGGGATAACCAAAAGCTATCCCAAGGGCCATCCATGGGTCAACTTGTTAGGCCAGAAATGCAGGTCCCAATCCATGATAATTCATAATTTGCGAAAGGTGCACAAATAAGAAATTTTTTATTTAGTTTCTATTTGCATTATATTATTAGGCATTACTTATAAAACTTGAAATATGCATTTGACACTATTTAATTTTCCCGGTATAATCAAAATTTTATCATTCATTTCTTGGCGACATCTAGTAGGCGAGTGATAAATGAAACCATAAACCGCCTATGAAGTTTAAGAAATATTCGTGTTTTGAAACAGAATCGTTGCAAGATTAATAAAATAAATAATGAAATGCGCATTTGGTTTATTACATATATAATAATGATTAGTGATTACCTAGTTTACAAATTTTGAAATTCAGCACAAAATAATAAAGAATTCTACCTTAGCGACATACCTCATATCTCTGTTCTGGGCGATTCTGTCATTCCTGCATGTTTTCAATTCAGACAAACAAACATATATAGACAAGTAACAGTAAACCCATCAGCACAGACTTTATTTGTAATACACATATACAAACCATTATGGGTGAGAATGGCGTGGCATGAGAGGATTTGCCCGTTCCACCAGTGGCGTAGGCGTTAAAAGGGGCTCATATCGAAGATATTATTTTAATTTGTAATTTATGAAATATTGACGTGAATTTAATTCAATTGATATTATTTTTGCCTTAAATACTGTTTCCAGATATGCAAGACATAAAATTCTTAGGTTCATCTTTTATTATATTTTTTTACCTTCAGGAATGACAGGAATTTTTATAATTTGAATGCAAAATTTTGTCAATACATTATCAATAGGTATAAGAAAGTTATAACTTTCATGCCTTAACTTGACTTATTTAGATTACCGTAGTTTAGCATTAGCTATTTCACCACTCAACCAGAGCACATACACAACGACCATTCCCTATTACATTGCCATCTGCCATAGCTGAGACCCGAACTCAGGAGTGGTTCAGCGACTAGTTGTGTTGTATCTCACACAATCATCTAATCTACTACTACCAACTCGATAACACATGAAAAAACGCCACTAAATATCCCATGCCCTAGCCATGGTTTGAACGTAGTCTTAGTCTTCAGCCTAAAGTTGCGCCGACAATAAGAAACTACAGTTTAAAACAAGGAACTCCAAGAATCTCGCATTTTTTAAATTAGATGTAAGGGACTAATATTCACCAATTGTCAGTGTTACAGCTTTTTAAATCTATACAGTTATTAGTTTTCTACCCACAGAGGTTAAGTAACCACTATTATTACTGTTAGCCCACTATAGCAATTATGGGTTATTAACAGTGGATAAAAAGCTACAGATATATAATAAAATAAAAACAAATTCTTTCGAAATTTCATATAAACATAAATGAAAATATTTATTAAATTAAGGTATTGCAGGAGTTTTTGTCATGTACGGATGAAGGGTATATACATAAAGAAAATACATTGTGTATAAGAAAGAATTTATTGATGTCGAAATAAAATTGCTTTCAAACATAATATTTTTAGTCGCAAACTCCTCTATAAATCCTTATTTTACTATAAGGAAAGTAACCAGACTGCAACCAAAGTTACAAATCTGGCGCGTTAAGTGTAATAATTGCATATTACCATCAAAACGCTAATACTTCGATTGCAACAAACACCAGCCGAAAGACTGATCCTACTTAAAGGAGCTCCCTTGCCAGTCGTCACACACCACTTGCAGACTGCAGTTTCAAGCTGTTGGCTCTCGTCAGTGCAAGGTAGGTATGCGACGACCGACATGAGAATCCTTTGACTATAGTACATCCCGTAATACCGGGATGTACTATAGTCCTATATCCTTTGACTATAGTACATCCCGTAGACTGACCAGAGCCAACAGCTCGAAACTGCAGTCTGCAAGTGGTGTGTGACGACTGGCAAGGGAGCTCCTTTAAGTAGGATCAGTCTTTCGGCTGGTGTTTGTTGCAATCGAAGTATTAGCGTTTTGATGGTAATATGCAATTATTACACTTAACGCGCCAGATTTGTAACTTTGGTTGCAGTCTGGTTACTTTCCTTATAGTAAAATAAGGATTTATAGAGGAGTTTGCGACTAAAAATATTATGTTTAATATTCCGCCCTCTAAAAGCACATTTGAAAAATTGCTTTCGTAAACAAACTTCTTACATTTTTCTCATCATTTTTCTTCTCACATTCATAATGTAATCTTATATTAAAATAAATTTTCAATATTAATTTTACCAACAATATACCATGGTTATCAAATAACTCTCCATCAAATATGTGATTACCGAATACATCAAAAATACAAAATGGTATACTTTCACATGTTTTTGTAACTAATATATTATTAATATTTCTTTTTTTATACCTGGTACTTAAAAAATTATCAGTTTTACTGAAAAACCTAAAAGATTTTTCAGCATTCTGACAGACCACATTGATCCAGTTTGATGCATTGACTAAATTACCAAATTTTTTTCTAATTTGTAATTGGGAGGGAGCAACGTCGCCCTCCAAAGTTTCCAAACATTTTATGCAATAAATTTTTTTTTCACAGATCTAACTACAAATCCTGATATATATCCTACAATATCTACAATGTAGTCTGACAAATATAACGAGGAATAAGTTATATAATCATGGTGATTCATAATAATATTGGAAACAACTTCAGTATCATCATCATCGGTATTCTGAGATATCATCAGAGTATTTCTAGAGGTACATTGTAACATTGATGTGCTATCTAATGCCACTGCATTAGCAGTGCTTGCTCCTTTTATTTCAGCATGAACTGACAACTTTTTATAAGTAGCTTGAAACTGTCTAGGTGTTGGGTTATTATTGAAACCACCTTTTCTCCTGACAATACTAAAATATATTTCCAAATGATCCTGACTAATTTTGTAAGTCAGAACATATTTTAGTAAAGGCTTATCACATTCCACATAGGTAGAATAAAAACTTTTCAAACTTTCAGCACAAACTAAAAATCCGAGAAAACCCGTGTGCCTCACACTTTCTAAAATTGGTGTTCCATTAAGACATAACGATTTTATATATGTAACAGCTTTTTCTATGAAATCGAAAAAAGTTTTCTTAGTGGCTGGTGACAAAGGTTTTTGAAATGAATATTTTGCAAATCTGCTTCTGCTATTTAAAATGTCAAAATCATTAAAAATCCTGAGAAAATTTGCCATTCCTTCAGCTCCAATGAAATCTTCATGTTTCAAGTCATTGCATAAAAATAGAAGTGCATCAGAGACACTTTTGCTCAGGGTTTGTGTAGCAAGCTTCACTCTCATTTTTTCACGGACCCATCGGAGATCTCTCTTCTTCAATTTCGTAGCTGCATGAAGTCCCTCGTTTTCCTGAAGGTTCACCAAATTTTACAAATATTGCCATTTGATGGTTTTATCCTTCACTGTTAAAACCTTTTGGCTTCCCAAACAATTCCTAACTCATTTCACCATATGACACGGATCCAAGAACACAAATACTTTCTGTTGAGTGATGGGATGCAAAAAATAGGATTTTATTGCCTCTGCATTGTGCAGTGATGCACCTAAATGACGACACATGCTCATATTTGTTGCAGTGCCATCAAAAGTAATGGGTTACAATAAGGTCAGATTGATGTACAAACTCTAAACATTTCCGTACTAAGTTTGCCCTTTCTGTGGCACATAATCCATCCAGTAAGAAATAACCCACAGGTATTTTCCAGTGGCCATTAATGGCTACCAGCATATATACTAATGCCTCCTTAGCCATTGGAATGTCATCTGAATTTATACCAGTTCCTATATCAATATATCCCACTGTTTTGTCTCCAGTCCACTCAACACGTTTTCGGATAGCTATTTCGTCCATAACAAGGTTACAAATCACCTTCATTCCTCTATTTTTTGTTTCCTCAACTTTCATATTCAGTGCATGGATGGCTTCTTTTGTGAAACCTGGAGCTCCGTATATTGACTGGTACCATTTGGTTATTGTACTGGGGTGGGGAAGAGATGTATTAAACTCCTCTCGGAGAAAATTGTACGCTTTCGGAGAATAGAAGTTCAATGTCAAGGCAAACGATCTCAGTTGGGGATCATACTTTTGCCGGGATGGACCTTTCAATACTCTGCAACAAATTTCCAGCAGCACCAGGAAGTGAAGCCTGTTGAAATAACATCAACATTAAAAACATAATAATTGTAAATACTATAATATACAACATTCAATAAGAATTCAACCTTTGACATACACTTAAAAATTATAAGTACCCTCAGGGAAATGTTTTTTTGTATGATTAGAATAAGTGTTAGCAATTCCAGAAAAAATAACTGGCTCTGCAAAACAGAAGTACCAGTCGAACAGAAAGTAATAATTTACGTTAAACACAAAACATGGATTCCACTCATATAAAGTACTAATTCGTTTCCATTGTAAAGAAAGCAAGGCAAGGTTTCCCATATCTTGCAGTAATTTTTCATGTACAGGGGTCAGAAAGAAGAAAAAACAGGGATTGGTAAAAGCTCTTGCCAATCCCTGATAGCCATTTCCCAATCTTGGCCGGTAAAACGTTAATTTATGGCAGAGAAATTCTCATAAACTGTATTTTTTTTGATCGGTTGTAAAATGCTAAATGAAAAATTAAATAAACTGAGGGTTCCCCTACATCATACAATTTGTACATTATTTTTAAGCAGTAGGTAAACTACACCTATAGTCGGGTACAGTTTAACTGGGCAGTCAAAACATGCAACAAAAACTTTACGACCTGTCATCAAACAAGCCGACGCACATTAAAAACCTATAAAAATAAGTGATTCAATTTGCAGGTGAGATAGGACAGAGTAACAGTACTTTTAATGAGGTCGTAAAGTTTTTGTTACATTTTTTGTCTGCCCAGTAAAACTATACCCGACTATACCACCCCCTTAGTGCTTAAATAGCTATTGTTGCCCCAGGTGCACTTTGTCACCTTGGGGCCAAAAATGATATTTATGATTGGTCGTGTAAAAAAGTAATCATTATTTGAAATTTTTCTTATCTCTTATTTTTGAGAATAAAATTTAATTTTCAACTGTTTTTTATTATAATTACGCAGGCAGTTATATCTTTTCCCCAATTTTTTCACACAGGATAATTTCTCCAAACGTGAAAATGTATAACTAAGAAACTTTTCTTACCTTGATAGTATTTTCTGCATTTTCAGTGATAAGTCGCTATTCCCTCAAATACTTCATCAATGAATTCATATTGAAAATTTTCGATTTCAACCTTCTTCTTGATTGCTGCAGATTAACAACTTTTTTCCTCAGTGTGGAGACTGTAGATTTTATGATAGACCAACTTTTTTTGGCTGTTCTTGGATTCATTACATCTCTCAACTTAATATCACCGTAATAACTCAAAGACGGGATAATCTAAAAAAACAATTAAAACGTATAACTGTATTTATTCATAAATAACAAGTCCCTTATAAAACTATATTCAAAACATGCCCTGGTTCCAATGTTTTGTCAGCTTTTGCATTTTTCTAAAGCGCGATAACAGTTCAAATCAGAAAGTTCAATTCAGTAAGCAGATAATGTTAATTATGTATCATTTACAAATAAAAAAGACTTATTTTTGAAGCAATCTTCATAGTTATGAAATAATTTTTCTTACCTCCTTGAACTCGATGAAAATACTTTCTTCATGGAAGTATTACAAGTGTACGATGATAGCTCTTCTCTTTCAGGAGCAGTTTCAGTGGTTGAAGATTCAAAATTTACGTCAACCTCTTTTACAGCATCTGTCGAAGATGAGGAAGATTTCTCACAATCCTGTGGCTCTTGAATCAATACTTTTTTCCTAAAATTATAAAAATAATTCATAGAAGTTCGATGAAATTTGAAAATTAATTAATATTAAAAAATTTGATGAATGACATTTATTTATATTTTTAACCAACCTTTTTGGTGCGGGTTTTTCTTCTGATGAAGAGTCTGATACTGCAATTTCACTTGCAGTCTCTGTGTGTCCTGACGAAGAAAAGGATGCAAGGTCTTCTTTATCAGAGTTAGAACTTTCTCTATTTTCTTCCAGCAGAAGTAATTCAACATCAACTTCAGGAAAATTTCGAATGTTCACAGAATCTTGCAGAATATTTGTCCTAAAAAAGATTACATGAATTAGTAAGTGCTATCTTCAGATAAAGACTATTCCACGTTCTGTAGAGAATATCCAGTGGAGGACTGCGAAATCTGACAAAAAACTTCTTTGCCTAACGCAGTATTACAATATTATTATTAAATTATTAGTTTCTGGATATTTATAAATTATTATTTACATCCACTTACATCTGTAGCATTGCCAATATTGTACAATAAAAGCCACAAAATTGGCATCTGTTCATTTTCTCCAGGTTTTGCAGTACAGAGTAAATATAGGTATCAGTCACAAACAGTTAAGTAAACAGCAATAGAAGGGCCTTTATTTTTGTTGCTTGCTTACCTTTGTCGTGAAGGTCCCGGTTCAAGGTAGCTCTTTGAGGAACTGCTCCTTTTTTCAAACACCTTTTGCCAGAAGGAGTGGTATAAAAATCTTCAGGTGAGAAATGAATCGCACAAATATAAGTGTAAACACTCAAATCACATGCACTATGAATATCAATACCCATAATACTTAACCACTTTCGTTTTGTTTGAAAATCCTTAGGAACCCTGTTAAAAGCAGAGCAATATTATAATCATTTCAGAGTTCGCAGGAAAAAAACCACTTAAACTACGCTCATGTGAATTGTTTACTTACTGATGTAATGACAGAGCATCTCCTACAACGTACTTTCTCTACAAATAAAGCACTCTCTAGTCATATTGCAGTTGATTAAAGACACGAAAAATCAAAAAATCAAGATACACAACACTAAAATCACAGAAAACCACAGCTAAACCTTCAGATTAGACGGCTAAAACCAAACGAAAACAATGGCGGCCGTTGACATTTCAGAATTCGCACGTTTCAACCCCTCCAAAATAACAAGAACCAATGAGAGTGAACGACTCGGTAAACATTTTTCAGATTAGTAAATATTACATGTATTCCGGGATGTCGTTTATGTCTTTGTTTATCTGAGGTTTTCAATAGCGCTCGACGTTCGCTAATATCAGGTTACGCTATGAAACGTAATACCACGTAATACGGTTTGACGCACTCTGGATTTTTACGGAGTTATGGCACGCAGATTCCGAGGCCCAAAATTGAGGTTATAATTTTCTTAACAAAGACACTTGTCTAGGGGTTATGTTTAATAACTTTTTCATCATTTTTTTGAATAGGTATTTTGGTAAGTACGAGTGGGCTTTTGCGACGTTAATATGAAAATTAGGTATATTTTATTTGAAAAATATTTTTTTCCAACAATATGAATATTTTCTCATTATGGAAGAAATCTTGGAGGCAATTATTTTGGGAGAAGGCAATAATGATAACATTGAATATGCTATTATGAATAATATTCTAGTAGAAGTAGGACACCTAAGGCGGGTAGATGGAGCAGATTTTAATTTGAGTACTATGCTTGAAAATGAAATAGTAAATAAATTTCGTTTTCAAAGGCCACATATTATTAGATTAGTAGAAACTCTGCAACTGCCTGAAATTATTAGAACTAGAAACGGAAATTGTGTTAGTGGTGAGGATATTCTCTTTATTAAACAGCTAATTATACTCATTAATTCATGTTGCATCTATAGAGGTGTGACTGGACTATGCATATTGCTAAGGAGACTGGCCTACCCCAACAGATTAAAAGATCTGGAGACCTTATTCCAGTTATCGGCCCAAAGCCTGTCGGAAATTATAACCCACGTTGCAGAAATAATATGGGAAAACAACGGACATCTGCTACAAAATTTGCAGACCTTACAGTGGTTAAATATAGATCGATTAAGATATTATGCACAAGTAAGCTTCATATTTTTTCCATATTCCTCTTTTATTAATATCTTTCTATCCAGGCTATTCAAGCAACGGGTGGGGCTATACCCAATTGTTGGGGATTCATTGATGGAACGGCAAGATTCATTTGTAGACCATCTCTTCAGCAAGAGGAGTATTATTCTGGACATAAAAGACAACATTGTCTTAAATATCAGAGTGTGCTTTGCCCTGATGGCATAATGACGCAGGGATATTCCGCGATAGCCGATTGTACGATCAACTGGAGGTAGTTGCTGTTTACCACCCCAATAATGAAAAATTTATATTATATGGAGACCAAGCTTATGGAGTGCAAGAACTGCTTCTGTGTCCATATCCTGCCGCTAGACAAGGTGAATTACCCCCACACCAACAGAATTTTAATAGATCAATGAAAGTCTGAAGGACATCTGTTGAATGGGGTTTTCACAAAATATCTTCAAATTTTGCATTTTTAGATTTTAAGAAGAATCAAAAATTACTGGTACAAAATTTGGAGGTTCTCTATAAAGTGGGTGTTCTGTTAACAAACTGTCATATATGTCTATATGGTAGTCAAGTTTCTCAGTATTTTCAAACTGAACCCCTACAATTAGAAGAATACTTCAATCGAATTTAAGTACCCCCAACATTTTTATCCATTGTACCTCATACTTGTAAATAAATTATATTTAATTTTATAGAATTTATTAAGGAATTATACATATTAGTTGAAAATAAACTATTAAAATTTTATTTATTTCACATCCTAATGCTGAAGCAAATTAGTAACGGTACTAGAAAGAAAATTTATTGTTGTAAAAGTCTTTCCAACATGATCTGCTGGGTTTCAATTATTTTAATGCTCTGTTCTCGTTCCTTCATTTCAAGCTTTAATTTTTCTTTTTCTAATTCAAACTTTAAGTTTCTTTCTTTTATTTCCACGGTTAACCGATCCTCGTCTAGTTTTAATTTTCTTTCTTCTATATTCAGTCTTCTCTCCTCGAATTCCAATTCTTTCATACGAATTTCGCATTGTCTCTCTTCTTTGTTGGTTAAATAATCCAAGGCACTTCGCCTCAGAGTACCGCTTTTGTTTGTCCTTTTCCTAGATGGACCTAAAAATGTATTTAAATTTTTAAACTTTAGGAATGTACCCTGTATTTACGGACATTCATGTGTGTAAGAACTGTCTAAATGTTACCAAATTAATAATATAATTTTGTTTTTTTTTTTATCCATTTAATCAATGCTATGTTAGGGGTTTTTACTCTCTATATTTCTACCCATAGTCATCATATAAACACAATATAAAAATTATACATTGTATATAAATAAATACCCATTACCTAAAACTTTGGAAGGTCCACTTTGTACAGGTTTCTTTGAAGTTGTGTCGAGTAGAATATTTGAAGCGCACATTATTGGGCACGTTGTAAGAGTAACATCACTTTCTTGAGTCACTAAAAAATAAACAATTGTGTTAAAAAAAATAGTAATTTAGTCTCAGAAGTACCATGAAATTAATAATATATATTTAATTAATTTGGTAATACACTTACGATAATCATGATCTACACGCACTTCAACTTCCACAGCAAAATCCATTTCTGAAAAACTATTGCTTATTTCCATTTATGGCGTTGGGCATGTTTCATCTGTCGCACATTTCGCCTGTGGCTCTTTCATCATTTCCTTAGCACACTTCTCCCTTGCAATTTGACCAAGCTGTGCAATTTTCTTTTCTTTTGACACCTTAGTTTTTTTTTCTTCAATATTAAATTCGTTGCAAATGGAAAACATTTCCTGTAAGAGAATATCCCTTTCAGAGTATACTCCTTCTTTTCCTGACCTAAAATGGAATGGAAAAAATTATATAGATATACCATTACCAAACCAAATTATATAGATATCTTGTAACTACAAATATATAACTTCATTTTGTATTTTAATTTACGTACTCTATGAATATTACTTACTGTTTTTCGATTCCCAAATTTTTCTGGATCCACAATTCTAACATTAAAGAAACGTGATCTTTTAACGTTCGAATTGAAAAAGTTTTACCGGTTATGGATTCTAAATTTTTCTGCACTTCAGACCACTTTTCCGTGTCTTTCAAAGGATTTTGAGAAATCATTTCTCTCAAAAGGGCTAAATCGTCATCGGGGTGAAACCTTTGTCTCTTTCAGATATTTTCTTTATTTGACATTTTCGTATTTACTTTCAAGAACAATAATTATTATATATCAACTGCAGGAGGAATTAACGTAAATATAACCATAACCTAATCACATCACAATCACCTGCACCCGAGAATAGGGCATCTCGGCATCTGCACGTGACGTCACATTTTTCAAGGTCGTGGCTTGGAGGATATACAAATAAATAACATAACCTTAACCATAACAGAAACAAGGCACATTTATATCTATTTGGGTTTTTATTTCCTCACATTTTACTGAAAATGCCAAGTTTTTGTATGGTAGTTGGTTGTGGAAGCAACGGGGCGAGAGATGCTGTCAGTTTTTTTTCGAATTCCCTCAGTTTTTAACAATCATAAACAATTTACTCAACTTGCCTGTGATAGACGGAATGCTTGGATAAATGCCTTAAAAAGGGACGATCTAACCAAATCAAAGATTGATTATGGTAGAATATGCTCCAAACATTTCATTTCAGGTAATACTTTACACTATTCGTATCTAATAAATACATGGATGTACCTAAATTATTGTTTCGTAAGTATGACAAATAAATATATTTAGGTAAACCTTCAAAGTTAGAAGATCACAATAACCCAGACTGGATACCGTCTTTAAATATGGGTTATAAATCTATTAGCTTATCAAAACCTTCTAGTAAAAATAGATTTGTTAGAATGGAGAAAAGGAAAAGATTACGAGACGATGTAGAGGTTGCAGTGAATTTTGAAATTTTGCTTTTGCATGATTTTTTTGTCTACATCAATAAATATGTAGGTTGCACGTTTAATATGATTTATTTTGTTTTCAATTATGAAATGGTTGATATTCAAATATTAGGAAGATAATGCTTTGCTCTTTCCTGTGCCTTTGTTTTATATGTGATACGAACGTTTAAATATTTGCTTTGCTATACTTTTTTGAATAGGTAGGTATGGTGCTTTAAAAAATATTTTAGAGTAGATTATGTGTACATTTACATTTCAGAAAATTATTTTATTTTTAGAGGTTGGGAAATCTTTTTGAAAACATATTATGCTTTTTATAGATAGTTCTTTTTTCAGCAAACCAGATTAGGTCAAAGACCACCACCAGAATCTGTAAATCCTGAAATTGAACATGAGGCAGATACAGAAACTAATATAATATTACAACAAAAAAATGAAATAGAGAAATTACGTAAAGAAATTTTAGAACGAGATACAAAAAATTATGAATTACAGGAATTAGTAAATAAATTTAAATATGATATGGAATACTTTAAACAGAATAATAATTTTACCTTATATTATACAGGTCTTCCGGAATTCCAATACGTAAAATGTTTGTATGATGTAATTGAGATATATTTACCGAATATATGTGCTATTTCAAAATTTGCCCAGGTTATATTAACATTAATGAAATTACGGCTAAACTTACCTTTCAAAGACTTAGGCTTTAGGTTTCACATCCATCATACAACAGTAGCTCGTATATTTTATAGAACAATTGATATTCTTTATGGTCGATTGAAGGTAGTAGGTTAGCCTTAAAAGTGATATATTCATAACAAAACATATTATTTTTAGAGCTGTATTATATGGCCTGAGCGTAAAGATATCATGGAAAATATGCCTCGTTGTTTTCAGGAAAATTTTGGAAATAAGACTACAGTCATTATTGATTGTTTCGAAATTTTTATAGAACGATCTTCAAATTTAGAAGCAGCTGCTAAAACTTGGTCAAATTATAAGCATCACCACACTATAAAGTTTTTAATTGGCAGTACACCTCAAGGTTCTGTTTGTTTTATTTCAAATGCTTATGGAGGTAGAGTGAGTGATAAATTTATTACGGAAGATTGTGGCTTCTTAAATAAACTTCAACCTGGTGATCTTGTAATAGCAGATAGAGGATTTCTCATAACAAACTCGGTTAAAATGTGTTTTGCTGAAGTAGTGACTCCAGCTTTTACTAAAGGGAGAAAACAGTTATCTGCGAAAGAAATTGAAACTACAAGAAAGACAGCAAACATTCGAATTCACGTTGAACGAATAATTGGCATGCTTCGTCAAAAATATATGATTTTAAAAGATATTTTACCATTACAGATGCTGAAAGAAAAATCAAGCTATGAGGACCAATTTATTTTAATAGATAAAATTGTTGTTGTCTGTTGTGCTCTTATTAATTTATGCCCTGCCATAGTACCATTAGATTAAATGTCTCCTAGAAAAATACATTCATTATTATTTTATTTTATGCACCTTGCGCACCTGCTCTTTAGTTTTCAACGACTTTCAATTCTATAGACATAGGCATACATATTTGTTTTACTCCCTGTTTTGAGACATTAAAACATTCTTTTATTCTTTTTCGTGCAAAAAAAATTAAAACTAGCAAACAGCACAGAAATAAAATATTTACATGTTATGCATGAGTTTATTAACATATCTTGTTGTGAACTAACATATTTACAATAAAATATTTATTAGTTCATTTTAATTACAACTATCCAATAATACAACATAGAACCATTTTATAGATTAAGAATAATAACTAATTCAAGAAATCAACAAAATTATTCCTATACCACATATGAAAATATAACGTGATCAGTTTGGGATGCGAAAACCCATTTCACACAGGAAGGGAATTATGTATACTTACATTTAAGCGAACATACATATCTACAAACAACTATGGTTAGGACAGGTGCCACCCATTAAATTAAGGAGGAAAGTATCATAACTTTGAAATGAGTTGTCTAATAATATATTTTTCCGAAAATCGTTCGTAAATATTGACATTTCTGACAAAATTTCTAAAACAAAAGTCAATATTTCCTTGCAGTTAGTCATTGCCAGGCAACGAAAAATAACTGTTTCACAACTAATGATTATTTTCTACTTTTATATGTTGTTTATGTGTATAAACTAGTAAACAATAAATAACAGTCAACACCATAGCAACCATTCCATGACTTTCCCAATTACAATGATTTTTACAAATATAAAAATTAATTTGTCAAATGAATTGTCAAATTTAAAAAAATATTATTCAAATAAAATTCCATTAAAAGAAAGTGTTGGATAAAATTTTGTATTGCACACGTGTGTAATTGCACATTAGTCACTTAAGAAAATTAGCCACTCGACCTAACGGTCTCGTGGCTAACTTTTTCTTGCGTGACTAATGTGCATAATTACACACTAGTACAATAAATAACTATTCTTTACAGTTATTATTTATGTACTACGAAAATGATTAAAACTTCTGTTAAATTTGACAATTTAATATTAATACGTTTCCATAGTTACGCAATAAATGTTACTAAGAGTTTCATGGCAATACTTATTTATGAATAAAATTAATCATGCTTTTTCAAAATTAAACAAGATTTTAATTTCTTTCGTTTTTTAAACGATTTTCGGAAAAATAGTATGTATACCTCGTACGAAAAGCCACATTCCTGGACTCCGTGTTGCTTGTCTCGGCTTGCGCCTCGACAACCAATCTTCACAGTCGTCCGGGAATGTTACACTTTTCCTACTAGGTATACAATATACTATTTGCACACATTTGAAATTTTGCAGAAGTAGTTACATAAAACACCCCTTTAAAAATGAATTTCAGACTAATAAAAGAAACCATTTATTACTGTTCATAAACAAAGAACTATTATCGCAGCACATAACGCATAATTTAATAGGGTATTTCCGAGGGTATTTCACTTTAAAGATTGAGTAGGTATATTGTCATTAGTCAACAATTTCTTCTTGAGGGGCAGGCCAGTGTTCAGTTTCATTACCTCTTGTGTAAAACTTTCCCAACAATTCAGGTACTATTACATTATAGAAGAACATCGAAGCAGTTTTACTTTCTGCTTCCCAAAAAGTCTCATTTAAATATATCCGTTCCATAATAAACTTATTTTTATTCCAAACAACAAAGTCGCAATAACCTAACCTAGTGATGCCTAACTGCATTTGTATTTGATAATAATAAGCATGATTTTCACTCAGGCGGCTTTCCCCATCCAAATTTTGTATTCCCACTTTTTTCAAGACTTCCATGTCTGTCACATCCAAGTCTTTAGCACAATATGGACATTTTATTTCCACACATCCTAATCCACAACAATCGCAGGAAACTAGACCATCTGGTGAAGCTCCAAAATGAGGAAAACTGGGGTTTATACATAAACCTACTGGTTCTGCACCAAAACCCTCGTGACTATGTTCCATATGCGACGTATAACTATTTAAAGCTTCCTTTTCATGCTCACACCCATATATTGTAGCTTTTGTCTTAAATCTTGTTCGAAAAGGATAACATATTGCCTTTATTAAAGAGTGTGAGGGTTTATGTAAATTGGTTCGGCAAACGGCTTTAAATTTAGAAGCCGTTATACGACCCGCTCTATAATTGAACCATGCCTTTGAACTAGCCTGTTTATTAGTTGCCTTTTCAATTTCCTTGCATGAATCTATTGAAATTTGAAAGTCCAGCTGTGATCCTAGAAATAATTAAATTATGAATGGGCACTAAATGTTTTAAGGGGCATTACTTACCAATTTCCACTAATTTCTCCAACGTTTCTTGTTCATATTCAAGTTTATATAAGCTACTGAACATGTGGGTGGTCCTTTCATTGTGCATTTCTTTAATTTCTTCTGAAAATGGTGGGACGATAGCATGCAATACACATCCTTTTCTTGTTTCTTTTAAATTCATTAACATTAAATTCATTTCTTCCTTACTTAAAGGTGGTACTTCTGTTAATTTTTTCTCTCGTATATATAAAGGTTGATTTACATTAGATTTGGACGTCGAGGGTATTGCAAAATCGATATCGGCAGCTCTCTTTGGTTCAGAAGCTTTGGATGGGACAACCCAGCAAGCTTTTATATCTGTCGGTGATATTTCAAGAGACCTTCTATGTGCTACATCTAAGTAAAACAATACAGCACAAACATGAGTACATGTTTCGCCTAGCCCTGCCATGCAATTGCAGTGAGCGCATATTATACTACCATCACTTTTTGTTACAATCCACGGTTTTAAAAATTGCTCACTTAGTTTTTGGGAATGCATAACCTGTAAAAAAGTAGAATAATGCTTGACATGCTTAAACCTCAACTATAGTAACTTACTCTTCCCAATATCAAGAAGTTTTCATACATTTTCTTTACATGTATATTTTTAACCCATCCACAAGTAGCTTGTTTGTAGGCATCAAGTCCTTTATAAGCTTTAAAATCTTCATGGGTGTACGCACTCTTAGTATATAGTAAATAATTAACAATATCTGGATATATCGTCTTGGGAAAATCTTCGATTTTACTACTGCATTGTTTGATGTCTACCAAGTACGGATCTATACCAATTACAGCGATTTTTTCCCTATATCTAACCGCACTTTCAGCGTCTAAGGTGTAGTAATAATCACTAAACATTATTAAAATAAAATTTTTGTTATAGGCACACAAACTAAGCAAATATAGCGTTCACAATAAACTGAAACTTTTCACACAATGCTATCCAAATGCGTTTAGGTTATGGTATCTGCTTTGTTTATCCTCCAAGCCAATTAGCCACGCCCATATGATCACGTGCCGCAGATGCTTTATTATATCCATTCGGATAAAGTTGGCAATCTTCGGTACGACATTATCGTAAAATATGCTTACGTTATCAATCGCAAATTACGTCAGGCGGTAAGTTATTAACGGAAGATCATCAAGTGTACCTCTGACTCTGCTATTTCTACCATAACTGTGTGGGCAAGAAATAATAATAGTTGTTGTGGATCTGCTACTTTGGAAAATATTGATTTTGCACCATCAGAATTGAGCTGTGAACCTCAACCATTGAATTTTCCTGTTGAAAGTTTATGTGGTGAAGAAATGCCTATTAGAAATGGACAATGAGGTTTTTCAGTTTGACGACTCCATAATTTTACTTTCTGAATTTGAAGAGAATGATACAGATTGCGATGATGATATGATTCTAATTGAACCTCCGAATGAACTTTCATCAAGTAATTTAATCTCTGATATAACAGAATGGGCAGTAACAGACAGAATTCCTCATAGTTCTCTAAATAACCTTTTGAAAATTTTGAGAAAACATTTACCGATGAAAACCTTCCCGCAGACTCTAGAACTTTACTAAAGACACCTCGACAAACGGTTACAAAAAATGTTGATCCTGGTGCGTATTATCATTTTGGTCTAAAAGAAAAAGTTATTCTTTTGCTAGAGAACAATGGTGATAAAAATATTGAAATCTGTAAAATTGTAGTTAATATTGATGGTTTACCTATTAGTAAAAGCTCAGGTAGCCAGTTATATCCAATTTTAATTTCATTGTTTCCAAACGGTGATTTTGTAACAGTAGTTCGTGTATACCATGGATATTGTTATGTGCTGCCCTCTAACGAGGAAAATATGTGATTAAGTCCCTGTTCAAGGTGAAAGGAAACCTGTTATTGTGTTACTCCCTGACTAGTAGGGTGGCGCCGTCTATGAGCCAATTGACGAACGGTCATCTATTACATGGTAGAAAACTCTGTAGGATTCCAGAAAATTGTGGAATACTGTGGTACATTTCTATGGGTGTATATAAGGAGGTGAATCCAGCAGATGGGGGAACAGTACATTTTAGTGAAGTATAAAGAAGAATTCTGTTCAGTGAAGTAAACAGACAGAGAGTTTTTAGGTTAGACAAGAGTTGACAAGTTTAGGAAGAAAAGTAAAATACATAGTGTTTTAAAAGTAGTGAATTTATATTAGATTAAGTTATTATTAGTTGTGTGATTGTTAAGTATTTACTAGTGTAATTTTAGTGATAAATAAAATAATGGTTAGTGAAAATTCTTGTTGCAAGTTATTTGAATCCACAAAGTGTTTACTGAAAATTGTAAGCACGTAACATTTGGTGTCAGAAGCGGGATTGCAACAGAATTTCTGAAGAATTCGACGAAGTTCCATAGTGTTCTATTTGGAAACCACTGGAGATAATGAAGTGAGTCGAACTGGAAAGTGATATAGACATTAGACGAGACTTATTTGTGCTACTGTGAAAAAATTTCTGCAACATTCTGTTTAGAAATTAGTGTAGTTTTATTTAAGTGCTTTCAACTGAGAAGTGATATAGACTTTAAATAAAATTTGACTTGTACCTGGCAAAGACTTGTTAGTGTTGTTTGTTAGTTTTTGAATGGAAACAAGAAGCATGGCTGCTGAGAAACAAATACAAGACATGTTCGCTGCATTTAGAAAAATGATGCTAGAAGAGAAAGAAGAACAAGAAAAACGACGTCAAGAAGAAAAAGAAGAGCAAGAGAAACGACGCCAAGAAGAGAAAGAAGAACAAGAGAGACGTCAAGAAGAAAAAGAAAGAAGACATCAAGAAGAAAGGGAAGAACAAGAAAGAAAACGTCAAGAAGAAAAGGAAGAATTGAGAAAAATTATACAGGTGCAACAAGATGCTATCCTGTCAGCCACTAATGAGGTCAAGGAAAAAGTAGATAAAGTTGAACAAAAAGTTGGTAACGTCGAAGGAGAAATTAGTGACATTAAGGGAAAAGTTACCGACGTAGAAGGAAAAGTGACTACAGTCGAAGAAACAGTTACTGGTGTCGAAGAAAAAGTTACTGGCGTCGAAGAAAAAGTTACTGGCTTTGAAAAAAAGTTACTGGTGTCGAACAAAAAGTTACGGGCGTCGAAGGGAAAGTTACCGATATAGAAGGAAAATTTCAGGTAGTTAAGGGAGAGGTAGAACAACTTAAGCGACAGTTAAGAGCGCAAGGAGGCCAGCTAGTATTATCGTCAGGTCCTCGATTACAACCGCCTTCCTTTGATGGTCAAACTTCTTGGTCAACCTACAAAAGACAATTTGAGGCAGCGGCATGCGCAAACAATTGGAGCAATGAAGACAAGGCTATGGCATTGGTGCTAGCATTAAGAGGTCAAGCATCAGAGTTACTTCAGACTATTCCAGTGACGCAGCAACGGGATTTTAAAGTTTTGGAGGCTGCGCTAGATCTAAGATATGGCGACCAACACCTCGCCCAGGTATACCGGACTCAGCTCAAATCACGCACACAAAAGGCTGGGGAAAGTTTACAAGATTTTGAGGCAGCTGTTGAGCGACTGACGTACCTGGCTTACCCGGATGCACCCAAAGAATTCCAGGAACAATTAACAGTTGGTACTTTCATCGATGGCATAAGAGATGAGGAGATTAGGCGAGTCCTTAGATTATCTCGACATAAGATTGATAGCGAAGCCTTGATCCATGCCCTCGAAGTTGAAGCCGCTTATAAAGAGACTGCACGTCCGAGAGTACGAGCCATGAAGGTAGAAGAAGAGGACCATTTAGAAAAATCAAATATGGAATCTTTGATGGCCGACATACACAAAATGATAAGCCAGTTGACGACCAAACCAGATGCTCCAAGGAAGCAGGAAAGAGAGCAGAACGATGAACAGCCAAGGAAGGTGATTCGTTGTTATAAGTGTGGCAAACCAGGGCATATTAAGCGAAACTGTCGGAAGCGGAACCCTGAGCGAGTAAATGCCGCAATGACTGAAGAGCCGCAGGAAAACTAAAGATAGCCAGCACCTTGGGGGCTGTGCTGGCTGGTGAACACGGTGCCCCCAGAGAGATACGGGTTTCCCAGATTAGAAGAGTCCCGAGTAGTCTGCTTTTGGATCGCTATGTAAACAAAAGGAGATGTATCTTCACTATCGACACAGGTGCCACGTCGTCAATAGTGCGGCCCGGATTTTTATCAGGAATAAAAGTTGATAAAAGCCAAAATGGATTGGTCGTTCGAACAGCCACAGGAGACAGGGTAAGGGTTCATGGAGAAGTTGACCTAGATCTGCAGTTTGGACGCCTGTGCTTTAGTCATAGGGTTATTGTGGCTGACATCACTGATGATTTCATTTTGGGGCTGGATGTTATGGGAGTACAAGATCAATTTGTACTTGACGTGGTAGAACGAGTTCTAAAGATTGGAAATGAAGAATTTATTTTGTCAACAGCAAATGACCGATTTCAAAAAAAGTGAGGCTACTGACGGCTCAGACAATCAAGATTCCTGCCCGTTCAGAACAAATAATCGAGGCCATTCTGGAAGGAAACTCTGGTGGATACCGTGTTGGCCTTGTTGAAAAAGATGATTCAATTAAGACAGAAAATGTAGTCTTAGCAAGAACTCTAACTCGGACAAAAGACAAAATTCCAATTAGAGTGGCTAATTTAAATTCCCACTCAGTGACTTTCAAGGAAGGCGAGGCAATAGGATCCTACGGACCAGTCCAGTGGATAGCAAGGTGCGAGGAACAAGGGGAGAAATGTTCGCCAACCAGCGTAGACAGGGAAGTTGTGACTTTGTTGAGTACCCAGTTTGAACACCTATCTGAGGATGAACGTAGAGAGGCAATCAAGTTTTTGGAAAAAGAAAGTACGGTATTTGCCAAAAACACAGACATCCTCACGAAAACTGATATAGTACAGCATCGGATAGACACTGGTGATTCAGCCGCCATCCGCCAACAACCTAGGAGGTTGCCACTAAACAGGAAGAAGCTGCTGCGATGGTTCAAAAGATGCTACAAGATGGAGTAATTGAGGAATCAACCAGTCCCTGGTCATCACCGGTAGTTTTAGTTGCCAAGAAGGACGGAACTTTGAGATTCTGTGTCGACTACCGGAAGCTGAATGATGTTACGAAGAAAGACAGCTATCCACTACCACGAATTGACGATACATTAAGTACGCTGGCAGGGTCACGATGATTTTCAACTCTAGACCTTCAAAGTGGGTATTGGCAGGTGGGACTTCACCCTGACGACAAGGAAAAGACTGCCTTTTCAACAGGTAGTGGTTTATATCAATTCACCGTGATGCCTTTTGGACTTTGCAATGCGCCAGCTACTTTTGAAAGATTGATGGAATTTGTACTCCGAGGACTAACTTGGAAGACGTGCTTAGTTTATCTTGATGACGTAATTGTTATGGGACGAAACTTCAGGGAACATTTGGAAAATCTTCAAGAAGTATTTGGGAGAATCAGAAATGCACACCTAAAGTTGAATCCAAAGAAGTGTCTACTATTCCAAAAAGAAGTGAAATTCCCTGGACATGTCGTATCTTCGGAGGGAATACAGACAGACCCGGACAAGATCTCTGCCGTACGTGATTGGCCAAGACCTTCAAATGTTCACGAATTACGAAGCTTTCTTGGCCTCTGCACTTACTATAGACGTTTTGTGGAAGGATTTGCGGATATAGCAAAGCCACTACACCAGCTAACGGAGGAGAAAGTTAAATATCAGTGGACACCGGAGTGTGAAACATCATGGAAGAAGCTGAAAGCAGCGTTATGCAGTAGTCCTGTGCTAGCATATCCCCAACAAAAGGGCCTCTATATTCTTGACACAGATGCTAGCAACTCCGCAATTGGATGTGTACTATCTCAAGTCCAAAATGGAGAGGAAAAAGTAATCGAGTATTTCAGTAAGGTACTGTCCAAACCAGAGAGGAATTATTGTGTAACAAGGAAGGAACTATTGGCCATTGTTAAGTCCGTGGACCATTTTCACAAGTACCTCTATGGCCAACATTTCAAAATCAGAACCGACCATGCTGCATTAAAATGGCTATTGCAACTGAAAACCCCAGAAGGTCAACTGGCTCGCTGGATAGAAAGACTGCAGCAATATGACCTCACAATCGAACACCGACCTGGAAAGTCTCATAAAAATGCAGATGCTCTGTCAAGAAGACCGTGCAAAGATGACTGCAAGCACTGCTATCGGGTTGAAAAAGCACAGGGCACGGTAATAGTAAACACAGTTCAGGTAGATGTTCCAGATGATTGGACAAAGGAAGTTCTAAGACGAGAACAAATGGATGACAGCGTAATTGGTCCTATATTAAGGGCAAAAGAAAAAGGAACGCGACCGGAATGGAAGGATGTTTCGGACAAAAGTGTGGAGCTGAAGGCACTGTGGGCACAATGGGACTCCCTTAAGGTTGTAGATGGGCTATTAAAGAGAGCATGGGAAAGTCCAGATGGGAAGGAAGTTACCATGCGTCTGGTGATACCCAGCTGTCGGATCCCAAAAGTACTTCAGGAAATACATGATGGAGTGTCCGGGGGACTTTTTGGTATGGATAAGCCATTGGCTAAAGTACGGGAACGATTTTATTGGATAAATAGCCGTCAAGATGTGGAGGCTTGGTGCCGCAAATGCAAGGCTTGTGCAGCTACCAAAGGGCCACAGACGAAGAGCAGGGGCCAAATGAAGCAATATAACGTCGGAGCTCCTTTTGAGAGGATTGCTATAGATGTAGCGGGCCCATTCCCAGTGACAGATGATGGGAATAAATACATCCTGGTCGCTATGGACTATTTTAGTAAATGGCCGGAAGCCTATGCCATTCCGAATCAGGAAGCAGTTACTGTTGCTCGAGTTTTGATGGATAACCTTGTATGCCGAATTGGTGTACCCCTGGAGCTACATTCCGATCAAGGGAGAAACTTTGAGTCGGCGGTATTTCAGAAAATTTGTGAGTTGCTGGGCATTCACAAGACTCGGACAACCCCTCTTCATCCCCAGTCAGATGGAATGGTGGAACGACATTATAAAACCATGAAGGAACATCTTTCTAAGGTAGTTCACAAGAACCAGCGAGATTGGGATCGACATATACCATTTTTCTTAATGGCATACAGGGCTGCCATTCATGAGACGACTAAACAGACACCGGCTCGTGTAATATTTGGGCACGAGATCAGACTGCCATGTGATTTGATGTTTGGTACACCAGATAAGAAGCCACTGTCCGTGGATGACTATGCAGATGAAGTTAGTCAACAGCTCAGGAATGTCCACGAATTGGTTCGAAACCAAGTTAGCATAGCTAGTGACAGAATGAAGGCTCGCTATGACCGGAAGGGAACGTCAGCAGGATTCAAGGAGGACGATCTGGTTTGGCTATATAACCCACAGCGAAAGAAGGGAAAATCTCCGAAGCTTCACCCACCATGGGAAGGACCGTATTCAGTCATCACTCGGATCAATAACGTTGTTTACCGAATTCAACGTAGTAAGAAGTCCAAGATGAAGATCGTGCACTTGGATAGGTTGGCGAAGTATGAAGTATGTTGGGGAATCTGAATTGCCTGACCGGGACGTTCAGGCTTAAGGAGGGGGCAGTGTTATGTGCTGCCATCTAACGAGGAAAAGATGTGATTAAGTCCCTGTTCAAGGTGAAAGGAAACCTGTTATTGTGTTACTCCCTGGCTAGTAGGGTGGCGCCGTCTATGAGCCAATTGACGAACGGTCATCTATTACATGGTAGAAAACTCTGTAGGATTCCAGAAAATTGTGGAATACTGTGGTACATTTCTATGGGTGTATATAAGGAGGTGAATCCAGCAGATGGGGGAACAGTACATTTTAGTGAAGTATAAAGAAGAATTCAGTTCAGTGAAGTAAACAGACAGAGAGTTTTTAGGTTAGACAAGAGTTGACAAGTTTAGAAAGAAAAGTAAAATACATAGTGTTTTAAAATTAGTGAATTTATATTAGATTAAGTTATTATTAGTTGTGTGATTGTTAAGTATTTACTAGTGTAATTTTAGTGATAAATAAAATAGTGGTTAGTGAAAATTCTTGTTGCAAGTTATTTGAATCCACAAAGTGTTTATTGAAAATTGTAAGCATGTAACAATATAATGTTAATGTTTTTCTTAAAGATTTTGTTGACGATGCCATCTGCTTAACTAATCATGGTATTAATTTCAACAATAAGAGAATTAAATTTGAAATAAAAGCCTTTCTGTGCACCCGCACCTTTAGCACCCTTTAGCACCCGCTAAAAGTTTCATACGTTGCACAAAAGGTCATACCGGCTACTTCACCTGTTCAAAATGTTGCGTTGAAGGCGACTTTATTAATAACAGAGTTTGCTTCCCGGACATTAATTCTTCTCCAAGAACTGATGAGGATTTTGTCAGTCATAAACACAAAGAGCATCATATAGGCACAAGTATTTTAACTACCCTTCCTAATTTTGGCATGGTGAGCTCTTTCCCTCTTGATTACATGCACCTAATATGCTTAGGTGTAGTTAAGAAATTAATTTTTAATTTGTGGTGTACTGGTAAACCTCCTTATAAATTACCTGCTATAAAAGTAAATTTAATATCTCAAGGTTTATTGTTACAGAAGAAAAACATACCCTTAAGAGTTTTGTCGGAAACCTCGGACATTGAATGAAATAAAACGTTGGAAGGCGACTGAATTCCGTCAGTTTTTATTTTATACAGGCCCAGTTGTTTTGAAACCTGTCTTACAAAAAAAATATTACATTAACTTTATGTCACTGTATGTTGCTTGTTCATTTCTAGTTTGCCCAAGTTTATCTACTGAGGAAAATAGGACTTACACCCATTCTTTACTTATATATTTCGTAAAGTCATTTTCAGTACTTTATAGAGAAGAATTTTTATCTCATAATGTACATAATTTGCTTCATATTACGAATGATGTAAAAGACTTTGAAAGTCTGGACTCTTTCAGTGCTTTTCCTTTTGAGAATTACTTGCAGTAATTGAAAAAGCTTATTAGAAAGTCTGAAAAACCTGTTCAACAGATTGCTAGAAGGCTGAGTGAAGCAGAAAGTGTACAACTAATAAGAAATCTAAAATCAATAATCCTCCCAAAGAGCATTATTGTGGGCCATTAGTACCAAATACTTTTTCTCCTCAGTATGCGCAATTGTGGCTTCAAAATTTCACTCTAAAAAACATTTCTCCTGATAATTGTTGTGGGCTCCAGGATGGTTCAGTTATTATAATAAGTAATTTTGCCACCGATGGAGAAGGTAATACTGTAATTATTGGGAAAGAGTTCAAATGGAAAAAGGATTACTTTACTGAGCCTTGCCCCTCTTCTTTGTTAGGCGTATTTGAAGTCAAAGATTTAAGTGAAAATCTTTCATATTGGTCACTAGCCGAAGTTGCTATTAAATATGTTAAGCTATCAATGCCAAACTCATTTATTGTAACGCCACTTAGGCATCTTAAAAACTAATCTGTTTTTTGAATTGCATATATTATAAACTAGTATTTAATGTGGCTTCACTTGTGAAGACTAGTGATGTAAAAATGACGAATACGATTAATCTGCGATTATCAAGATTTTCCGATTAACGTATTCGCCAATTATCAATACAATTATTTAACAATTATCTTTTATTGATTTTATTTTATGGATATCAAGAGTTGTTTTGTAATGCAAATTCATCCAGTTAGAAAATTACTCTCCAGATGTAACTTCAGACCCTAAAATTTATAAAATTTACGTTTCTTAAATATAAATGTAGGTACCACCATTCGATTTTCATCGTTACAGTTTGTTTACGTATTTTGTTCTTTATTTTAAATAAAATTTTAATTTTTATTCAGTTTTTGATGTGGAATATAGAATAAAGTTCTTTATTTTATATGGTTTAATTTTTTAATCATAATCATACAATTATTGTTTTCGCAATCGTAATCGTATAAATAATGGTAAATGTTGCATCACTAGCGATTTTCAATTTTTCCCCAACGGATTTAGATAAAACAAAGTAGAGGGATATTCTTGAAGTTTATCTTCACATTCCAAAGTTTCAGAAAAAAAGCTTCGGTCATTTATTCTGTTCAAAACATGCAGACAAAATTTCCAAAACTGATGAATAAATATAAATATTGTCTCACTATCATATTTCATTCCCACTGCTTTAATTCAGCCTGAAAAACAAATGTACAGACACTACAATTTTATTATATTATTAATATACTTGTACCTAAATGATGATGAAAGTTTTGCCCAAAAAAATATCCGATATTTTAAACACTGAGATGGAAAGATTTGCAGTATTCTGGTTCCACTTAATACAACTGATTGGGTTGTGTTTATAGTGAATTATCAGTTCAGTTGTGAGAGTACATTTTTTTCTCAAAGACACAGCCAGCATATCTTTTTGTATACTGCCCAGTTTTCAACACAGCATGGTAAACGAAAAAGGTGAGTTTGTGTAATGAAAGTATAACAATAATGGAATTGCACCTCATATCCCAAAAGACAACACAGCTAAATCTGCGGGCACCAGTGTTTCCAAGTAATATGGCGTCAATATAGCCGAACTTAAGGAATGAGATCTGGAACAACAGAATAAGATACTGGTACGTTGACTACACGAACTATTTATTTCAGGAACATGTGGGTAGTTGTTGAATTTATCAATGAAGGGTTGGTGGAGGTAATTCCCAACGTTTGGGTCATCCACTATGATAGTGTATATTGGCCCATAAAAACAAAACCTGACCAATTAAAAAAGATGATACTTCAATGTGTGAATCCGGAAAAGTCGTGGGACATCTGTATGGTAAAAATATTTAATAAAGGAAAACTATATGCAAATTTTTTGGACGCATTTTATGTTCGTGTTGACACTACTGGTTTCAAGACGAGACATTAATACCTCATTTGTCAAAATTGATCTTTTCAATTTCAACAATATGGCGCCTAACGTCAACCATTTTGGATTTTCAAAATTTTCATGTAGCCTATGACACTAACAGTTAAGAAAGATGAATATATAGATACTTCATTTGTCGAAATCAGTCCAGTAGTTTAGGCGCTACGGGGGAACAAATATACATACAATGAACGCATAACCTTCCTTTTTGGCTTTGCCGTAGTAGGATAAAAAAAAATACAAAAAGAGTTATTACGAAAATTGGACACATGAATGATTTATAAAATTATTGTCCTATTTCAGCTTCCGCAAAGAGTAATAACGAAAGATCAAAACCAGTTCAAAGGAAAGAAGCTGAGCATGAGTTAAGTAAGTAGAATATAATTTTAATAGGATTTATTGTTACAGTGTTAAAACATATTTAATTAAAAATATTACAAACGCAATTCTCAAACTTGATGCCACCATAATTAATCTAACATTAAAATTTCAAAATACTCAGGTATAAGTACTGTAAATATATTAAATTAACAGATTAAATATTGCACATGCATTATTTCTATTTGCAACAAAAGGAGAAAAGAAAAAGAATTAGAAAAAAAAGGATGCTTTTAGTCGAATGAAAAGGGTTTAACTTGGATATTTTCCCCAATTTGTAAAGAGGTGTATATAATTATTTATGTGTATATTATTCAGAACCATTTCTTGTACTAGTACTGAAAATATATGATTTTTTGATGTTTTGAAATGTCACTTTACGGTACTAGTCCCCTAAAGTTGACATTTCTAAACATCAAAATTTTTATCAATAAAGATTGACATTTCAATAAATTCACATTAAAGAGGCGACTGCAGAAAAAATAGTGTATGTGTATCATGTCCCGAAAGTGGGCTTGCAAGCTTCCAGGACTCGCCTAGTGACTCATTCTAGAATTTGCTTACTGGTCCAGTAAAATACCAGTTATTATCACGTAAATAATTAGCAGAAGCTACACACCCTACTAGCATTAACTTTAATTTTTAAAATATGATTTTCATTGTTTACAGGGACAGACATAGAAAGGGAGTCACATAGTAAGTTTTAGTAAAAACATTAAACAAGTCATTTACATTTGCTGTAGTTTTTTCACAGACATTTAGAGTTTTTTTTAAGGTAGTTCTGTCTGTTTTCTTATAAAATTATTAAAGTTTTTACTGCTTATTACACAGTGTCCCATGCATACCAACATAGTTTTTACAAAACTATTAACTAGTGGAGTAGCTTTCACTAGACTTCATCCTAGGTATTATGTAACATATAATATTAAATAAAGGCAATTTTTATTATTAGAAAACGAGATGAGATAATCGTCTTTATTTTTTATTTTTATTAATTAATATTATTGTTATTTATTGTATCAATAAAAATAACAAATTATTTAATAAAAGAAAGTTTCATATCATTCAAACTCACTTTCCAACATGTTAGGGTTCAATGCATAGTGCTATAACTGCGCTATTAAGTCCCTGACAATTTTTTTAATAAATAAAGTGAATTCCTGTGATTGGGTCTAGCCCATGGAATAATATATTAATTATAATTCAAGGCCATGGGTAATGACTCCATTACTTGTTCAAAACTCATCTATAATTGTAATGAATGGTGGTCGGTGGAATCAAAGTTCAAGACTTTTCGATGACTTTTCTTTATTACGAATATCACAGATTCACTGGGTTAGGTACAATCGTGCTCACTAACGTGCCTTTTTGGTTGCAGACATCGACCTGACTGACTCGCTTGTATTGAGGAAGTGCTTGTATGCGCATGTGCGACCTTTGTAGGAATGCAAGTACGTTCACGACACCCTCACACTTAAATTTTTAACTCATATTTTTATCAAAGAATATGTTAACCTTTTGCCCTTTAGCTATTTATTTGTGGTACATCTCTATATGTTTTGTACCGCGTTTCGAAATGATTAGTAAAATTATTCTTGAAAGAATTCTATATCAATTTCCTCTTTACAAGTTAATCATTCATTAAAAATGTTATAAATTTCTTACTTCTAAATATATATGTATATAGCATTATATAACACAAAACTTTCAATACAATACACCAATGTCCTTGTGGACTTAATAGTATACATTATACAAACATTAGACATGTGATACGAGAAAAGATATGTTAATAATACAACAATTTCAAGTTGTGAAATTTTGACTTATGTACACAAATTAATTTATTGAAAGAAACGATTAATCTGAATCTGAAAAATTGTAATCTGAAAACCAAAATGGTTTTTTGAATTTACGTTTAGGCCTGACGCCTTCGTCTGGCTGCAATACAATATTATCGCCTGTCTCCTGAGCATGTTCTGCAAAGGATCTGCCCATACCCGCTGTCTGCTTACGAGTTGAAAATGGCTCGGCTGCCTGTGTCTGAGTTACCTTGGGGCTGAAATTTACCAAAGATTAGCCGTTACTCGAGTCCGAGTATAAAAATGTTACAGTCGATAAATTGTGTACAATAAAAAACAAGTAAAAGGTGTAGTCCATTGTAATTCCCATTCATCTACGGTGCACACGACTATGGCTATAGAGGCCAATTCGGGAGAGCACATGTCGACCGCAGTCAGGACAAACATAGACCTGGTTAGGTCTTGGATTCGGCCTTCTTGCAGCAACATTTCCTTGATAACTGGCCACAACCCCTCGCCATTCGGTTCTGTCCGCTGCAAGTTGTTCCCATTGCTCGTCTGCAATACCGCAGGATTTTAGATTTTCATGGAGAGTGTCCTTTGAACCTCTTTCGTTGACCGCCACGCCTTCTTCTACCGCTTAGCAATTCACCATAAAGTGTACATTTAGGAAGGCGGTTATCATGCATACGATGAACGTGACCTGCCCATCTTAGGCGTGCTCTTGAAATAAGCACCTCAATTGGAAGGCTGTTTGCTCTCCTGAGTACTTCCACGTTTGATATGTGATGGAACCAACGGATTTTCATCATACTTCTGAGGTGTCTGCTGAAAACGTTCTAATTCTTTCACATGACGACGGTAAGTGACCCAGCTTTCACATCCATATAGCAGTGTTGGAATGATAACTGCTCTGTAGACAGCCATTTTCGTTGACAAAGCAAGGTCGTGGTTGTCAAATACTCTCTCTCTAAGTCCCCAGAGTGCTCTAGATGCAGCGTTAATTCTATTGCGAATCTCGCTGTCCATGTTTGCTTTGTCATTAACAACGTTGCCTAAGTAATTGAACTGATCCACCACTTCAAGAGAATTTCCGTTAAGTGTAATGTCTATTTGGTTCACTTGATGAGGAGTTGACATAATCTTAGTCTTTCCAATGTTGATTTTAAGTCCTAAGGAATCGTAGCTCTGGGCATACACATCTAAAAGTTCTTGAAGCTCTTCCGGCGTAGAGGCTAAAAGTGCACAGTCATCCGCATACTGGAGATCACAAATGAATCGTGTGCGTGTCTTCGTGAAAGCTCTGAAGCGCCCTATGTTAAAAAGACCGCCATCAAAACGGTATCTGAGACCTATTCCTCTGACTGTCAGTTTGTTGTCAACAATAATTGTTAGAGCAGTGGTAAACAAATTAAAGAGTAGGGGTGCCAGGACACATCCCTGCCTAACTCCAGTGAGGGTTTGGAAAGGTTCGGTTGCCTCATTATTATACATAACCTGGGCGTTGTTGTTTGTATGTAGACTGCGACATACTTCCACAAATTTTCTAGGGATACCTAAGCGGAACATAATTTTCCAGAGCACTTCCCTGTCCACCGAGTCAAACGCCTTGGTTAAATCAATGAAGGCCATGTGAATTTCTCCTTGATGTTCGAGTGCTTTTTCTTGAAGCTGTTTAAGTGTGAAGATTAGATCCGATGTGCCTCGGTTTGGTCTAAAGCCACTCTGTGTTTCAGGAAGTAACTTTTCCATAACAGGTGTTAGCCTATTTGCCATCGCTTTAGTGAGTATCTTCCCTCCAACGGCCAGGAGAGCTATACCCCTGTAATTTCCACAGTCCGCAGCGCTCCCTTTGTTTTTGAAGAGGTTGATTAAAAGTGTATCACGAAACTCCTGCGGAGCTTGACCACTTTCCCACACGACATCAAACAGTTTTTTGAGGTAGGGTATGAGCTCTGACGACACAGCTTTAAAGATCTCAGCTGGGAGTGAGTCGGCGCCGGGAGATTTGTTATTTTTTAGCTGCCCAATGGCGGTTAAGATCTCTTCCGTTGTTAGTGGTTTATCTAAGTCTTCGAAGGTGTCATATTGAGGGATAAGATTTATAATATCGTGATCGGCTTGACTTTGCTGGTTAAGAATGTTAGAGTAGTGTTCTTTCCATCGGGCTCTTATTTCCTGGTCTTCTTTGAGGAGATTTCCATTTAAATCTTTAATAGGGCACTTATTTTTCCGACTGGGGCCGTACACTGCTTTTACTCCTTGAAAGAAATTCCTGTAGTCGTGTGAATCGGCGTACCTTTGAATTTCTCTGGCCTTGCTTGCCCACCACTCGTTCTTTATTCTTCTGATTTCGCGTTGCGTTTCATACTTAGATTGGGTAAAAGCTTCTGCTTTTGATGAGTCGTTGGGGTGGTTGATAGCGTTTTGGAAGGCAATATGTTTGCGGTCAAGAAGTTCTTGTATAAAAGCTTCATTATCATTGAACCAGTCCTCCTGTTTTTTACTTGCTGCAGTGCCAAGAATTTCCTCACTCGCACTTTTTAAACTGTCTTTAATTTGTGTCCAGGTAGCAGCGACATCTACAGAATTGGTTTCTTCTAGTGCACTCAAATTCCCTTGAACTTTTTGCTTTAGCTGTTCGACGGTTTGTTGGTCACGCAATTTACTAATACAGAGACGGAGTCTATGTTTTACTTGAGTTCTTCGGTGTTTGGGTCTCATAACAATTTTCATTTTAGAGACAACAGGACGATGATCGGTCCAACATTCGCTATCAATGCGCGCCTTTGTAATTTGGACGTCCTTGAGATGCTTCCTACGTACGATAACATAGTCCAGTAGATGCCAGTGACCTGATCTGGGGTGACGCCAGGTGCCTTTAAATTTATCCTTTTGTCGGAAAATGGTGTTTGTTATAACTAGATCATGTTCGGCGCATTTAGTTAGGAGTAGTTGACCGTTAGCGTTCATGTTGCCCAAACCGTTCTTGCCTATGATGCCTGGCCAGGTGTCTGCATCTCTCCCTACTCTAGCGTTAAAATCGCCAAGAATAACGAGTCGTTCCGTTTTAGGTATTCTACAGAGGGTTTCTTCCAGCTGTTGATAGAAGCTTTCCTTGGTTTCGTGACTTGCATCCAGAGTGGGAGCGTAGGCGCTTATTAGATTTACCGCGTTGCCATCTGATAGCTCATAGCGTAGCAGCATTAGACGCTCGGATAGACCTTGTGGTACTTGTGTTAAGTTGGATACAAGTTGATTCCGAACGGCAAATCCTACTCCATGTTGTCTTCTTGAATTGGTGGGAAGACCTTTCCAATAGAAGGTGTAGTACTTTTCTGTGAGAGAGCCTTCCTCCAAAAATCGAGTTTCGCTGAGAGCTGCAATGTCAACATTGAGTCGGTGAAGTTCTCTATCTATTAGAGCAGTTCTTCCTTCAGGCCGATCGATGCGAGTGCTGTCGTTCAAAGTACGAACATTCCAAGCGCCGTAGATGAAAGAATTAGTTTTGTTGGATTTAACTTGTCGGCGTTTTTTCGACATTCGATGAGGTGTCCCTGTGGGCACCCTCCCCCGGAGATCCGATCGGGAGGGTATTTTACCTCCGGATGATTTTGTCCCACTTGAACGCTCCATCATTTCTTAAAAGCCTTAATCGACTGAAAACGAAGCTGCATTTGAAGTTTTAGCTGGAGCAGGTATGCAACTGACCAGCTCGGTCATTCTGTGCCATGGGACCACACCACTCACCAAAGATATGGTACTCTCATAAGAACTATTTTGAGAATCGTTTGCACTAAAGCAGTTTGAAGAATTGTTAGATACATTAACATTTACATCAGTTTCATTATTATTACTTACATTTTCTGTGTTGGTCGCAATGTTGGATCTTCCGAGGTTCATGGATGGCAGATTTATAAAATACTCTTTTGTGACATTTTCCCTTTTGGGACTACTGAATAACTCGTCGTTAGATACCATTGGTTTCTCGACAATCAACTGTTTTTGGATTTGATTTGCATGTCGTTTTATATTATGGTCTTCTGCTGTCTTACAAATGTATGTCGATTTACCAATTTTCTTTTGTATTTTTGCCTTTGTCCAGTGCTTTTCGTTTCTTCTCCGATAATCTCTTACATATACATCTTCCCCTATTACAAAAATTCTTTCTCTGCCCCTGTAATATCTTGTTTGATTTTTTTGATGTTTTATCTTGGTTAAAAACGTAGGATCGTCGTTTTTATGATCACTGTTCGAGTCTAGTTTAAAATCTTTGGTTTCGGGGCCGTCCTGAGTTGCCTTACTTTCTTTGAGTTGGCTAAGTCTCATCCTAGCCAGTCTTCCGTTGAACATTAATTCGAAAGGTGTTTTCCCTGTCACACTGTATTCTGTCGTACGATATGTAAATAGCACTCTTGAAACTAAAGTTGTAATTGAAGTGTTCTTGTTTCTTGCATCATCTAAAGTAGTTTTTATCTTGTTCTTGAAAGTTTTAACAACGTTTTCAGCGGCTCCATTGCTCTGGGCATGATAGGGAGGTATCGTTACATGATTAATACCGTTTTGTTTGCAAAATGTTTGAAATATAGTAGATGTGAATTGTGGGCCATTGTCACTTACCACTTTGCTAGCCCAAATCTAGCGAAAATTTCTCTCAAAACTTCTTGAGTCTTCTGTGCGGTAGTGTTAGTATGCATATGAAACACTTCAATCCATTTCGAGTATGAATCAACCAGTATAAAGTACATACTTCCTTTTATTGGTCCAAGAAAATCTATATGAACTCTTTCAAATGGTTCACTCGTGATTTGCCAGGGTGTTAAGTTTGATTTAGGAGGATCCTGCCTATTTATGAGACAAGCCGTACAGGATTTTATCATATCTTCTATATCTTTATCTAAGTTTGGCCAGTATAGTAAGGATCTTGCTAATGACTTTGTCCTTGATATGCCAAAATGTGCAGTGTGCAGTTCAGATAGCAGTTGTTTTCTCAAGACATTTGGTATTACGATTCTCTGACCCCATATTAAGATACCCTTTTCAAAAGAAAGCTCTTGACGTCTGTTAAAATATGGTTTTATATCGTCACTCACATGTTTCGGCCATTTTCCCTGTTGAATGTATTTTCTTACTTGTTGCAAATTCTTGTCTAATGCTGTTTGTTGTCTAATTTCGCCATTGTTGATAATAGGCCATGACCCCAATGTTTCAGTGAAATTTATATACGGATCGATTGAGCTGTTTTCCTCATCTCTAGCTGGCAATGGCTTTCTAGAAAGATAGTCTGCTACTGGATTATTGCTACCTTTTATGTACTGGATTTCATAATTAAACATAGACAAAAAATCTGCCCACCGTTGCAACCGGTTTGCTGCCATCTGGGGTATACCCTTGTGCTCGCCGAAAATCGTAACTAATGGTTTGTAGTCAGTTCTTAATATAAATTTATGGCCACATAAGAATTGATAAAATTTATTTACTGCAAAATAAATAGCTAAAGCTTCAATTTGGACCGTGGAGTAATTTTTTTCTGCGGGTAACAAAGTTCTTGATGTACAAGTTATAATTCTTTCCTGATTATTTATTTTATGACTCAAAACAGCACTAATTCCTTTTTTACTGGCATCGGTTGTGACTATTATTGGATATTGTGGATTAAAATGAACTAAAGTAATATCAGTAGCGATAGCCTGTTTTAATTCCAGAAAACTTTTTTCGCAACTGTTAGACCAAATAAATTTTTCATCTTTTTTTAGCAAGTTATAAATTGGATATAAAATTTCTGCGAGTTTAGGAATAAATTTTGCATAATAATTGACTAATTCTATAAAACTTCGTACTTCGCTGACATTGGTTGGTCTGTCAGCTTCTATAATAGCCCTTACTTTACTGTCTATTTTTTTGAAACCGTCTTTACTAATTTTAAAACATAAATAGATTTCTTTTTCAAAAAATTTACATTTATCCCTACGTAAGGTGAAACCTGCCGCTTGCAGTTTTTTAAATACTTCTTCTAAGTTTTTATTATGCTCTACTTTAGTCGTTCCAGAAATGACTATATCGTCAACAAAACTTACCACCCCTTCGATTCCTTGCAAAGTTTGTTCGATAATTCTTTGAAAGATACTTGTTGCAGGGGTTATTCCAAAAGGCATACGGTTTACCTTGAATATTCCTCGAGGGGTTGTGAGAGCCAAAAGGTTTGCGGTTTCTTCAGTTACTTCAATTTGATTATATGCAGAGCGCAAATCAATTTTTGAAAAATACTGCGCTTTGTTTAACTTAGCAAAAACTTCGTCTATTCTTGGTAGTGGATAATTTGTCGGTTTTAAATGTTTGTTAACACTAATTTTATAGTCGCCACAAACTCTGATGGTTTTGTCATTTTTTATAACTGCTACCACAGGTGTAGTCCAATCGCTGTGTTCAATTTGCGTTATTACACCCTCTTCTTCGAGTTTCTTTAATTCCTTATCAACTGATTCTCGAAAAGCCAGTGGTACCGTCCTATATTTACAAAAAACAGGTGCCACATTTCCGCTAAGTTCTAAGTTAATTTTGGAATGCTTATATTTACCTAATTTGTTGCTAAATAGTTCGGAATATTTTGAAATGATGTTGTCAATTTCTTGATTAACAGAAATATTATTAATGGAATCAATTTTGGTAATACTAAAGGAGAACGGAAACCTCGAATTTTTGCGTGATTTTCTCAGGATACCCTATTTTGAGGTCGTAGAACACGAATTTGAAATTGGTTTTGCGTGCATACGAACCGTTTCTCAAAAAAAAAATTTTTGAAAATTTTTCTTATGACGCACTTTTTCATGCACTAATTTATACACCAACAGCACTTGTACATGGTCTTTTTCCTTATTAAGATCACACTATGTCCTTTATAGAACAATAAACCCTCCACTTATGGCAGAAAACTCACTTTCTTTTGTATAAAAATCAGAATTTTATTCACAGATGAACCTCCATCTGTCATTTGATTACATATATTCACATGCGTTGTTTGCGCATGTGTAAGGTTTGGTGTCTAAAGGTACCTTATTAAATCTGGGGCAGACGGCGCTAAGTACACACATTAGCGCCTTGAAGGGCAAGGGATATGTATGTTTATAAATAATACTTAACGCCGTCTGCCCCAGATTTAATAAGATGCTATGTACTATTATATATATCCCTTGACCTTCAAGACACTTTCGAAACGTCGACCGGCCGCGAACATGTCTTGATTTATGTTTATAAAAAATAATGCTTTAACGCCATCTACCCCAGATTTAATAAGATGCTAAAGTGCTATTATATATCCCTTGCCCTTCAAGACACGTTCGCGCCCGTCGACGCTGCGACAGTGTCTTGAAGGGCAAGGGATATATAATAGTACATAGCATCTTATTAAATCTTGGGCAGACGGCGTTAATTATTATTTATAAACATACATATCCCTTGCCCTTCAAGGCGCTAATGTGTGTACTTAGCGCCGGTCTGCCCCAGATTTAATAAGGTGCCTTTAGACACCAAACCTTACACATGCGCAAACAACGCATGCGAATATATGTAATCAAATGACAGATGGAGGTTCATCTAATACAGTTTCTGTGAATAACATTCTGATTTTTATACAAAAGAAAGTGAGTTTTCTGCCATAAGTGAAGGGTTTATTGTTCTATAAAGGACATAGTGTAATCTTAATAAGGAAAAAGACGATATACAAGTGCTGTTGGTGTATAAATTAGTGCATGAAAAAGTGCATCATAAGAAAAATTAAAAAAAAAATTTTTTTTCGAGAAACGGTTCGTATGCACGCAAAACTAATTTCAGATTCGTGTTCTACGACCCCAGAATAGGGTATCCTGAAAAAATCACGCAAAAATTCGAGGTTTCCGTTCTCCTTTAGTATTACCAAAGTTACAAATGCCAAGAAAAATCCTTGGGGTTCAAAAATACTGCCATCATACGCTCTTAGCAAAGTACTGTCCTTCGACAACCTGTAACTAGAGAAATATTTTAGATACGTTTCATAATTTACTGCAGAAATAGCAGAGCCACTATCACATAAAAATTTTACGTTTTAATTGTCAACTGAAATGTCAATATTAAAATCTTGTTTATTGTCTGCAACCTTTTGATTTGAATACAATTCAAAAATTTCACTGTTACCTAAACTGATGTCTTCATTTACATTTTCATCTATAAAATTTACATGTTTATTTCTATTTCTAAAACATATTTTCGCAATATGCCCTATTTTATTACATAATTGGCACTTGGAAAATTTAAAATAACATTCGTTTCTATGATGTGATCCACAATGAACACATTTTCTTTTAGGCAATGTCTACAGCTCCGGGTAAATCCGTATGATTAATTTTTATTATTCCTCCGTCTAAAACCGGGCATGCGCATGATTGGCTGCTGTCAAGGGACATTATCTATCATAAGCAACTATACTACATCAAAAAATATTAACATATTTAACCCAACGAACTAACCTAAAGAAATATTCGTATTACGTATTTTAGTTAACAAAATGTGGTAAAAAAAAAACTGTAGCAAGCGGATTCGAACCCTCAACCTCACGTGTGAGAATCGGGAATCCTAAGTATTACACCACAGACTGCTGATGGGTAACCTTATAATTCTTACTATATCAATATGTTTGAACGTCATCGCGCATGTGCGGCGTGAATTGCCTGGACGGAGGAATAATAAAAATTAATCATACGGATTTACCCGGAGCTGTAGACACTCCCTTTCTGGCATTGACATAATGAGGTAGTATCAGTGACGTCATCATTTGACAGCCTGAAAACGGTTAAGTGGATTGTTGAAGAATTTGACATAAGAGCAAGTCTTAGTTTGTGATCAATTCTAGAATTAGTGGTGCATAATTTTAATAGCAAATTTGTGTGGAGACATTTATTAAGGTTTTTTTAAAAGCCTAGTGTGAAAGAAATTTCGATACATATCGTATCAGTGCTATTATTGGAAAAGAAAAATTTGTTGTCAGGTATGTTAACATCCCTGTTAAATCGTAAATTGTAAATATAAGCATTAATAACGCTAATAATTTAGTTTTTCGGTTTTTTCTGTTAAGTAGGTATATTGTATGACTCATTTGCTTAAATATTCATTTAATGTATGTATTCATAGATTTGGTATAAGCCAATATTGACATAGGATATAATAGGTTAGGTAGCAGTAGTTTCTATTTACTAATATTAATGGTTTTATAAAAGATTAATATCCATTGCTGTGAAATTTATATTTTCTGACAATATTATTAATTCCCTGCCAAAAATGGCATATATAGTCGAGGCAAGAATTCAAGCGATGCACGTCACAGATCGATTCTATAAATAAAACAATACTACTAAGAATCCTGGAGCCCCATTAAACTGTACCTATGTCTGAAAAAAGCTTAATAACTGGGTGTCAAGAATTACTCTTTTTAACGTAATTAATGATTAAAAATTATGTTAGTATTAACATTTCTTTAATGAGATCACTCGTGACGTGCATCGCTTGAATTCTTGCCTCGACTTTAGAAATATCTCCAAAGTAATTTAAAATATATACTTTATGGAGAGAATCTATGTAGATGATGAAACAGTTTTACATACGAGTTTCTATGCCATTCTATTGCACAACGACTTCCCGTCATACTGAGGAAGAATATCTCTTGGGATTTTTATGGTTATTAATATGACTGTATGTGAAATCGACTAATTTCGTTCAAAAAATGTTATCGGTCTCATAGAACCTTATAGCTTTATTTTTATCTGTTTCTATGAGCATTTTTGGCAGGGTTGTAGGTACTTCAAGCTCAAAAGTTTCTAATGAGTTTGAATTTGTTACCATTTTAGAAACAGAATGTCAACGACGGCTGTTGTGTGCACTAATCGATGGAATCGAAAAAGAACAGTTAGATTTTTGGGATTTCCATCTGCTCAAACCAGACGACAAGTAGAGCTTGCAAGAATAGAAATACGTACTCAGCCCAGCAGCATTCTGTAAAGATGATTTTCTCCAATCGAAAATAAAAAATGCAAGAATATGTTCCAAACATTTTGTCATGGGTACCTATACGATAGTTTTTACATCATTTATAAGATATTGCAATGTTGACAGTGAATTTGCCTATTTAGTCAAAATAGGATGCATAAATGTTCTTAAGGTTTCACTTAAAGTGTAGATTGTTCTTAAGGTGATATGTAACGTTTTTTTTAGTATGCTTTACACATTATTTTAACATGTATTCTATTATACTGATTTGTGTAAAAAAGTATTGTTAATAACACAAATAAAACTGATTGAATATGTAGTTATATGGTTATTAATTACATCCTCTTCCAGTAACGTGCGAATAGACATAGTTTTGAGTTGATAATGAAGGTGGGTTTTAAGATCAAATCAGATGTTAAACTGAGTGTACTAAACAATGCAAAATACATGGAAGAATGAAAAATAAAACCCTAACTTTTTGAAAAACTTCGTTGGATTTTCAATGTATCTGAACATTTTTAAATTCAGGAAGAAAAAACGATGAATATATTAAATGTTGATAGAGCAGCATAAAGCAAAATACTTTACTTTGTAGCAATACATTGTGGTTTTGTTGTTTTTATTAACATATTCTACATGTAAACTTAGGAAACATACATCTGTATATACATTATATAAAGCCATTAACTTTTTAAATGTCATAACTGCATAATTTACAAATGTATAGATTACATAAAAATCTTTGTGAAATGCCAAAGCGCACTGCATACTCTAAGCATCTGGCCTTGTTTTTTAATACTACAGCCATATCAATGTCCTTGTTACTGAGTTTTATTCAATAAGCCAATGCATCCGTCACAGACGTATCCTCATACAACAATCCAAGGCTTAAGCGTTGCTTCTGACACTCTCTGAGAATGCCGAACCTAAAACAAAAATTATATTCATCCTTAACCCATTTTAATAATAATCTAATGCTTGAAAAACAGTAATTTGTGATTAAACATTGCAGACAAAAGTAATATACTTTGATAATAAACGTTAAATTTCATACAGATCTACACTTACTTTACCAACAATGAGATATCGTTTGCTAATTTTTTTTGCCCCCAGAGATTCTATCCATTTACAGGCAAGCTGGGCAAAGGCATCTAAACTTTCACATGCTCTAATTTCATCATTGGTCATAGGGCTCGTTCGAAATAATAAATAATCCATCACCACACTTTTATAAATCTGGGATATCATCTAAAGATGCTGTCAAATCTGCCACTTTTAAACTATATGGATCAACGCCATTAATATACTCTAACTTAAAAATATAATTTGGTGACTCCTGAAATGAAGTGTATAGATCAAATTTCAATGAATTTAACAATCCTAATTGCTAAAATTAACTCACCATTTCGAAAATAAAAATCTGTTGACAGTACGGAAAAAAACACGTCGGTTAAAAAACACAAATAAAACACAAAATTAAAGTCAGTTCAACAAATCACCAAACGTATTAGTAAAAGGAAACACTAACTGTTAATTTTACACAAAAAAAGCTTTCAAAAAAGCTCTGAAATTCTTTAAAATTTGGGGTAACTAAATGACTGTAAATGTCGCAAAAACTTATCTATCCACTGAACTGAAGTTGCAGCTCGGTTGTGACGTCAGCTGATACTACCTAATTCTCTTTTGCATTACCTTGATATGGTTTGTTGTTGCTGCCATGCTGAAATTTCTTGTTTTGATTTTGACAGCTATGATGACGTTCTTGCTGCTGATGTAATTCTGGTCGGTCATGTAGGGTTCTCGATCGGTAATTGCTTCCGTTTTGGTTTCCGCCCTGATTTACCGACGGTGACTTTTCTGCTTGGCGTGGCGTAAATGGATGAAACTTTCGGTTTGAGACAAATCTTACCTCTTTTATAGTGTTTTTTCGTTTTTAGAGCAATGACAAACAATTCTTCGAGGCTTTTTGACTCTTCTTCCTCACATACTCTGTCAAGCACTTTACTTGGAGACAATCCAGTGACAAATTTGTCCTTAAGTACTTTCAGTAGATCCGCTCCAAAGTTACAAAGCGTTGATGTTCCTCGTACTTTCGCGTACCATTCGGATACATTCATAGATCCTTGGGTGAGGTTGTAAAATTTTATTCGTTCTCTCCATATACTCTTGATTGTTGAAAATTGAGTCTTTAGTAACTCAGTGAGCTGGATGAATGTCTTGTTTTGCGGAGCTATCGGAAATGACAAGGCTTTTAAGAGTTTGGCTGATAGAGCTCAGTAGTACCGCAACTTTGATCTTTTCATCGTTAACTTGATTAACCACGAAATGCTGTTCTAATCTCTCTGAGTAAATTTCCCAGTCATCTACGTCTGAATTAAATTCGTAAAACTTTGGAAGGATTTTTCTTGGCATTTGTAACTTTCAATGGAAAGACGAAAGAAAACAGATTCTATGTTGTTCGCAATGGGGGAACAAATATTGTAGGTAGAGATTGGATGGTAAATTTCTGCGAGTTTATAGGAATAAATTTTGCACAATAATTGACTAATCCTATAAAACTTCGTACTTCGCTGACAACATTAACAAATAAAAACTACGAATTTCTAGAGTAACATTGGTAAGTAGGTATATTTTTTATTTATTTATTTAAAAATACAAACTTGCAATTTACAATGAAAGAAAAAAACAGATACAAATATTTCTTCCTCAGATAAATATATTCCGAGGAATCACAATTAAAGGATTAGTACATGGAAAAAAAATATTATTTTTTAATCATTTTGTAGTTCTGTATGTAGAGCACCGGAAGAGCTTCAAGAACTTTTAGATTTGTATGCGCAGAACTATGATTCCTTGACTTAAAACCAACATTGGAAAGGCTAAGATTGTCAACTCCTCATCAAGTGAACCAAATAGACATTACACTTAACGGAAATTCTCTTGAAGTGGTGGATCAGTTCAATTACTTAGGCAACGTTGTTAATGACAAAGCAAACATGGACAGCGAGATTCGCAATAGAATTAACGCTGCATCTAGAGCACTCTGGGGACTTAGAGAGAGAGTATTTGACAACCACGACCTTGCTTTGTCAACGAAAATGGCTGTCTACAGAGCAGTTGTCATTCCAACACTGCTATATGGATGTGAAAGCTGGGTCACTTACCGTCGTCATGTGAAAGAATTAGAACGTTTTCAGCAAAGACACCTCAGAAGTATGATGAAAATCCGTTGGTTCCATCACATATCAAACGTGGAAGTACTCAGGAGAGCAAACAACCTTCCAATTGAGGTGCTTATTTCAAGAGCACGCCTAAGATGGGCAGGTCACGTTCATCGTATGCATGATAACCGCCTTCCTAAATGTACACTTTATGGTGAATTGCTAAGCGGTAGAAGAAGGCGTGGCGGTCAACGAAAGAGGTTCAAAGACGCTCTCCATGAAAATCTAAAATCCTGCGGTATTGCAGACGAGCAATGGGAACAACTTGCAGCAGACAGGACCGAATGGCGAGGGGTTGTGGCCAGCTATCAAGGAAATGTTGCTGCAAGAAGGCCGAATCCAAGACCTAACCAGGTCTATGTTTGTCCTGACTGCGGTTGACATGTGCTCTCCCGAATTGGCCTCTATAGCCATAGTCGTGTGCACCGTAGATGAATGGGAACTACAATAGACACCTTTTACTTGTTTTTTATTGTACACAATTTATCGACTGTAACATTTTTATACTCGGACTCGAGTAACGGCTAATAATAATAATAATTAAAAACATCTTTAAATAAATTTAATATATCACCTAATATAAAGTTCGTTCGTACGTGAGAATACTGTATATAACATTTTCCTTATACTTCTTCGTATTTTTGTGTGCTATGCTAATACCTAAAACCTTGGGGTAGCATATATTTTGCTTTAAAATTATGATAAGATAGGACGATAGCTTACACGCTTTTGGGCTATGTTAAAATAAGAAATACAGACTTTTTGTGCAGTAACTTAACATTTTTTTGTCCGATTCTAGTACGTCCCTTTCTTATTAAATCAAATTTGTATAAAATAAATAATGCCTGTTTTTTTGTATTAAAATAAAATAATAATTGCAAGATATATAAGTGAAAGCAATAACGACTTAAGAGACTATTAATGAGGGAGAACGAGACAGCATTATATGCGAGCGTAAACGAGGTCTACTTTGACGTCAATGCACTAAACGTTTTCTGATTGGTAGGGGCGAGCATAATCCAACCGTATGTATATAAACCGTGAGACACTATAGTAGACCATTCCAGAATGACGTCATTGACAGGTTCGGCCATATTTGCTGGGTGGCATTGTGGCATACAAAACCATTGCGTATGTAAATATTACGAGTATTTCATCATTAAGTTAGAGAGTTATTGGAAATTTTAAATACTGCTACACAGTATTAAGGGGCTACCTTATTTTATTAGTGCATCGTCCTTATTTCATCAACGAAATGTTAGTTATTGGAACACCTTCGTTTTTCGTGTCGTTATTTCTGTGCAATTCTGACGCTTGCGTACCTACTACATTCCCTAACCCTAACCTCGCAAACATAATTCGTAAATCGAAGTGACTAGGTGCACGTTGATGTGTCCCGATTTCAGTTTTTTGCGGACACGTCAATGACGTCACTACATTTGCTGGCATGGTTGACGGTTTGTTGGGGTTAGGTTAAAGGTCCTGTTTCGCTCGAAAATTAGCTGCGAAACCCGGGTTGTGATTTGTGTAAATCATATAACCAAATACAAAGAGGATTAGATAGAGTGGAAACTTTCATAAGACCACAATGTATTTTTTCGTACACGAGTTTCAGCGCTCGCGGCGAGTCGGATGCGTAACTAAATTCCCCCACTACCGTCTGTCAGTCTTACCGGCAAATTTAAATTACGAATTAGTGTGGTTAGGATTTCTTCCAGTGGCGTAACACGGGAGAAAATTGAAGGAAAAAGCATATTAAAAAATTATATTTTTATTAAATACCTAACTAAAATATAAATATAGTTTGTACATAAATATGATGTACAGATATTTATACGCTAATTTAAGCCAAAAACAGTTAACAATACTTAAATATAATGACATTGTCATCATTCCTATTAAATAGCTCTAGGTAAACATATATAAAAATATTTTTTAATTATTTATATATACTTAATACATTGAAAAGACAATATTTGTATAACATACTCATTATCGTACATGTATGTTAGAAGGTGGTTGGACACATTAAAAACTCTATTTACAATTATGTACATGGTGACTTTTCGGCCAAACAATTTGATGGCAACTTATTTAGGGTGCACAATTTCACACCATAAACCTGCAATAAAAAATTAAAATGGTAATGTGCTACACACATACATTATCAATAGCAAGATTGAACATCAGGCTCTAGTTTACTACTCTACCATGCATCAAATATTAGAAAGCAAAAGAAACATCTACGCTATATACATTTTTTACACAAACATCTTAACTACATAATATCTTTGCACTCGTCATTATATCTTTGGCCGCGATTCGTACATCTACTCAAGCGTAGCTGTGTTATTAATAAATTATGTGCTTCTCAGGGTAAGAATTTTGAAGTGTGTTGGATGAGATCTTCAATCTCGGCAATTTTTTTGTTTTTATTTCTCGGTCCACCATTCTGCATCTGTTTCAGCCCGTTAATTTTACTATGCAACGCAGCTACTGTTCTTCTTTGGGAATTAATTCGCCTGGTTTTTGGTGACGCAGGCTTTTTCTGGGGTAAATTCGAACAAGGAGGAGTTAACCCGCGACTAACCTCAGTGGTTGATTCATCATTCGCTCTGCATCTAGAGCACTCTGGGGACTTAGAGAGAGAGTATTTGACAACCACGACCTTGCTTTGTCAACGAAAATGGCTGTCTACAGAGCAGTTGTCATTCCAACACTGCTATATGGATGTGAAAGCTGGGTCACTTACGTCGTCATGTGAAAGAATTAGAACGTTTTCAGCAAAGACACCTCAGAAGTATGATGAAAATCCGTTGGTTCCATCACATATCAAACGTGGAAGTACTCAGGAGAGCAAACAGCCTTCCAATTGAGGTGCTTATTTCAAGAGCACGCCTAAGATGGGCAGGTCACGTTCATCGTATGCATGATAACCGCCTTCCTAAATGTACACTTTATGGTGAATTGCTAAGCGGTAGAAGAAGGCGTGGCGGTCAACGAAAGAAGTTCAAAGACGCTCTCCATGAAAATCTAAAATCCTGCGGTATTGCAGACGAGCAATGGGAACAACTTGCAGCGGACAGGACCGAATGGCGAGGGGTTGTGGCCAGCTATCAAGGAAATGTTGCTGCAAGAAGGCCGAATCCAAGACCTAACCAGGTCTATGTTTGTCCTGACTGCGGTCGACATGTGCTCTCCCGAATTGGCCTCTATAGCCATAGTCGTGTGCACCGTAGATGAATGGGAATTACAATAGACTACACCTTTTACTTGTTTTTTATTGTACACAATTTATCGACTGTAACATTTTTATACTCGGACTCGAGTAACGGCTAATAATAATAATGTAGAGCACCTAAGTGATTAAACACTTGTATTGTGCTGCGAGCAAGTGTGAATTAACTATACTGAATTTATTTTCTTAATGTACAAAATGGGAAGGTAGTGTACAATTAGTGAATGATATACTTATTGGTAACAATTTCTACAGCTTAGAATATAGTATTTATACTATACAATTTTTAGAATAATTTTGAAACATAAATTTTTTTTACAATGTTGAAATTTTTTTTTACATTTTTAATATGTCTGTTGGCAAAAGATTACAAACTAATGGCAATGTAGGTATATATTAAAAATCAATGACAAATATTTTTATTGAATCTTGGGGTGGATAGAACCTCATTAATGGTGTTACGCGTGTGATACGTAATTCTGAAATGTTTTGTTTTTAAATGCATAAATACATAAGCCGTGAAAATATAATTACCGAATGTTACAAATATCTTCAGTATAAAGCAGACTTGTATGATACCATCTTTGTTTCCTCTCGATCGAAAAATTTTACCAAACGAAATTTCAAACATTTTTCAAAAATCTTTCCAAACACTTGTTGAAATACCAATTATTTGGAACTAATGCTGCCATCTAATGGTAATAGTTATTATTATTTTATGTGCAGAGGTTGGCGCTGTAATAAGCGTATGTTTTTGTTAAGTTGTTTGTCAGAAGCATGTTTGTGTAAAGTTTATTAACAATAAAGACAATATTATTAACCGTATTTAAGATCTTTATGCTCTACATTATCCTCAAAAAGGTTATGGGCCCAGAGAGTAATAAAGACAAAAAAAAAGGGGAAATCGTGAATAGGCCTGTCCAACACGCTGTCACATTGCTGCCAGTTTCCAATAAAAATGGTTGCTGTAGGGTAAACATTGTAGTTGTTCTTATGCTATATATGAGTTAATTGATTTTAATAATAGGAATATTTGTTTGAATTATGCCGTGCTTTTGTTGTGTGGTGAATTGTGGTAGCACGGGAAGCCGTGATAATGTACATTTTTATCGCATTCCTGCTGTTTTACATTTTAAACATAAAACGAACCTAAACGAATTATCCGCTAAAAGACGTCAGAAATGGTTAAGCGCTATAAAAAGGGCTGATTTTCCTGAAAATAAGCAAAAAAATGCAGTTGTATGCTCCAGACACTTTATTTCAGGTAAAAATAAAAGAAAAATGATGTACTTTTACCAAGGAACTTGTATAAATTTATCCACTATTTTAGGGAAACCTGCAGAATTAACTGATGAGCTAAATCCGGATTGGGTACCTTCCCTTAATATGGGCTACAACAAAACTTTAAGTGCCAACAGAATGGAACGTTTCGAAAGGAAAAGGAAAAAATTGGTGGATGAGGTACAGCTGATATTGTTTTTGTTATGAGTGTACGTTTGCAAATAAACTGAGTAAGTCTGGTAATAACTATATTATTCTTAATAGGTAAAAATTGTTATATATTGAATTATGATAATTGTCATGTTTCCTAATACACTACTACTGTCCGTAGTTTTTTCAGAGGTAATTGGGCAGATTATAGAAATATGTTAAAGTGTTTGAGATAAACTTTCTAAACAGGTACATGTTCCTGAAGATGATACATCAACATCAACTTTAATCGAAGTAATGGAGGAGACGCCATTTCTCCGTAATGAAAATAAAAATGAGAATACCCAAAATTTCAAAAATGTCCAGACAGATTTAACATTAGAAGCAATGAGTAATATGTTCGTTTCATTAAGCACTCATGATGAATTGCTACAAAAATTAAGAAAATTGACTTTGTGCTACAGAAACTTAGAAAATGATAATGACAAAACTAGATATTATACTGGCATTCATAAATATAGTGTGTTTAAGTTACTTATAGATTATATTCAACCATTCATTAAAATCCATTTAAATACAGTTCTACCTGCTGAAGATCAGATTTTACTAACTTTAGTCAAACCATTTCAGACAGGCTTGTACTATCAAACGGTTTAAATTTTGCAATAAACCCGAAAACTGTTCCAAAATTTGACATAGTAGCGGCAATAGAAAAAACGGCTCAAAATTTACCAACAGATAGTGGTAATGAATATCGCATACGGGCAAAAATTGCTTTAGAGAAGCAATACAAAATTAAAGATAATTTAACTCCAGAAGAAAAGTTATCGATAAATTCCTTAAAACGCGATGAAAGTATAAAAATATTGCCAGCAGACAAAGGTAATGCCACAGTCATTATAGATAAAGATATATATAACACAAAAATCATGACTCTTGTAAATGAGGGACCCTACTCAAAATTAAACAAAGATCCAACAAAATCAATAGAGAGCAAAATTTACAGAACTTTGTTTAAATACAAACATGAATTTAATGATTTTGAACGAAGGAAACTTACACCACATCATAGTAAGCCCCCTCATTTTTATGGCTTACCAAAGACACATAAACAAAATATTCCTTTAAGACCAATTGTTAGTTCTATTAATTCACCATGTCATAATTTGGCAAAATTTTTACTTAAAATTATTGATCCATTATCTGGAAATACCGATTCATATATTAAAAATAGTAAACATTTCATAGAAAAAATTTATGAAACCGATATTCATGAATCACACCTGATGGTTAGTTTTGATGTAGTTAGCCTCTTTACCAATGTTCCGGTAGATGAAACATTAAAAATAGTTGCTAAATGATAATAATTTGGAAACTAGAACTAAATTAAGTGTAAATAGCATAATGGAACTCTTAACACTGTGTATAAAAACAACCTATTTTCAATTGGACAATGAGTTCTATCAGCAGGATTTTGGTATGGCTATGGGGTCTGCATTATCACCAATTTTAAGCAACATATTTATGGAGAACTTTGAGAACACATATGTTCAAAATTGTATAAACAAACCGGTTGTCTGGTGGAGATATGTTGACGACATCTTTGCAATTTGGCCTCATGGTGTTGATTTACTAGATAGTTTTTTAGAAAATATAAATAGTAAGGAACCGTCTATTAAATTCACATTAGAAGTAGAAAGTAGGAATGAACTACCGTTTTTAGATGTTTTAATTAGAAGGATAAATAATACAATTGAAACAAGCGTTTATAGAAAACCAACACATACTAATAGATATCTAAATTTTAACTCAAATCAGTCAATAAATGTTAAAAGGGGTGTTGTAAAATGTTTATACGATAGGGCCAAAATAATTTCATCTAATAATGAAATATTAAATAACGAGAAAAAATTTATCAAAGAGGTTCTAGTACAAAATCAATATCCTGAAGCCTTTGTTGATAGAATTTTCATAAATGTTGAAAATAGGGACAATCAGGTACGACAAAAACCTGAACGTCATTATACAGCAATAATTCCTTATGTATACGGACTATCGGAAAAGCTACGCCGTATAGGTGACAAATTTGATGTTAGGACGATATTTCAAACGGGGAACACTTTAAGATCTATTTTAACAAAAACAAAACCGATAAACAGGGAGCAGAATTCAAAAAACTGTATTTACAATATCCCGTGCGAATGTGATAAATGTTATGTGGGTGAGTCATCCAGACCTTTCAGTGTGAGGTTGGATGAGCACAAGAACTACATTAGAAAGAATGAAATTCAGAAATGAAAGATTTGTGAACATGCTTGGGAAAACGGACATAGAATAAACTGGAACTCGGCAAAAATTTTAACAAAAGAAACAGATACCAAAAAAAGAAAAATTAAAGAATCAGCAATAATCTTATTAAATGAAGATAAGTGCGTATCGAATTGTTCTGTAGATATTTGTACAACCTGGCTACCAATGTTAAAAGAAGAACTTAACAAACTCAACATTATCTAAAAAATATCATCAGTTCTATGTTCTGTGTAAGTAGTAAGTATCTATGGAAATAACATAAACAGAATCTTAAAGCTGTGTATTTGACATACACAGCAAAATAAGAGTTCTTCAAAAAAAAAAAAAAAAAAAAAAAATAGCTTTGAAAACGGAAAGAGATTACTTTCCGAAACGTCAGCAAAATACATTATTTTTGTGTTTATTCCGATTTATATTATTTGCAAAACATAACCTCTGACTTTTCCTTTGGCGTAAACGTCACGGGCGCAGAGGCTCTTTTTTCCAATAATTCTATTATTTTGTAGATTCGGTGATTTGTTTTGAAGAGGATAATAGTACATGTGGTAGAAAACCCAAATAATAGGAAAGAATATTCGTAGAATGCCACAAATAACTTTCAGACAATACTGCGGTTAAATTTAGATTTTACAGATTTAGCTTATAGATTTGGTATTAGCAAATTTTCAGCTTCAACTTATTTTAAAAATACATTGCATATTATTTATCTACGACTTAAAAGTTTAGTGTTCTGGCCAGACAGATCTATTATTTTAAAAACAATACCATCATGTTTTAAAGAATCGTTTCACGAGAACACCACAATTATTATCGATTGCTTTGAAATTAGGACACAGACACCATCAAATATGTTGGCTGCTGCACAGTCCTGGTCTAAATATAAACACAGCCAGACTGTGAAATACTTAATTGGCATTACACCTCAAGGTTCGGTTTGCTTTATAAGTGAAGGTTGGGGAGGAAGAGTTTCTGATAAATTATTGACACAAAATTCCGTATTTTTAAGTCAACTAGTACCTGGTGATGTTGTAATGGCAGATAGGGGTTTCTTAATAAGAGAATTTGTAGAATTGTTTCAGGCAACTGTTAAAATACCAGCTTTTACCAAAGGTTTATCACAACTACATCCTGTGGACTTGGAGAAAACCAGAGCTATAGCACATGTTCGAATACATGTAGAACGAGTAATTGGAACAATACGACGGAAATATTCCATACTTCATGATGTAGTTCCTATTACATTATTGAGCACTGGTGGGGAGCAACCAATTTTAGATGAGATTGTTCATGTTTGTTGTGCTTTATTTAATTTGTGCCCTCCAATTGTTCCTCTATAAAATAACATTTAAAATGCTTTGTATTTTTACTTGAATCTCGTTTTATCTATATCATTAATAAACAAATTTCAGTAAAGTGTTTATTTTATTATATTCATTAACAGTGAAACATAATTGGAAATGTAAGATAAATAGTAAATATTCACAGAAAGTGTATTATGCACCGTTAATAAAAAAAATCGAAAAATTGTATAAACTATAAAAAAATAATGCATTTCACAGTAAAATTAATTATGAAAAGATAAAGTACCTACTACCTACCTTAAAAAAATTAACATTAATAAAAAAAAACCTGCTGTCATTAAACTATAAATCGAAATTAAAAACCCATTTTAATCTAGTTAGTGACATACATATATATTTTACGAAATATTCCTTAGAAAAGTAATTACAATAGAATAACTGATAAATACACAGCTAATATAATAATAGGGAACTTGCACATTTTTTTTTTACTGCATAAAAATGTTCTACCATACTAAAAAATAAGATATGCAAAATATGACGCCTTAATTCCCAATAATAAATTTGTTATAAATTAAAGTTTCGCGTGCGAGCGAGAGGTCCTGATGTTATACCGTACAATTTACAAGCGACGACGGAGATCCCAGTACTCGACCACTTGATTTCATAGTTCATTCAGTCTAATAACACCGGTAAACATCTAATTGTGCTGCTTTCCGGCGCGACGACTACCGAATATTGTATGCTGTAACGTCACAGCTCGTTCTGGGCCACTTAAATTTTATCGCTGTTTAGATCTTTCATACTGATCGCGTGGAATTAGAAATCTTATTTTTTTGTGAAGTACACGTTTTATTACGTTACGCTATGTTTTTTAGTGTTATTTTTATTTTTTTAAATTTTAGGCAAGTTCCCTATTGCAGAATGTTTTATATATATATTTTACTAAAAAAGAAATCATCTATGAACACAAATCGCACATCCACATTTCTGGAAGGTGTTCGTCAATACCGACACACTCAAAATGATACCATTTAATATCACAATTGTCATTACTACAACACAACATAGGTCTTATTCCGTCATCTGGGCCTCTACATACACACCACAAAGGAGTATTCACGTGCGTTGCTTTCGTAAAATGGCATCCCAAAAGCTCAGGAATGATTACCTTCTTATGGAATTCAGCAGCTTTCTGCATGGCATTATACCAAAAATCTTCATTAAAAATAACCCTTTCAATGAACATTTCCCTAGGGGACCACACAACAAAATCACAGTATAAGGTGCCAGTTATAGCCATCTGTTGCTGAACTTGATAATAATAAGAATGTTCATTATCCAAATAAATTTCATTTGTGTCTGTCTTTAATAAACAAGATGTTTTTATGTCTGCAAATTCTTCGATAGTCATATTTTTTAGGAAGTATGGACACTTAACTTCTACACATCCAGTTCCACAACAAGTACAGGTTACTTTGGCATCTGGAGAAGCTGCAAATTGCGATAGATTCGTAGTGATACAAAATCCAATATCATCTAGTGATAAATTATCATGAGTTGCAGTCTGTTCATTTTTATAAGCTTCTAATGCATCTTTTTCGTGTCTAATGCCCCACTCTGTGACTTTACTTTTAAAAGTAAATTTTAATGGGTAACATATTTGTTTTATGAGCGATAGAGATGGATTGCTAAGAGACGTTCGACATACATCCTTTAACTTTGATGCTGTGATCCTACCCGCTCTTTGGTGGAACCATTCCCTTGACGTAGATTGTGCCTTTGTTGCTATATTTATTTGCTCACATTTTTCTGGTGTCACGTGAATATTTACATATTCCAAAGACAGCTGTAATAGTTGTTCATACGTTAAATCTATATATTCTTCATTATATAGTTCCGTGTATGGATTAGAAATTGCTGTATCTCTAACTTCCAACGCACTCGCAAATGGTTCAACCACTCTCATTAGAACCGACTGACTACCAGCTTCGTCGATTTGTTTTAAAAGTGTTGTCAGTTCCTCACCTACTATCGGTGGTACTGAGTCACCGGATATTTTTGTGAATGAAATTGTTTTTCCATAGTTAATATTTTTTATAGGTTCACACTGAACCTTCGACATTTTTGGTACATTCCACAATGACCGTACGTCAGTGCAAGAAATATTAGTTTTCGAAGTGCTGATATACTCTAAAGTGTATAATAAAGCCCCAATATGACTACACACTTCTCCGGCACCAGCCATACAAGTACAATGTGCAGTTTCGATGCTCCCATCAATCTTGCACATTATCCATACACGAAGTGACGGGTCGTTCATTCTTTGGGAATGTTTCACCTAACAAAATAAAAAAACTAAATTAGATCAAAACACTTGATTGTATTATTTATAACTTACATTTGCAAGTACTACCATGTAGTTATTGATATATATGGCACCACATTTACTAACAAAACCAGCTTCAAAGTATTTGTAGGCATGTAAACTTTTAAAGGCTTTCATCTGCTGGCTAGTGTAATAACTTGTTGTTAAAACTAAATAAGTAAGTATATCCATATTATTAACCGGAGGAAAATCTGCGGTACTATAACTTAATTCACTGTCTTGTAGGGAATAAGGGTCCATATCATTAATTAAAGATAGTTTCTGTTTATATCGCGTAGCGATATCTGGATGTTCTTTTTCCAATTTTATAAAATAATTACTCATTTTTAACATTTAAACACACACAACACTCTTTTAAGTTGCAAATATTAATGAATCACACTTAAAATTTATAAAGAACGATAAAACCACCAATAATTTTGTTCCAAATTAACAAAGCCACATGTAAATAAATGCTTTGTTTACCCTACAGCAGCCATCTTGCACGATTTGACAGTTGGCCTACCCTGGAGATAAAATAACCTAATTGTTTTATGTAAACAAACGGTTTATTATTAACGTTCAAGTTATTTATAACGTTTATTTTTTAGAAGGAAGTTTATATTATTGATGACATATAATTAATAAGTAATAATATGAATTCTTTTTGTGCTGTTGTTATCTGTGGTAGCATTGCAGCACGAGATGTAGGAGTCCAATTTTTTCGATAATAAACGATTTTTTTTAGTATTTATATGTTAAATTACTCCTAAATAAATAATACGATATTTCTAAATGTTAATACGATCCGTCCCCAGATTATAGCACAAGCAGGAGTACGAGAAGTTCCAATGATTTCAATCATGCATCGTAAATATAAGATACATGTTATAGAATTTCTAAATATATGTTTCCTAATATATCATCTTTCTTTAATATACCGAACTTTCGCCTTATTTGTGTTTTTGATTCCGTAAAATTTGAATCTAGGCGTTGAAAATATAATGGATGCTTTATTCAACAGATTATTACTCAACCTAAAGCATTGTTACTAATAACTTATACATATTTACAAAAATATGATCTTAATTAAAATAATATTGTTTTCTCCACACTCAGATTTAATACTTATGACAAGATAGAAGTAAATGTTTAAATGAAACAAAATTTTATACAAAATATTTTATTAAATAAACATAGGACAATTGTTAAATGCATTATAAATAAAAAGTATGTACAATCTTAGACGATTCAATGTGTCGCTTACGCTTAGCGGCACATTGAATGGTCTAAGGGTACAATACTTACTTTTCCCAAAACTAAAACGTTTAAATCGAACTGCTTTACGCAGTATTTTTTTCACCCACTCACATACTGCTTGATTATATGCCTCAAGACTTGTATGCTTTCATTTCGTCCATCGTAAAACCACTTTTAGAATATACAAGATACATTACTATGTCAGGATATAATATTTTGGGAAAGTCTATATCTGCAAAACAATCTTCTAAACGAAGTGTGTATGGATCTATTCCCAACAGAGATATTTTTATAAATATCTTTCTTGATGTATTTCATCAAGTGTTGCATAATACGAACTCGGATTAATTTTCTACAATAGAAAATATTTTATGTCTGTTTTAGTAACATAATATATAAGAACTTACCGCTTTAAATGTCAAAGATAGTTATATACTTCTGTTATAAAGAAATGAAAATAGAAATACGCCAAAACCACATAAACATTCATAGATTCTTTAAGTTCGATTTATAAACTATTCCGCTGCAGTTGCGGTTGCAGTTGGAGTTGCCGCAGCAGTATCAGTCGCAGTTCACGAAAATTCGTCATTTATAAACTCTTGCTGCTGTTGACGTCGAACGGGTTGAAAACTACAATTTCATTGCCTATCCGCTGCTAATTCCGCAGCGGTTGCCGTTCAAGATAAAAGTTGGTTATCTACCTGCGGAATATGAACTGCAACCGCAGCGGCAGCGGACTTTATAAATGGAAACATTCGTTTTTTATTCTTCATAAACACTACAGGTGCGGCAACTGCAACTGTAACCGCTGCGGCTAGTTTATAAATTCACCTTTAAAGTTATTTTACCTCCAGGCAAGGTTTGTAAAGTAAGATAGGTAGCATGGTAACTTGAACGGAATGGAGGGGTTACGATGAAGGCGGCCATCTTGCGCGTCATCGTGCCTGCCGAAACTTAATTGTACGTATGCATTTATTGCATTTTTTGAGATGTTACGCTTATTTGTTGAGTTATTTCGAAATATTTGTTGTTTTTGATTATAAAAATCGTGCAGTTATAGCTATTTAGTGTATAATCTAATTGACAATTACTGTTAAAGAGAAAAGACTCATAGTATATAGAAGTTTGCAACCTGTGTATTTACAGAAATAATTTTAAGGTAAACAGTTTTTATTATTTTCCGTTCATAATAATAACAAATAACAATGTTACATATAATTATTAGATGACTGGAGGAAAGGTTTGTAGTGTAGCTGTTTGCAAAAACAACTCAAAAAAGGCAAAAGAGAGTGGTGAGATGTTGATGTTTTTTTCCTTCCCTAAAAAAATTACTTAATACAGGAAATAAAATTTATTTTCATATGATACAAAGAAATATTAGAAAAAACCAATGAGTGATTTTTTTCTTATTAATTGCTGTGTCTAATATGACATGATAAAATTTAATAGTCCTCTCTTGTTAAATTTTATTAATAAAATATTTTATGCACATCTAATTCTAATAAAAAATTTGCATTAATTTTTTTAATACTACATAATTGTAAAGTTTGGCCTGTGGAAAAATTTATTCTACTCAGTACGTCATGAAATAAGAAATTTTTCTAAGTAACTCTTTTCGTTAGGGCGAAAATTAGTATCATGTATGTTTCTTCATCTATCTTTTAACTTATTAAATTCGCTAAGAATTATATAAAGCAATGAAATCAAGACTGAAGTCTCGGGCAAGAAATTGCACACAAGATTAAAAGAACCTACTTCAGTTTCTTGATATAAAATGTACTTCTTTAACTGCATACATTAATTAGTTATAAATTTGATATATAGTAATGTCAATTTTAAATTCCAAGGAAAACGTTATCGATGTTAATAATCATTAATCAAAAAGGTCAATTTATTAATTTGTGCTTGTACATCAAAAAATACAAAATACGGAATTCAAATTCATAACTAATTATACTTCTATACTAATGGTTTGAATGCCAGAAATTCGAATGAGCAGGCAGAGTGACGCGTTCCCGCATTTTAAATAGTGATCTCTGATTTGTCGAAAGTTACCATGCTACCTATCTTACTTTACAAACCTTGACCTCCAGGGTTAGCTAATGACGTCACGTGCACGACACCAATAGACCATTCCAGAATGACGTCATTGACAGTTCGGCCATATTTGCTGGGTGGCATACAACACCATTTGCGTATGTAAACATTACGAGTATTTCATCATTAAATTGTTTAATCCTGGTCTAATTGATAGAAAATGCCGCATTTTTGTATTGCTGTTAAATGTTCAATGCGTGGTGAAAGAGATCATCGATTGTTTTTCCGATTTCCAGCTATTTTAACCATTAGGGGAATCATCTTAATGCATTGCCTATAGAAAGAAAAAATGCTCGGAAGTACTTAATTTTTGTACAAAAACTCCTTCTAGGTTTTATAAGGTTAGAATTAAATGATGTGATTTTAGGAAAACCAGCTGCTTTAGAGGATAAAACTACAAATACCCGCCACAAAAGGCCAAATTTAGTTGTAAATAGATTTGGAAAACACACGAAATATTGCAACTGTGCGGGTTCATGTAGAGTTGTAGGTTTGCTCAAAAAAAAGATTTTTCATGAAACAGTACCCATAAGCACGTTGTCAAAATGAGGAAATTGAGTGCATCAGATAAAATTGTCGTGGTATGTAGTGCAATCATAAACACGTGCCTTCTCAAATACCAAATAATATAAATAATGAATTATCTATGTAACTGTGTTTAGTAATAAAAAACGATTTTATATAATTATATCCTATTTATTTCAATATATTGCACATCAGTAATAATATTTTTCATTCACAGTAAAACAACTGTTATTTAATATTCACTTTATTCTTTTAAAATATCTAAGTTCAGGTTCAGTTGAGCCAAAAAGACCATAAATTAGATACGGACATAAATAGGTGTAAGTTTATTTTCATCTATCAAAAGGGGGATGTTCCTGAGAAACCTCTTTTTTCTACTTTTTTGGTCAATCCATATTCCGTATTCGCAACATTTCTACATTTTTCATGGAAGGTACTGGCCAAACGGGAAGTCAGTGGACGCTGGACCAGGACCACTGTCTTCGATGGTATTTGGACGATCATGCAGGTAAAACAGAATCGCTATATGACTGCATACTTCTGATATAGATGTACATCTGATACATGTACAGTGAGCAATTGAAATGCTGATGTTCTTTAAAATAATAATCCAAACTTGAAGTAACTTTTCCCTCTTTCATTGAGAGTGTTTAACCTACAACAAATGTTTAAAAAATGTTAATCAAGTTTAAAGCCTCTGTAGCATATCACAATTATATACATTAACATATAGAATCTAATTGTAATGTAAAATTACGCATTAACTTTGATTTCTTACCTTCCCAAAGACAACAAATGCCTCATCACTGATTTGTTTTGCCAAAATTCCTTGAACAGAGCCAGATTCGTAAAGCTTGTAGGTTTGCAAGCTTTTATAAGGCTTACATTGTTAACCAGTATAATAACTATGAGGTAGTATCAAATAAATCACGAAGTCCATCATGGTAATATTATAAACTTCAAGCCTGCTCTCTTCAGGAGGGATTGCATAGTGGTCAATATTGTCAACAATCTCGATTTTTTTATCATATCTGCACTTAATATCACCTCTAAGGGTTACATAATATTCACTTCGAGACATCTTGGCGAAAAAATTTGCAAAAAATCACAATAAACTCAATCCATAGCACGAGAAACGAATGTAAACACACGGAAAATAATCGCTTTGTGTGTCACCCAGGCAAAATGGCGGATCTGACAAAGTCACGTGTTCTGGAATGGTCTAGACCATTCCAGAATGACGTTATTGACAGTTCGGCCATATTTGCTGGGTGGCATACAAAACCAAAGAGGATTAGATCCTCTAGCTTTGTACAAAACCATTTGCGTATGTAAACATTACGAGTATTTCATCATTAAATTGTTTAATCCTGGTCTAATTGATAGAAAATGCCACACTTTTGTATTGCTGTTAAACGTTCAATGCGTGGTGAAAGAGATCATGCATTGTTTTTCCGATTTCCCGCTATTTTAACCAATAGGGGAATCATCTTAATGCATTGTTTACAGAAAGAAGAAATACTCGGATTAAGGCTTTGGGACGGGGGCCACTAAGTAAAAGCCACCTAAAACACGATCGTATTTGTTCAAAACATTTTATAACTGGTAAGTACCTACTTAATTTTTGTACAAAAACTCCTTTTAGGTTTTATAAGGTTTAGAATTAAATTATGTGTGTGATTTTAGGAAAACTAGCTGCTTTAGAGGATAAAACTACAAATACCCGCCTTTACAAAAGGCCAAACTCAGTTGTATCCTATAGATTTGGAAAACACACGAAATATTGCAACTGTACGGGTTCATGTAGAAAGAGTTGTAGGTTTGCTCAAAAATTTTTTAAAGATTTTTCATGAAACAATACCCATAAGCACGTTGTCAAAATGAGGAAATTGAGTGCATTGGATAAATTGTCGTGGTATGTAGTGCAATCATAAACATGTGCCTTCTCAAATACCAAATAATATAAATAATGAATTATCTATGTACCTATGTGTTTATTAATAAAAAAACAATTTTAGTTATATCCTATTTATTTCAATATATTGCACATCAGTAATATATATTTTTATTCACTGTAAAACAAATGTTATTTAATATTCACTTTATTCTCTTAAAATATCCAAGTTCAGGTTCAGTCAAGCCAAAAAAAGGTCATAAATTAGATACGGACATAAATACGCGTAAGTTTATTTTTATCTATCAAAAGGAGGATGTTCCTGAGACAAACCTCTTGTTTCTACTTTTTTGGCCAATACGGGATACGTATTCGCAACATTTCTACATTTTTCATGGAAACGGAAAGTCAATGGACGCTGGACCAGGACTACTGTCTTCGATGGTATTTGGACGATCGTGCAGGTAAAGCAGAATCGCTATATGACTGCATACTTCTGATAAATATGTACATCTGATACATGTATAGAGAGCAATACAATGGAAATGCTGGTGTTCTTTAAAATAATAATCCAAACTTGAAGTAACTTTTCCCTCTTTCGTTGAGTGTGTTTAACCTACAATAGAGATTTAAAAAATGTTAATCACGTTTAAAGCCTCTGTAGCATATCACAATTATATACATTAACAAATAGAATCTAATTGTAATGTAAAATTACGCATTAACTTTGATTTCTTACCTTCCCAATGACAACAAATGCCTCGTCACTGATTTGTTTTGCCAAAATTCCTTGAACAGAGCCAGATTCGTAAAGCTTGTAGGCTTGCAAGCTGTTATAAGGCTTAAATTGTTGATCAGTATAATAATTATGAGTTAGTATCAAATAATTCACGAAGTCCATCATGGTAATATTATAAACTTCAAGCCTGCTCTCTTCAGGAGGGATTGCATAGTTGTCAATATTGTCAATAATCTCGATTTTTTTATCATATCTGCACTTAATATCACCTCTAAGGGTTACATAATATTCACTTCGAGATATCTTGGCGAAAAAATTTACAAAAAATCACAATAAACTCGATCCATAGCACCAAAAACGAATGTAAACACACGGAAAATAATCGCTTTGTGTGCCACCCAGGCAAAATGGCGGATCTGACAAAGTCACGTGTTCTGGAATGGTCTATTATTGGAAAAAGTAGAAAAGTTAAAAGTGAGGTTACGTTGAGCGGGAAAAAGAACATTCTGGAAATCGTGGCAATTTACTGAGTTTTGAAACTGTAAAAAGTTAGAACAAAAATGTCGAGCAATCATAATCAACAATTTTTTAATGTGAAACCATTTGATGGATTGAATTTTTCAAACTGGGAATACAGAGTAAAACTAATTTTGGGACGAGCAGAGTTACTTAATACACTAATTGAAGAACCACCGCAAAAGGTGCAGCTGAATTGGCCGAATTTAAAAAGAAAGATGTAAAAGCTGAAAATATTGTGGTAAGCTGTCTCGAAGATAATATGCTTGAAATGATTAAATCTAAGACTACAACAAAGGAAATAATGGAAACTTTGAAAGAAACGTATCTAAAGAAGGGAATATCTACACAGGTACAACTGCAGAGAAAGTTGCGAGGATTAAAATTTTGCGAAGAAAGGCCATTGAACCAATTTTTTACTGAATTTGAAAAAACAATCTGTGAACTGAAAGCAGCTGGAGGAAAGCTTGAAGGAGGTGAAATTGTATCACAACTCTTATCTGCCATGCCAGAGTCGTATCAAACAGTAACTACGGCCATAGACATAATGTTTTGTCAAGATGAAAAATCTGTAACAGTGGACTTTGTCAAAAATAAATTACTTATGGAGGAATCAAGACAAATGAAGAATAAAACTGAAGAAGAAGAACAAGGTACAGCGTTTCATAGTGGATATCGTACAAGAAATGAACATAGACGAAACTACAGACCGTTTCAACGAAAAGGAACAAATAGGAATTTTTCACAGAATACAGGTACTTCAAATCATAATTTTCCTTTTAAATGTCATAATTGTGGTATCATTGGTCACAAACGATTTCAGTGTAAAAAGGAACCTAGGAATAGAGGGGGCTCTGGAATTCAACGCTATGGTGGAATGCAACATGCAAATGTGGTTGAGAATGAAAGTTCAGAAGGAGATGGTATTTCATTTATAACCGTAGACCTGGAAAATATAAATGTGAGTAACGATTATGCAAATTTCGTAAATTCTGAAAAAATAACATTTATAATTGATAGTGGTGCCAACCACCATTTAATAAATGAAGATACAGGGAGATTTTTAAATGAGGGGCAGAAAATTTCACATAATATAAATGTAGCAAAAGAAGGTGAAAGTATTAAAGCCGTAATAAGGAAATTTAAAATTGTCTGAAAACGGAAAGAAAATTTTTATGAAAAACGTTTGGGTATGTAAAGGATTAATATGCAACTTGTTATCAGTAGCGAGACTTGAAGAGGCAGAACTAAATATTTTATTTAGGGATAAGGAGGTCTCTATTTTAAAAAATGAGGAAGTCATTATGAAGGGAAAGTTAAAAGGAAAACTGTATACTTTAACATTCAGTGTTCAGCCTGATGCGAAATCACATCTAATGTCAGAAGAAAATGAAGCAAAATTATTACATAGAAGAATGGGTCACTCATCGACATATCCAGCTCCTGAAATTTGTGAACTATGTCAAAAAGCAAAGCAAACGAGAAAAGAATTTAAAAGAATACCAGATGAAAGAAAAGCAAAGAGAATCTTAGAGGTCATTTCCACAGATGTTTGCGGGCCAATCAACCCTACAACTCATGACAACAAAAATTATATTGTTACATTCATCGATCATTTTTCGCATTTTGCATTTGTTACTTGATAAAGGAAAAATCAGAAGTATTGGAAAAATTTAAGGAATATTGTAATATAGTGGTCAAAAATTTGAAAGAAAAATTGAAAGAATCAGATGTGACAATGGAGGTGAATATTCTTCAAAAGAATTCAAAAAGTTTTGTTTAACAAAAGGCATAAAAATACAATATACGATTCCACATAATCCAGAGCAAAACGGAGTTGCAGAAAGGTACAATAGAACTTTATTAGAAAAAGCGCGATGTCTCATTTTTGATTCAGGATTAGAAAAGGCACTTTGGGGAGAAGCGATATTGGCATCGGTTTATTTCATAAATAGAACATGTACATCTACTCTACCAAGCAACGTCACGCCTGCGGAAGTTTGGTATGGAATAAAGCCAGACTTAGGTAAAATAAAGTTATTTGGTTGTGCAGCTTATAATTTAATACCGAAGGAAGAGAGAAAAGGAAAGTTGGATTCTCATAGTCAAAAATTGATAATGGTTGGATATTCGGAAAATGGGTATAGACTTTGGAATCCTGAGACTAAGAAAATATTACGTGGAAGAAACATTGTTTTTGATGAGAAAGAAAATAAGAAAATATCTAAAGTAATACTAGATGAAAAGGATGAGCATGATATAGAGAGTAATTTACAAAAAGAAAAAGACAGAGAAGAAAAGAATCAAGGGAACACGAACGAAATAATAAATGAATCGGAAGAATCTGAAAATGAAACCGAGCAAGTAAGAAGAAGTATCAGAACTAAGAAGAGACCTACCCGATTTGATGATTATGAGCTAAATCTAATGTCAGCTTTATCAGTTGGGAACTTACCATGTGAAGTGCCACAGTCCTATTTGGAAGCAATTTTAAGTGATGACGGATGGAGAATGGCGATACAAGATAAATTAGAGTCCATAAAGCAGCAAAATACATGGGAATTAGTGAAACCACCGAGTGGTGTTAAAGTTATTGACTCTAAGTGGGTGTTTTGCAAAAAGGAAGTGAATGGGAGTGTCATAAAAAAGGCTCGTTTAGTGGCTCATGGTTTTCAGCAGAACTCGTTAGAGGAAGACGTGTACTCACCAGTGGCTATAATGGTTACGATAAGAGTGTTATTATCATTGTATTTGTAGTTTGATTTATATATGCAACAGATGGACGTAAAATCGGCTTTCCTTTATGGAACACTTGAAAACCCTGTCTATATGTATCAGCCAGAAGGTGTTGATGAAAATCGGAACCTAGTATGTAAATTAAAGAAAGCATTATACGGTTTAAAAGAGTCATCAAAATGCTGGAATAAAACCTTTCATGATACAATTACTAAGTTGGGATTTCAACGTTCTAAAAAGGACTCTTGTTTATATATTAATTCTAAAGGTACTTACCTATTATTATATGTAGATGACTTAATAATTTTTCAAAAATTCTAAATGACATAGATTTTCTAAAAATACAATTATCAAATATTTTTCAGATGACTGAGTTAAATAATAAAAAACTTACATTTCTGGGTTTAGAAATTCAAAAGCTAAGTAATGAATTGTTTATTTCTCAAACAAAATTAATAAGAAAGGTTCTTGATAGATTTAATATGTCAAATTGTAAGACGAGTGATATTCCAATGCAACCAAAATTATATTTATATCCAAATAGTGAATCTTGTAATAATGAAAAATTACCATATCGAGAATTGATCGGCTGTCTAATGTATATAATGCTGGGTTCAAGACCTGATTTGTGTTATTCTATTTCGTATTTTAGTCAGTTTCAGAATTCATATAGTATTGAACATTGGAATTATTTGAAAAATACTCTTAAATATCTAAGTAAAACTAAAAATTTTGGCTTGAAATTCATAAAAAATAAAAATTCTGATATACAGATTCATACTTACGTAGACTCTGATTTTGCAAATGATCCTATGGATAGGAAAAGTATTACTGGATTTATTGTCAAAATAAATAATAATGCAGTATTTTGGAAAAGTAAAAAGCAAAGTCTTGTAGCTTTGTCTAGCACAGAACACACACAGCACACTTTGTTCATCTATAACCGAAAGTTTATTTCTGAATCATATTTTTAATGAGTTTTTTGAATGTAAATTGAAACCCATTATTGTTTATGAGGACAACCAATCGTGTATGAAAATTGCAACCACTCTTGAAACAGAAAGGAGTAAACATATTGATACAAAATTCCATTTCATTCGTGATTGTTTAGTCCAAAATAAAGTTAAATTAATGTATATCTCAACAAATGAACAACAGGCAGATTTGTTTACAAAGCCATTGTCGAAAATAAAATTTATGTATTTTAGAGACTTGATAAATGTACAGGAATGTTAATTTTTGTTTGTTTTGTTAGATTCACATAATTGAAAGGGGGTGTTGAAATACCAATTATGTGGAACTAATGCTGCCATCTAATGGTAATAGTTATTATTATTTTGTGTGCAGAGGTTGGCGCTGTAATAAGCGTATGTTTTTAGTTGTATGTATTTATGCTCTACATTATCCTCAAAAAGATAGAACCTCATTAATGGTGCTACGCGTGTGATATGTAATTCTGAAATGTTTTGTTTTTAAATGCATAAATACATAGGAATAGGTCTCAGATACCGTTCTGATGGCGGTCTCTTTAACATAGGGCGCTTTAGAGCTTTCACGAAGACACGCACACGATTCATTTGTGATCTCCAGTATGCGGATGACTGTGCACTTTTAGCCTCTACGCCGGAAGAGCTTCAAGAACTTTTAGATGTGTATGCCCAGAGCTATGATTCCTTGGGACTTAAAATCAACATTGGAAAGACTAAGATTATGTCAACTCCTCATCAAGTGAACCAAATAGACATTACACTTAACGGAAATTCTCTTGAAGTGGTGGATCAGTTCAATTACTTAGGCAACGTTGTTAATGACAAAGCAAACATGGACAGCGAGATTCGCAATAGAATTAACGCTGCATCTAGAGCACCCTGGGGACTTAGAGAGAGAGTATTTGACAACCACGACCTTGCTTTGTCAACGAAAATGGTTGTCTACAGAGCAGTTGTCATTCCAACACTGCTATATGGATGTGAAAGCTGGGTCACTTACCGTCGTCATGTGAAAGAATTAGAACGTTTTCAGCAAAGACACCTCAGAAGTATGATGAAAATTCGTTGGTTCCATCACATATCAAACGTGGAAGTACTCAGGAGAGCAAACAGTCTTCCAATTGAGGTGCTTATTTCAAGAGTACGCCTAAGATGGGCAGGTCACGTTCATCGTATGCATGATAACCGCCTTCTTAAATGTACACTTTATGGTGAATTGCTAAGCGGTAGAAGAAGGCGTGGCGGTCAACGAAAGAGGTTCAAAGACGTTCTCCATGAAAATCTAAAATCCTGCAGTATTCCAGACGAGCAATGGGAACAACTTGCAGCGGACAGAACCGAATGGCGAGGGGTTGTGGCCAGCTATGAAGGAAATGTTGCTGCAAGAAGGCCGAATCCAAGACCTAACCAGGTCTATGTTTGTCCTGACTGCGGTCGACATGTGCTCTCCCGAATTGGCCTCTATAGCCATAGTCGTGTGCACCATAGACGAATGGAAATTACAATAGACTACACCTTTTACTTGTTTTTTTTTTTATTACACACAATCTATCGACTGTAACATTTTTTTATACTCGGACTCGAGTAAAGGCTAATAATAATAATAATAACATAGGCTGTAAAAATATAATTACCGAATGTTACAAATATCTTCAGTATAAAGCAGACTTGTATACCATCTTTGTTTCCTCGATCGAAAAATTTTACCAAACGAAATTTCAAAAATTTTTCAAAAATCCAAAATTATTAATGACTAATAGGTTTGTAATTACTTTAGTATACTGAATAAATATTCAAGGGCTCTCTCTCTCATTACACATGTTTTCTGTAACACCTGTTGCAAAACCACGTTTTTACAGCTGGAATCTTTTTTAATGCTGAACACTTCATATGATACCAGAACAGACAACTTTCACATACAATTGATGGTTCATTTTCCAAAAGATTTGAGCAATATTTGCAGGTCCATTCATTTTTCCCCTGTTATTCAGTAAATTTAATTTGGAAGGAATCCCATGCCTCTTTTTGGAAATATTCTTGCAAGTTTAAATTTTCAAAATCTATAGATGGATCTGAAATTAAAAAAGATATATAAAAGATAATTATAAATACCTTTAATAAAGAAAATACTATACAGAACGAAGCTTAGTCTAAGTCCAAAAGAGGATTACTCCTATACTTATCTCTATAAAGCAATTAAAATTGTAATTTGCTTAGTTAGTCTCCTTACTATACAAAAAGACAAATGTTTGTCGTAACTTTATTACATACCCAGGATAGCATCTGGTAGTTCTTGCAAATCCATCGTGTTTATTTTCAACATCTTGGTCTCAATACACTCTTCCGATATTAACATGTTTTCCTTACATAGTAAGTAAGTAAGTAAGTATTTATTGGTGCATTATACATGAGTATTTACACAAGTCAGCAATACAGATATAAAAAAATGAGAAAAAAAAATGTGAATATATATATACCCAAAATACAAGAAATTGCAGTCATATTACATGTATACAAAAGAAATTAATAAATATATAGCAAATATGATATACAGAACAAACAAATATGAGATAAAAAACAAACAGATCTGAGATAGATAACATTCAATTATAATTTAAGGTACAAAAAAAACATAAGAATATGTTACTTACATAAAGTAAAAAAATCTGCGTCAAAAAACTCGTTGAATGAATAGAAAGCATTGTCAATTAAAAACGATTTTATTACAATTTTGTAACGTGTATAATCTAGTTTCCTAATATTATGTGGTAACGCATTAAAAATTTTTATTGCATGGTATGCTGTCCCATTGCGTGTTTTTGACAGACGTAGGAAATCAATTTGTAAGTTCCCAATACTTCGGGTATGATGGGAATGTAGCTGAGCGCGTGATAAATATTTTGTTTCATTATCTTTGATATATAGGAGGCATTGCAAAATATAAATACTATACACAGTTGGGATTTTCAGTTTCTTAAAAGATTCCTTGCAATCTTCTCTGTAACTTAAACCCGCAGTTACCCTTACTGCTTTTCTTTGTATCGCAAAAGCAGTTGCAGCATGTGGAGAGTGACCCCAGACCAAAATTGCGTAGATAAGTACAGAGTGAATTAGACCAAAATATGCTGCTATTAAAGTTTTCTGTGTGACACAGCTCGCAAGATTGCGTAGTAAATATATACTTTTGGACATTTTGCTACAAATAAATTGAACGTGTTTTTCCCATGTTAGTTTATGGTCTAGATGGACACCTAGAAATTTAACACTGTCTGTGGTTATCATATTATCTAATGTGTGACGTTTCAAACTAAAAATCATCGATTCTGTTTTATTTTCATTTAACATTAATTTATTTGCTAAGAACCAGTCATGAATGGTGGACTGAGTATCGCGCACACTAGAAATCAAAGCGCTTACATCTTTATTATTATATATTAATGTTGTGTCGTCCGCAAAAAGAACAGATCTTGCAGAAGCTGGGTTATATGGAAGATCATTGATAAAAATAAGAAACAGAGTTGGGCCCAGGACGGAGCCCTGGGGGACACCAAATTTCACATTTATGGGACTGGAGTTTATATTACAATAATTAACAAAGTGAATTCTGTCTTGGAGATACGATGTTAGTAGCTTCTGGCTGGTAATTGAAAATTTGTAATAACCTAATTTCTTTATTAGTATATCATGTGAGACGCAGTCGAAAGCCTTACTTAGATCTAAAAACTCAGCGCACAAAATTTCTCTTTGTTCAAAACCCCTGTTTATCATATCAGTTAGGGTATTTATAGCTAACGCAGTGGACATTTTGGCTCTGAACCCAAACTGATGATTATTAAACAACTTAAAGTTCTCAAAATAAGATGTTATTTGCAATTTTAGGACTATCTCAAAAATTTTAGCGAGAAAAGGTATTATGGAGATTGGTCTATAGTTAGAGGGATCATCAATATTGCCTTTTTTATAAATCGGAATAACTTTTGAAATTTTAAGAATTTTAGGAAATACGTTGTTCCTAATACAATGGTTTATAAGGTTGGTTAATGGAATGAGAATAATATATTTAATAGAGTTGAGTATTTTAAGATTTATCTCATGGGCGTCTTTACTGTCAGTCTTTTTTAAATTATTAAATATATCAAGTATTTGAACGTAAGACACCTCAGAAAATTTAAATTCAGTGTCATGTGCATCGATGTTAGTGTTAGATAAGTAATTTTCAAAGTTGTTCTTTGATTATAGAGGTAATATAAAATAATTTGGATGCTTTAGACTTCAACTGATATTTAACTGGGAACATTTTGTTTCGTTTCTTCTTTAAACCAATAGTTGTCAGATCATGACCTTTTCGTCTACCCTTCATTTTGATTTTTGGTGGTAAAATAATAGATTTCAAAACTGCTATTCCATCTTCAGGCAGATTCAGATTTGTCCTCCCAGAATCAGTAGTGTGAACTTCTTCAACTTCTCTAACCTTATGCTGTTCAGTTAAATATCTGTCATTCAGATCGCAAACAAAACCATCAAACAATATAACATTTTCATTTACTGCTTGTTGCCCAACACTTAATTCATCGGTACCACTTTCAGCAGTTACATGAAATTCACTATGATGTGAAATGTCTTGTTCTTCATCTCCATTAGTCTCGTTATTTGTAACATCAATATCAGGATTGCCCAATAATTGAGGGTTACCTCTTTCCCAGATTTCCAAATATGTTCAATTTTTTTCAATACATCCAATTTGTAATCAAAATCGCTACCACTGGCGATACTCAATAATGGAACAAGCGAATTAGTCACTAAAATTGCGGACTTCCTTTTTTCTGCCAATGTCATTGTCTTTAATTTTTGACTTGTTGTACATGCAGGTTTTGAAACGTTACCAGTGCATATTTGGCCAATTCTTTGTTTTGACAAATAGTAGACTTTTGTCCATCTAACATGACATATTTCTGGAACGAATAAGGGTAGTTTTTTTAGCTTTCTGACTGATAAAATATGACGGCAAGGTAACATCATGGACATAAAATCACTACATTGACAATCGTCTATGGAAATAGATATATTTCCTTTTGAAGTTTTTACTATGCATTTTTGATCATCAAGCTGATCCAATATTTTAAGTTCTGTCATAAAGCTTACTTGTTTTTCAATGTAATTGAAGGCATAATTTGTCAAGAAACGTCTGTACTCTTCCATGTCTTCCTCATGATCTTCAAATCGTCTTAAGGATGTGTTTGGCCGCTTTATTATCCCGTTCTTGATATTGGCTATCAAGAAAAATGAAAAAGTTTTTATAAATTCTATGAGGGAACTATTTTTGGGTATGACTGCTTTAATTTTTTGATTAATTGATTCTATACGATTATTGGTTGTATTTTTCATGTTACAAGCGGTCATTTTAAATACGCACCATTCATTTCTAATACCGTGCCAGTTCTTGTCAAAATAGCGAAGAACAGTAGCTGGGACACATTCTTTGAATTGTATGTAGAATGAGTTATATTCCTCTTCATTTTTACTATAAACTAGCTTCTGAAGATACTCTAGAGATAGATCTCGTTCTTCTTTAGTTATATTCAGTTTATCACAATTTATTTCTCGTTTAAGTGTATTCAATGTGTGAAACAGGCAGAGATAAACAGGTGTACCAGGAAAAAGTTCATGTACTATATCACGTTCCGAAAAGTCTTTGCCCCCCATGAATCACTGGATTCCCTTAGTTTCCATTTCGGTTTTGAAAGTGCTAAAAATCCAACAATGTGTCTTTGTCTTCAACAAGAAACAAAAAAAATGTGCATCCAATATTCAGCAATTTGTAAGTCCATCGAAGCTAACAAATTCTGGCCAGGCCTCTGTCACATGTACCAAATACCTAGCAGTATACTTGGTTGCATATACCTACAAAGGTTAAGATGCATGTAGAGAAGAAGTAATAAACCAGTTGCCAACCAGACGTAGTAGTTGCTTATTGTTGTCACCTGTCCCTTATAACCTCCAAGATAAGACATGGCGCAGTCCGGAAACTAACCTATAACCACGTGTGTTCTGACTGACTTTTGGATAAAAGTAATTAGTAAAATGGATTTTCGTGGCGTGTGGCCAATGCAAATGAATGGAAACCTAGCAGAAAGTTGGAAATTCTGGAAGCAAAGGTTCGTAACATATTTGAAAGCAACTGAAATATGTAAAAAAGAGGGGTCCACGAAATGTGCTCAGCTTTTAACTCTTATTGGCGATGAAGGCATGCGTATATTTAATACTTTCTCTATAGCCGAAGCCGAAAAAGACAATTTGGATGTATTAATTACCAAATTTGATGAATATTTTAGTCCCAAAAGAAACTTGGCCTTTGAGCGTTATAAATTCTTAAGTTGTAGACAAAAAGAGGGGCAGACACTGGAACAGTATGTCACTGAACTAAAGAATCTAGTCCTATCCTGTGAGTTGGGTCAATTACAAGAAAGTCTAGTGAAAGATATATTAATATGTGGTATTAAATCTGAGTCATTACGTGAAAAATTATTACAAGAGGATGTAGAAACTCTAAGCGAAGCTGTTCGTATTTGTATTAACACAGAAAATACCAAGGAGAGGAATAGACAAATCACTAATGGAGGTAGTTCCAGAGAGCTAGAGGTAGATACAGTAAGGAGTCGTATACCAAGAGGAAAACCTTATTCTCGATCAAGAACACCACCAAAACCATTGCGAATGATTCAGAAGCAACCTGGGAGATGTAACAACTGTTCCTACCAGCATCAGGACTATCGAAAGTGCCCAGCACTAGGCAAGAAGTGTGGGGCTTGTGGTAAACCCAACCATTTTTCTTCCGTTTGTTATAGTAAAAAGTCATTTAAACCTAACAATTTTAATAAAATGTCTTTTAGTAAAAATTTTAATTCTAATAAGTATAAAAATTTTAATGTAGAAAGAGATGTTCATGCTATAGATGATATAACGCATGATACACAAAATAATTTTATGTTTATAGGTACTGTGGAACAACAAGTAAATGAAATCGATACAATTTCGGAGGAGGCATGGTCAGCTGTCTTAAATATCAAGAATGAACCAGTCCGATTTAAAATCGACACGGGAGCAATGGCGAACATCATTCCTGTAGGTGTTTTACATAAGATAAATTTTGATTTTAACGAACTGAAAAATGTTTCAGTCAAGTTGTGCTCTTATACACGAGATCCTTTACCGGTAATAGGTCAGTGCATCTTAGAATGTGAATTTAAGGGGATACTGAAAAATGTGGAATTTTTTGTAGTAAATATGGATAATTGTCCTCTGTTGGGTTTAAAAACTAGTATGGAATTCAATGTAATTAAAAAAGTTGATACAGTTGAAAAAAATGAGGAAAAAAATGTAGTTTTAAACATGCAAAATATAGATAACTTTGGAGATTTAGACAGTAAAACAAATTTGCTTTTAAAGCAGTACAATTTTTTATTTACTGGCATTGGATGTTTGAAAAAGCCTTATCATATTGAACTAAAAAATAATATAGAACCAGTTATACATCCTGCTAGAAAAATACCATTTGCCTTGAAAGATAAATTTAAATTATTTTTTTTTTATTAGCCGTTACTCGAGTCCGAGTATAAAAATGTTACAGTCGATAAATTGTGTACAATAAAAAACAAGTAAAAGGTGTAGTCTATTGTAATTCCCATTCATCTACGGTGCACACGACTATGGCTATAGAGGCCAATTTGGGAGTGCACATGTCGACCGCAGTCAGGACAAACATAGATCTGGTTAGGTCTTGGATTCGACCTTCTTGCAGCAACACTTCCTTGATAGCTGGCCACAACCCCTCGCCATTCGGTTCTGTCCGCTGCAAGTTGTTCCCATTGCTCGTCTGCAATACCGCAGAATTTTAGATTTTCATAGAGAGCGTCTTTGAACCTCTTTCGTTGACCGCCAGGCCTTCTTCTACCGCTTAGTAATTCACCATAAAGTGTACATTTAGGAAGGCGGTTATCATGCATACGATGAACGTGACCTGCCCATCTTAGGCGTGCTCTTGAAATAAGCACCTCAATTGGAAAGCTGTTTGCTCTCCTGAGTACTTCCACGTTTGATATGTGATGGAACCAACGGATTTTCATCATACTTCTGAGGTGTCTTTGCTGAAAACGTTCTAATTCTTTCACATGACGACGGTAAGTGACCCAGCTTTCACATCCATATAGCAGTGTTGGAATGACAACTGCTCTGTAGTAGACAGCCATTTTCGTTGACAAAGCAAGGTCGTGGTTGTCAAATACTCTCTCTCTAAGCCCCCAGAGTGCTCTAAATGCAGCGTTAATTCTATTGCGAATCTCGCTGTCCATGTTTGCTTTGTCATTAACAACGTTGCCCAAGTAATTGAACTGATCCACCACTTCAAGAGAATTTCCGTTAAGTGTAATGTCTATTTGGTTCACTTGATGAGGAGTTGACATAATCTTAGTCTTTCCAATGTTGATTTTAAGTCCCAAGGAATCATAGCTCTGGGCATACACATCTAAAAGTTCTTGAAGCTCTTCCGGCGTAGAGGCTAAAAGTGCACAGTCATCCGCATACTGGAGATCACAAATGAATCGTGTGCGTGTCTTCGTGGAAGCTCTAAAGCGCCCTATGTTAAAGAGACCGCCATCAAAACGGTATCTGAGACCTATTCCTCTGACTGTCAGTTTGTTGTCAACAATAATTGTTAGAGCAGTGGTAAACAAATTAAAGAGTAGGGGTGCCAGGACACATCCCTGCCTAACTCCAGTGAGGGTTTGGAAAGGTTCGGTTGCCTCATTATTATACATAACCTGGGCGTTGTTGTTTGTATGTAGACTGCGACATACTTCCACAAATTTTCTAGGGATACCTAAGCGGAACATAATTTTCCAGAGCACTTCCCTGTCCACCGAGTCAAACGCCTTGGTTAAATCAATGAAGGCCATGTGAATTTCTCCTTGATGTTCGAGTGCTTTTTCTTGAAGCTGTTTAAGTGTGAAGATTAAATCCGATGTGCCTCGGTTTGGTCTAAAGCCACTCTGTGTTTCAGGAAGTAACTTTTCCATAACAGGTGTTAGCCTATTATACCTATAAATATACCTTAGACCAATTAGAAAAACAAAAAATTATTAAAAAATCTTGTGAAAGTGCTGACTGGGTCAATGCGTTAGTGATAGTCAGAAAACCAGACGGGGATTTAAGGTTATGTTTAGATCCAGCCGATCTTAATAGAGCTGTAAAGCGTCATTATTTTAGAATCCCAACTTTAGAAGAACTTACTTTACAGTTCTCAGGGGCAAAATATTTCTCAACATTAGACGCTACTCAAGGGTTTTTACAAGTTAAGTTAGACAAGGAAAGTGCAGATCTTTGTATATTTGCAACACCTTTTGGGCGTTATAAAATTTTAAAAATGCCGTATGGCTTAGCGAGTAGTCCTGAAGTCTATCAGGAAAGAATGATGGGAATATTTGGAGATGTAGAGGGATGTAGTGTTTATATAGATGACTTAATAGTGACCGGTAAATCGAGACAGGAACATGATAAACGCCTGGAAAAAATTTTAAAACTAGCAGCAGAAAATAATTTGAGATTCAACAGAAGTAAATGTAAATTTTTAGTTAATAAAGTTAGTTGTATGGGTCACGAAATATCAGAAATGGGTCTTAGAGCCGATGAGTTTAAAATTGCCGCAATAAAAAACATGCAAAGACCTAAAAATAAAAATGATATACAGAGATTTTTAGGCTATATCACTTATGTAGGAAAATTTATTAAAAATTTGTCAGAATTAACAGCACCATTACGAGTCCTCCTGAAAAAAGATAATGCTTTTATTTGGAATCAAGAACAAGAAAATGCATTTATTAGTCTAAAAAATATTGCTAGTAACAGTCCTTGTTTGAATTTTTTTGATTTAAACAAAGTATCTACCATATCAGTCGACTCGAGCCAAAATGGCATGGCAGCAGTATCGTTGCAGGATCAAATGCCTTGAGGCGGTTATACATTTGAGCACGAACGCGTACGAGGCAAAGCGAGGCAGAACGGATGCCTCGTTTGTATCCTTTCACACTGCGAACGAAGTCAGCCGAGGCAGCGATCCGTCTATGCGTCGATTTCGGACTGAGATGTAGAAAGACAGTATTTTGTACAATATGGCGAGCGACGATGATTTGATAGTGACTAGTGCTGCATTTATAGTTATAGCTGGTTTATTAAAAAGAAAGAGAAAGAAAAGGCGCTGTTGGGCAAGTAGAATATACCGCGGAAAATCATTTTTAAATGGTATGCTGGAAGACGACAGTGGTCATTTTCGAAACTTTACGAGGATGTCTACCAACGACTTCATATTTTTGTTGGAATCAATTCGCGATAAAATTTCCAAGAAAGATACAAATTTTCGAAAAGCCGTTACCGCTGAGGAAAGATTAGCTATAACGTTGCGATATATGGCCACTGGTGATTCATTTACTAGCTTACAATATCTTTTCAACGTATCAAAGCAGTTGATTTCAAGAATTATACCGGAAGTTTGCAGGGAAATAATTGACATATTGATTAAACATGTAAAGTTATGTGTATTATTACTTTATTGTTAGTTTTAATTCTGATTTACATTGGAAAATGAAGAAAAATATTCCTGCAAGTTGTTGGAACCATCCTTGTGTACTGATTGTGGTGAGGTAGGCTTGTCGTATTGTTGTGACGTGTGTGCATTATTTTGAGGTGACTGAAGTGGTGTTGCAGAGTAAGATGAAGCTGATGGCGATGTCGACGACTGCGAAGAATAATTAAATGAACTATAAAATTTTGAGATGAGTGATAAGAAATTTGAGGCATATTGGATGTATTAGTATGAGTTGATGGTTGACGTGGCATTGGTGGCTGCATTGAAAAAAGGGTATTTTGTTGTGAGGTGTGCTGGTTATTTTGAGAGGCTTGAGATTGAAGTCGTGTTGCAGAGCAAGCAGGCGGAGATGGCAACGAATACGAAGGAGAAGAATAGGATCGAAATGAATGATAAGAATTTGATGGCGTTTGGGTGAATGGATTAAATTGAGTTGGTGGTTGAGGTGATATTGGTGATTGTATTTCTAGAGTGCCCATTTCTGCTTGCAGTACAAAACCATGTATGTGATGCTGCAGTATTGCACAGTGTTCGATCATCAAGTTTCCGCATTTTTTCTGCGATGTAATCAGCAAACATTGCGCATTCATCTTTGTTTCCAGGTGTCAATTTGGCTTTTAAAATATTATAGGCCTCATCTACGCGGGGATCTTCGGTGCGCCTCTTTCTTCGTGCAGGAGACTTGGGTGGCAGAAAAGTTTTCTTTTGAGAGGTAACTAATGTATCATTATGGGACTCTACTTGCGAAGCTTCTTCGTTATCACCATCAATAATGTGGACACTGTTCTGTTCGGAATTGACAGCGTTGTCTTCGTCAACTTCTTCATTTTCCGATGCAGGATTATTCTAAAAAGTAAAACAATATATTATTTCAGGTACCTATGACAGTAGGAGAATGGATGCAAATATCGGAAAATTTTAACGAGCTTTGGAATTTTCCGCATTGTTTGGGAGCGCTTGATGGAAAGCACGTTTTGTTGCAATGTCCAATCAATAGTGGCAGTACATATTACAATTGCAAATCAAACTTTAGCATCGTATTAATGGCGCTTGTTGATGCTGATTACAATTTTCTCTTTGTTGACATTGGCTGCCAAGGAGGGGTTGCCGGCGGAGGTGTATTTAAAAACTGTCAGTTGCACAGAGACTTGGAGAGAAATAAATTGAATTTTCCGACGCCCTCAACTTTACCTGGCAGGACCGAAAAGATACCATTTGTCTTTGTTGCGGATGCGGCATTTGCACTATCGAAGTATCGAATAATATTATGAAGCCGTATTGTGGAATACATCCGAAAGGTTCTAAACAACGAATTTTTAATTACCGATTGAGCAGAGCTCGTCGAGTGGTCGAAAACGCTTTTGGTATCATTTCAGTTGTGTTTCGAGTTTTGAGGAAACCAATGTTACTAGAGCCGGAAAAAGCTGAGCTTATAGTCATGGCGATTATTTGCCTACACAATGTTTTGCGAAAAAGTCATTCGTCACGAAATATTTATTCACCCGATGGAACCTTCGATAAGGATGAAAATGGACGATTCATTCCCAGTACCTGGAGGACTGAAAACGAAAATAACGTAACATCTTTACCTCCTCTAGGGAACATACCGCGTAAATCATCGCTTTCTGCAAAGAAGATCAGGGCTGAATTTACTGAATATTTCTATACAAATGGTTCTGTTCCCTGGCAAAATGATAAAGCTTAAAGTATGTCTTGTAAATGAAAATTAAAGGAATATTAAACATCTAATTGTATTGTGTAATAATGAATACAAAATTTAAAGTATATTAATATTATTATTGTTACTAATATTATTTTAATTATTTCACTAACTAATTAAAATAATAATTAATAACGAATTATAATATTACTGATTATTACTATTATTATTATTAAATAGCACTTACAGACATTGTTGGGCAAATCTCTTCTGGATCATCTAAAAACTGTAGACTTTCCCAAGCAAACCACTTGGAAATGTAAATATCCTTACGACCTGAAAAATATAAGTAATTAAATGTATTTTTTCCGTCAGGTACTGCAATAATACATTCTACTCGTGGATTGAAACAAAACATGCCGGAGTACAAAACAACAATGAGACAACTAAAAATTTCGAAAAATTATTTTGTTACGTTACTTAAGTATGTCACAGTTCGCAAACATTTTAATAAGTATGTTTTGTTTCAGTTAGTTGTTCACTATTTACATTAACTTACCTTTACCAGTCCCTATGCTTTTACTTTACGCATTCGATTTCTTTCCCTCCTACGGGAACCGCGAAGACTGTCAATTTTTTTCTTAAGAAAGTCAATTTCTTCATCAAAGATCCAAGCGTCCTCTTTTTTCGCAACATTATAATACAATTTGTGTTCTTTTTGCCATAGAATAGGTCGGTTTTCGTATTCTTTGATAAAACTAAGTGTCTTCTCGTTATCCCAACTCATATTGGTTTTAAAAGCATAAACAATTGTAAATAAATCAACAGGTTGTTGTGAAATGACGACGTAACGGAACACGAACGAGGCATATGACAGATTCACAATTTGCCGTCCACAATTCCACATCGAACCAAATTTTCTTTGAAGTACCGACTCGTGACGGATGGCGTTCGAACTGCCTCGGCCGTCCAACGAACAGACCGAGGCTGTTTGCCGCGCCTCGGTTACACGTACATCACAGACTACCGTCCATATAGAAAGCATCCGTTCTGCCTCGCTTTGCCTCGTACGCGTTCGTGCTCAAATGTATAACCGCCTTTGCGCATATGCTTCAAAAAGTCTAACGGAGGCTCAAAAACGATACAGTCGGATAGAAAAAGAACTTCTAAGTTGTTATTTTGGGGTAGTTCATTTTGAGCAATTTGTATATGGCAAAAAATTTAGCATGGCGGATGCGGCCGGGTCGGTCGCCGACGACAGCGATGAAAATAAAGTTTTACGCGAAAATAACTGCATGTATTGTAAGAAGAAAGTGGTAAAAGACGTTTTAGAATGCATAAGTTGCAATAGTGTGTGTCACAAAAGCTGTTCTACAAGAACAAAAAGTATCAAAATCCTAACCTATGATAGCATGCTTTGTGGTTGTGAAAAGGAATTTAAAAAGGAACATCTAAATTGCTTGATGGTGTTACTAAAAGAAAATGAAACTGCTAAAACTGAAATACAACTACTTAGAAAACTAATTAGTGAAGTGGAAGAAAAAAACGAACTACTCAAAGAAAAAATAACTAACCTCGAAAATACGCCGAAAATTTTACCTGTGAAATCGTATGCACAAGTTTTAAACAATAATTCAAACAATGTACAAAAGAATATACCAAATCTGATTATAAGGCCAAGGGCAACACAAAATGCAATAAAAACAAAAGAAGATTTACAAAATAACGTGAAACCTTCGGAATTAAAAGTTGCAATAAAAAACATAAAAACTACGAAAAACGGCGGTATTATTATCAAATGCCCATCAAAATCGGATGTGGAAACTCTAAGAAAAGCAGCAAATGACACACTGAACAAAGATTACCAAATCGAGACTACAAAATTAAAAAAACCAAAGATCAAAATAGTTGGTTATACAGGGGATAAAACAACCGAGGAAGTGGAAAAGTGCATAAGGGTGCAAAACTCTTGCATTCGGATGATCTGAAAATAACATACGTCAAAAAACGAAATACTAACACTTCTACAATTCTTGGAGAATGTTCACCTGAACTTTTCCATAGAATAATGAACATAAAAAAATTATATATTGACTGGGAACGGTACCCAGTATATGAAGATCTGAATATTTCAAGATGTTTTCGATGCAAAGAATTTTATCACAAAGAAAAAGATTGTAGAAATAAAGTCGTTTGTGAATACTGTGGTGAAGAACATGATATAAAAGATTGTCAAAAACGTAAAGAAAAATGTAAAAACTGTGAAAAAGCCAATGCCAAATATAAGTTACAACATGATATAAATCATAAAACATCTAACCCGGCTTGCCCAAGCATAAATACCTTATCGAAGTACTAAAAAGTAAGATTGACTATGGACAACAAGATGGTTAAGCAGTAAGAAGATGAAGTGTTAGAGAAACTGGATTTACTTGGGGAAGACCTCTATGGCAATTTAGTTAGTGCTGATAATCTACATAGTTTAATTGAACAAAAATATAAAATACTCAATATATTTCAGCTAAATATTAGGTGTTCAAAAAAATTTTGATGAATTACTTGCTTTTTTAGATTGTTTTAAATTAACATACTAATATAATATTTTTTGTGAATGTTTTCAACTGACCTCGTGTGAGCAATTTAATATTCCCGGATATGTAACTTTTTACAATAACGCTGACTATAACAAAAACGATGGTGTCTTAGTATTTATAAAATCAGGTATAAATATAAATATTTCTCATGCTAAACTGTCGGTATCGAAAGCCACTTTAAGTAAAATAACTTTAGAAATTAACAACATAACTTATGGAATCACTACATTATATAAACCACCACCGTTACAGGTGCAGCCATTTATTGAAGACCTCAATAATTATTTTCTAGGCAACTTAAACTGTAACATTGAAATATTCGTGGGTGATATTAATATAAATATTAGTAATAAAAATGATAATAAAGTAAATGATTATCTCTCCACTCTCGGTCGTTTCGGTTTCATACCATATATTGGGACTCCAACCAGAGTTGCAGTAGACAGTGCATCTTGCATAGACCACATATTTCTAAGAAAACAATTAAAAAATACTAACCTCACTTTTAAATCTTTTATAATTGATACATATATCACTGATCACTACCCTATCATGCTGAACATTAATAATGAACGACCTGTAGGTACTACAAACAATATAAAAACATACACATATACTACTTTTGATAATATAAAATCTCAACAATTAATCGGCGACCAAGACTGGTCGGAAGTGATAAACTGCTGGAATCCTGAAGTAGCAACAACTATATTTTTAAAAAGTTTGACAGACATAATGGAGCAGAGTAAAACTACCAAAATTAAAAAGCTTAAACAATACAAAAAAATCAAACCATGGATTACGAACGGAATACTAACATCTATTAATTTTAGAGACAAATTGAAAAAGAAACTCTTAAAAAACTTTAGTGTCAATTTGGAAAATGAATATAAAGCATACCGAAATAAACTAAACAAAATAATTATAAATGCAAAAAATAGTTATTATAAAGTAAAAATTGAAAGTAATCAAACTAACATTAAAAAAATATACAATATTATCTCTGAAGCTACAAATGAAACATCTAATAGAGCAAATATGACAATTAACATACTTGACAATGATGGAAAGGAGTTCGATAATAACCAAGACATGGCAAATTTCGCAAATAATTATTTTACAAATATTGGTATAGAAATGGCAGAAAAGATTGCTGTCCCTAATAACGCATATAACTTGGAATACGGTGCTCGATCATCTATGTTTTTAAAACCTGCGAATAGTAATGAAATTATTACACATATTAATTCCCTAAAAAATAATCTGTCACCTGGGAAAGATGGTATTACAGTAAAAATGATAAAACAGATACACTTACAGATACTTACTCCTCTTGTACATATAATAAATCAAATCTTCAAAACTGGAATAGTACCCAGTCAGTTTAAAATCACTGTAGTAACTCCTATCCATAAAGCAGGTTCTAAGACATGTATAAGCAACTACCGACCTATAAGCCTAATAAGTAACATTTCAAAGATATTTGAAAAATGCTTAAAAGAAAGGCTAATCCAATTTTTCAATGATAATAATATCATATCTAAAAACCAATTCGGTTTTACTAAAGGAGTGAGTACAAATGATGCTATGTATAAGCTTGTTAAAGAGGTTACAGATAGTTTAAATAACAGTAAGAAATGTATTGCCGTTTTCATGGACCTAGCTAAGGCATTTGACACGGTTCCTCATGACAAACTACTAAATGTTTTAGAACGTTATGGAGTTAGAGGTGCTGTGTTAGATGTTTTTGCGAGCTATCTCTCCAATAGGTATCAATATATAAAGATGAATGATACATTAAGCTGTCAAAAAAAAATTGAAATTGGAGTGATGCAAGGCACCGTCCTAGGACCGATCTTATTTGTTACATACATAAACTCACTATTAAATTTGAACACAAATGGATTATTAATATCTTATGCCGATGACACAGTATTAATTTACAGGGGAAAAACTTGGGAAATAACAAACAATTTTGCTATTGAAGGTTTAATAAAGGTGAAAAATTGGCTTGATGCTAACAAATTATCCCTAAATGTAAATAAAACAAAATATATATAGCATTCTCACTCACCAAAGCAAACCGTACTAATTTTACACAAATAAAAATCAACTCAACAGATGTAATAGTAGAAACAGTGGATGTAAAATATCTGGGCATTTTTATAGATCAAAGTCTTAAGTGGGATACCCACATATTACATCTTACAAACAAAATAAGAAAGCTAATACACAAGTTCTATTTATTACGTGATATTTTGAATAAAAAACTCCTAATTACAATCTATAAAGCGCTTGTGGAATCTCTAATCCAATATGGAATTATCGTATGGGGTGGTTTATATAATAATGCACTAAATCAACTAAACGTGATACAAAATTATATTCTAAGAATAATCTTTAAGAAAAATAAGCTATTCTTCACTAAATTGCTCTACTCCGAGGAAATTTGTAGTGTCCGTTCTCTATATGTTATTGCAACTTGTTTGTATGTTCATAAAAATATTAATTTACAAAATTATGTAAATCATGTGTATGAAACAAGAAATAAAACCAATAAACATCTAGCTATACCAAACAGTCAAAAAAACATAAACTTACGATTCATAAATTACCTTGCACCTAAGTTTTATAATCTTTTGCCAGCAAACATCAAAGATATGAAGAGTCATAAACAATTTCATAAAAAATGTAAGTTATTTGTTATTGAAAACTGTACAATGTTCCTGAAACTCATGTAAATAATTATCTTGGGAATAAACATCTAGTCGGTATTATTTGCAATATATTAGTATAATTTATAGTCTTAGTACTACTATCAATAGTCTTAGTGTTTACTCATATATGTATGCCCTAATTAATTTTGATTATTTAAATATAAATTTCTTTTTTCTCTTTGTTATTCCTATTGCAATTATCCAATTTCTTAATTTGTCTTGTATTACAATTATTTTTACTATTATTATTATTATTATTTTCTTTTTTCTCTTTTTATTCATGTACCTTTTAGCCAGCCTTATTGCATAGCATTCGGCACATACAGGTGTTAACTCACTTAGGTGCCTAACAACAATTTTCTTAATTATATTTTAAGTCTAACATATGTGCAATTTTGTATCAAACAAACAACGGTTAATAAATTTATTATTACTTATTATTATCATAAACCTCTCATACAGATTATTAAAAAACCACTTAATTCATGTCCAGCTAGATTACAGCGAATTTTAATTCAATTAAGAAAATATGATTTCACACTCGTATATAAGCCAGGTAAAAAACTTATTTTAGCTGATACTTTTAGTCGAGCATTTGATAAAAAAGAAATTTTTAATGAAAACTTAGATATAGAAGTTGATTCTCAGGTGTGTTTGATAGCAATGCAGTTAAATGCAACTCCTGAAAAAATTGAAGAACTTAAGAAAAATACTGATGGGGACCCTGATTTAGTTTTATTGAAATCTTTTATACAAAATGGCTGGCCTAAAAGGTACTCAGAAATTCCCAATAATGTTAAGTTTTACTTTAGATTTAAACATGAATTAAACATAGTAAACGAGCTCGTGTACAAGGGACAAAAGTTAATTGTTCCAAGAAGTTGCAGAAAAGATATATTAGAAAAAGTTCACTATGGTCATTTAGGTATAAATAAGTGTATATCAATAGCGAACAATTCTTACTGCTGGTTAGGAATGAATAAACAGATACAGGATTTGGTGTCATGTCAAATTTGTCAAAATTTCCAAAATTCTAATAGACCAGAGCCCATGATACCTCATGAAATTGTTAAAATTCCATTTTATAAAGTTGCTGGAGATCTATTTTATATTTATAATGAGGCATATCTGTTAGTGACTGATCATTACTCTAAATATATTGAAGTAATTAATTTAAATAGGGATCTTTCTAGTCAGAATGTTATCGACAAATTAAAAAGTATATTTTCTCGTTTTGGAATCCCTGTCATTTTTGTTTCTGATATGGGACCACAGTTTGCAAGTGTGCAATTTAAAAATTTTTCAAAAAACTATGGGTTTAAACATGTAACATCCTCGCCAAGGTATGCTCAAAGTAATGGACAGGTTGAAAGAGCAGTGCAGACTGTCAAAAATGTTTTAAAAAAGTGTCACGCAGTCAATAAAGATCCCTATTTGGCTCTTCTTGATCTTAGAAATGCTCCTATTGACGGGCAAAACTCACCTGCTAATGTATTGATGAGTAGAAATTTAAGATCCTTACTTCCTCAGGTTAATAAAAAATTTCAATCAAAAGTATGTAATAAACGTAGCTTTGACAGATTTATTGATCTCACAGAAAAAGCAAAAAAATTACTTTGATAGGAAAGGTACTAGAAGCTTAGACGAGCTAGAAAATAATTGTTTAGTTAATGTCCAATTAAAACCTAAGAGTCGGTGGCAGCGTGCAAAAATTGCAAAAAAAGTAGGCATAAGATCCTATAAAATTCTGTTGGAAAATGGTAGATCATATATACGTAATAGAAAATACATAAGTCGTCAATCGACCAAACCAGTCTTTAACAGGGTTTTAGAGGAAAAAACGAAATCCAAGCAAAACTTTGTAAAAGTTCAGAATTATAGGATAGTTGAGGTAGAACAGGACGAAATAATAGAAAAACAGATAGAAAATAAAAATAGACAGAACTTAGAAATACCATCATGTTCAAACTTTTCTAGTAGCAACCTAGAAAATAGTAATTGTAGCGATAGGGACATGGACGATAATAATACCGTCTTACATAACGATTCAAGTGTTGTAACTGATGATAGTGACAAAATGTTATTAGAACAGGATAGTAGTAGTTTAAGTAGTGTGAATTCACATTTTAATTTTAGTTTATTTAATAGGGAGTATCAGACTCGCTCAGGTCGAAAAGTCAGGATGCCTGAAAAATATAAATAGGATATATCAAACTACAAAGTATTTTTGTATAAAATGTTAGAAACTACAAAGTGTTTATATTTTGCCAGAAAAGTTAAAATTGTTACAATTTATAAAATATATGTTATAGTGTTAAGTACAAACTGTGTTAAAATATTTATAAGTACAAATGTGTAGTATTGTTATATATATATGGTTTTGTTGTATACCGATATTTATGTAAGTCAAAAAGGGGGATGTAACATGTACCAAATACCCAGCAGTATACTTGGTTGCATATACCTACAAAGGTTAAGATGCATGTAGAGAAGAAGACAAGCGTCTAGAGTTCGGCGGCGGATTTTTACAACCGACTTGTTTACGCAGGCGCAAACTGGAAAAGCAGAAATAATTTAATGACGTTCATATTATTATAACCTCAAATTCGTTTTGTGTACTCTGCGGGTACTTTGACCCCACAGACTACTTTGTGATTTGACTACTTTGTATTTTGCATCAGCTCGCAAAGGTCTCTTTGGATATAATGTTCTCTTGTAACAGTTGTTCAAATAAATACCAGGCGTTTGAAAGTTTACGACGACATGCTAAAAGAAAACATCCCCTTGATGTGAAAAGTTTACTTGTGCGTCCCAAAAAAAAGTTTAAGTGCAGTGAATGTGACAAACAATTTAATAATAAACAGTCTTATTCGAGACATGAAAGGACTGAACATAATATAAAGTATATAAAAACAAATCAACTGTATAAATGTGCCTTGTGTGATTTTAAACATTACGAAAAAAATAAGATATTTTTCCATATATCGGAAATTCATAGCGTAAATATTGCTCCTGAAATTAAACAGTTTCAATGTGAAAAAGATTTTATGCAATGGAAGATGAATGAAGAAATAATTACAAATTGTAAATTTATTGCGACAGGAGGGAAACACAAGAATGACAAAACAAGAAGTCAAACCGTTGTGTGTCACAGATCACAGTATTACATTCCCAAAGGAGACTCTAAGAGAGCATTGAAATTGCAAGGAAGTTGCAAATTAAATGGTTTTTGTCCTGCTGAAATTAAATATTCAGTAAGTAATAGTCAATAATGTAGAGAAAGAAACTTTCTATAAAATAAATAAATAGTAAATCCAACAGACGAAAGCCCTTCCAGTGTCATGTAAATATAATGATATGATTCGATGCTTACGTAAAGTTTTTTATCGTTTATAAAAAAAACATCACGGCACACTTGACATTGGAGAGGGCTCGCTTTGTAAGAGGAAAAGTACCTACGTATATAATAATACATCTAATAATTTATTTCAGGAAAAGGATGGGATTTACGAAGTAAGATTTGTTCGAACTCACATGCACCAATTGGAATTGGAACATATAAGGTTAACTGTTGAAGAAAGATCTGATATAGCAAAAAAGATTGCTCTAGGAATTCCTTTTAGTAATATTTTGGACCAAGTGCGTGAGTCTCTTTATCAGGGTAACTATTTGATTTTGTTATAAGCTAATAATATATCTATGAACATGTCTTGTTATATATGTGAGTATATATATAAATCCTTTTTTTTTTAGGTGATGAACTAAAACGGAAACATTTGTTGACAAGGAAGGACCTCCTGAACATAGAACAATGTTTTAATTTACGTGGAGCGCATCAGCGTCATAAAAATGATGCAATAAGTGTTGAGGCCTGGATTAAGGAAGAAACTGAAAATAATTCCGCTTCTTGCATTTTATTTCACAAGCCTCAGGGTCAGATTGTTCCAGATTTTCCAGATCTAAGTGTTGAAGATTTTGTCCTCATTATAATGAATGAGGCACAATCAGAGATTTTGAAAAAATTCGGCACCGATACATTGTGCATAGATAGTACTCATGAACTGAACCAATATGACTTTCTCTTAACAACAGTTCTAGTAATAGATGATTTTAGACAAGGATTCCCTTGCACATTTTTAATTAGCAATCGATGTGACTCAATAATTTCAAGACTTTTGTTTTTAAAAATCAAAGAAAGAGTTGGTGACATTTGTGCTGAAAATTTCATGTCGGATATGGACGAAGCATTTTTTAATGGCCATAAAGCTGTCATGCCACTGCCAAAAAGACGTCTTTTTTGCTCTTGGCATGTGGATCGTGCGTGGCGTAAAAATTTATCAAAAATACGATCAAAAGAAAAACAAATCGAAGTCTATAAAATGATGAGATCTTTACTCGAAGAAACTGATGAGAATAGCTTTTACTCTCTTTTTACTAAAGCAAAGACTTTTTTATTAAATAGCAGTGATACAGAAGAGTTTGGTAATTATTTTGTGGAAAATTACGAGCATAGCGTTAAATCATGGGCATTTTGTTTTCGACTGCACAGTGGAATTAACACAAATATGCACCTAGAGCGTATGCACCGAACCATTAAAGAGATTTATTGCCATAAAAAAAAAAATAAGCATTTGGATAGCTTGCTTTATATGCTACAAAAATTTATAAGAGATCGCCTTTTTGACCAGTTGATAGTACGCCATAAGGGAAAAATAACAAGTAAAATAAAAGATTTAAGAAAAAGACACAAAGCAAGTCTAGAACTAGATCCAGCCATAATTGTGGAATATGAAAATGGGTGGCTATGTCCAAGTTCTACAATTTCAGAAGCCTATTTTATTCAGAGAGATAATGAACAATGCGACTGTCAGTTAAAATGTACTGCATGCAATAGCTGCATTCATAACTATAACTGTACTTGCGTTGATAATTCTGTGCAATGGAACATGTGCAAACACATACATCTTTTATGTAGAAGTAGATTTGAAACTCATAGTGAAACTATTTGTAAGAAAAATATTTGTTTTAATAGCGTGGAAGATAATGGGGATGAAGGCGCAATTATAACAGAACTCAGTAAAAAAAAATTAGTAGTGAATGAAGATAAAGTACTAGAAGAAGAGAAAAGTAACATTTTAAATTTTTTTTAAAAAATTATAAATGATGCAAATAGAGAGCAACTACAGTATATTAAGGCACAGGGGTTAGCAATAGCAAATACACTTGATGTACTCAAACATCAGCCAGAAAATATCCTGAAAAATAACAATGAGGAAGAAGAACAAAAACATAAAAAAGAACCTGCTAATAAAAATATGGAACCTCAAAGAAGATTATTTTCTACAAAAAAAAAATCAACCAAAAAGAAAGAAATTGTAAAACCAACGTCAGAAGAGAAATTGAAGATTTCGTTAAATTTGTTATTAAAATAAAATTTAAAAAAACAACTGTAATAAAGAAAATTTCAATAAACCATAATTAACTGTATCACTTTATATTGTACCTACTGAAACATACCTGGCAGCATTTCATTTTGGAAATGGATTTATAGCGTAATCAGGCCTGAATTATGGGGGGACAGTTAAGAAATATACCCGGGGTTTTCTCCATTTTGAATGTAATATTACAATCGTTCCAATATGTATGGAAGCTGAGGGGGGGGGGGGGCACTTGATCTAATAGCAATAAATGTTTAAAGTAATTTAAAAATCGCGCTAAATTGCCTGCGCCTGCGTAGATCTGCTGGTTGGAAAAGTCCGTCGCCGAACTGTAGACGCTTGTGAGAAGAAGCAATAAACCAGTTTGCCAACCAGACGTAGTAGTTGCTTATTGTTGTCACCTGTCCCTTATAACCTCCAAGATAAGACAGCCTCCATTGCATTTCTCATATTTTCAGTGCTAAATGCTAAAGCCTTAAACTGTTGTTTTTCATCAGCAAGTACATTAATATTACAACCTTTCAAAAAACGAGAAATTAGATATAGGTACATATCAATATAAGTACTTACCATATTTATCCTTCAGTAAATCAAGTGCTTCTACTAAATTATTCTGACTAATTTTGTGTTTAGAGAAAATGTTATGTAGATCCTTTAATGTTGTCTTTCTGCCAGTGTTTGCTAAAATTCTATTTTGTATTTTTTTTGTTCGCCCGTAAAATCAAATATGTGGTGACACTTTCGGTTTCAGTATCATTTAATGACCGGCTACAATGAAGCTGGTCAAAAACAGTCTGTAATATTATGTAAAATTAAACCATATATTTTGAACACAGATCATGCATACCTCTTACCTCAGATAATTCATATCCTGTATGTTCCAAATTGCTACTTTGTACTTCTAAATACTAACCACTGGAACACACACGTAATTTGAAAGTTGCCTTGCATCCCATTCTTAAAGTACTGCAATTTTAGAAACACTTTAATACAGCATAAACATAATTAATCAAATACCAACCTTGTTTGTCTTAATCCGTTTCCTCTGGAGGATCGTTCTTGGCCCTGTATGCATGCATATTCCAGTTCATAATACTCTTAAGGCAGCTTTCATTGGTCTTTTTAGAGACCTTGTTTCTGATCTTGCTGCGGCTGTTATTTTACGGCTCCTTTTCTTTGTAAATTTCTGTTTATTACGAATTTCAAATTCGTTTATATATTTAGATAATTCCGCGTAGGAGGAAAACTTCTGTCCAACATAAAAATACCCATCTACAGTAGCACCTGCAAAATCACAATAAGTGAGTAAATGATAATAAGATTGTAAATAAATGTAGGTAGGTACATAAATAATCCAGTACATACTTTTGAGTGTTCATGTTCACTACTGTGGCTATTCTATTATATTTGGTCAAAGAGGATTAGATAGAGTGGAAACTTTGCGTATAAGAGCAACAGCACCATCTGTCGAGTGGGATGCGAAAACATTCAAGTGAAAATAACAGTATTTGAATGACAGTTGACATAAAATCGGATCAGAGACAGTGAGTGAGTCATAGTAGGAGTAGTGTGAGAAAGTTAGTTAAAAATTGTGAAAAAGTGGTGAAAAATAAAAAATCAGACATTAAAATGGTTGTGGCCTGTTCCTTCCGAAATTGTGGTAGAAATAAAGCAGATGATAAAGAGCACGCCTTCTTTCTAGTGCCGAAGAAACGCGCAATGTGAGTAGTAATGTAGACACACGACCTGTTACATTCTACCCCAGATAGCTAGTTTGCTTTGAAATTGTTATTGAAAGCTAGCAGATTATAGTTATAGATATATAATATTTTTGTTCATTCTTCTAATTAAAAAGTCTCAAACAATTTAACTTATTTCAGTCGCAAAAAATGGATGCAATTTGGTGGATGGAGCAAGGTTTGTACCTACTATCGTTTGTGTGAGGACCATTTCGAGCCACAAATGATTTGGAAGAGACATCCGAGGCCACTGCTAATTCCAAATGCAATTCTGACAATTGGAAGTTGTATTGTCAAAAGGAAACATAAGCATCAGACAAATGTTGATACATATAAAGAAGGTATGTATTATCATCGTCATAGGTATATGCAGAAATTCACAATATTTATTTTTTCTCACCTACATTCTGCCAAATGAAATAAAAAACAAAGGATCAGCGAAATTTTGTAAATATATTAAGAAAGGAGAGGTTTAATACACCTTTGCCTTAATTATTTAGTGTAAAACTACCATTTTTTTTGCAGACATATAGGTGTATAGTATAGGATGATACGAAATAATTTATTTTGTAAAACTTGTAAAGAACTTATTTATACCATACAAAAATGTTACATCTTTCTTTATACCAGCACCTTCTTGTTAAATATTTAATGGTAAAAATTGTTTATTGTATTACAGTGGGAGGAATGAAAAGGAACTTCATGCATACCCAGTGCCTTCAGGATTGTCTGAACCAGAGAATGATGATTCAACCACTGAGGTTAGTCGCGGGTTAACTCCTCCTTGTTCGAATTTATCCCAGAAAAAGCCTGAGTCACCAAAAACCAGGCGAATTAATTCCCAAAGAAGAACAATAGCTGCGTTGCGTAGTAAAATTAACGGGCTGAAACAGATGCAAAATGGTAGACCGGGAAATAAAAACAAAAAAGTAGCCGAGATTGAAGATCTCATCCAACAGACTTCAAAATTCTTACCCCCGAGAAGCACATAATTTATTAATAACACAGCTACGCTTGAGTAGATGTACGAATCGCGGCCAAAGATATAATGACGAGTGCAAAGATATTATGTAGTTAAGATGTTTGTGTAAAAAATGTATATAGCGTAGATGTTTCTTTTGCTTTCTAATATTTGATGCATGGTAGAGTAGTAAACTAGAGCCTGATGTTCAATCTTATTGCTATTGATAATGTATGTGTGTAGCACATTACCATTTTAATTTTTTATTGCAGGTTTATGGTGTGAAATTGTGTACCTACTCACCCTAAATAAGTTGCCATCAAATTGTTTGGCCGAAAAGTCACCATGTACATAATTGTAAATAGAGTTTTTAATGTGTCCAACCACCTTCTAACATACATGTACGATAATGAGTATGTTATACAAATATTATCTTTTCAATGTATTAAGTATATATAAATAATTAAAAAATATTTTTATATATGTTTACCTAGAGCTATTTAATAGGAATGATGACAATGTCATTATATTTAGGTATTGTTAACTGTTTTTGGCTTAAATTAGCGTATAAATATCTGTACATCATATTTATGTACAAACTATATTTAAACATAATATTTTTAGTCGCAAACTCGTCTATAAACCCTTATTTTACTATAAGGAAAATAACCAGACTGCAACCAAAGTTACAAGTCTGGTGCGTTAAGTGTAATAATTGCATATTACCATCAAAACGCTAATGCTTCGATTGCAACAAACACCAGCCAAAAGACTGATCCTACTTAAAGGAGCTCTCTTGCCAGTCGTCACACACCACTTGCAGACTGCAGTTTCGAGCTGTTGGCTCTCGTCAGTGCAAGGTAGGCATGCGACGACCGGCACGAGAATCCTTTGACTACTTAGTACATCCCGCTATTTCTACAATAGCGACATGTAAAATAGCCAGCAGGCGCCATCCAGCGGTGCAGTGTCTGTTGCAATCGAAAAATAAATAGCCTGACTTGGCTTAGCATAGTTCAAATGTGCTTTTAGAGGGCGGAATATTAAACATAATATTTTTAGTCGCAAACTCCTCTATAAATCCTTATTTTACTATAAGGAAAATAACCAGACTGCAACCAAAGTTACAAGTCTGGCGCGTTAAGTGTAATAATTGCATATTACCATCAAAACGCTAACGCTTCGATTGCAACAAACACCAGCCGAAAGACTGATCCTACTTAAAGGAGCTCTCTTGCACTGACGAGAGCCAACAGCTCGAAACTGCAGTCTGCAAGTGGTGTGTGATAGTAGGAGTAGTGTGAGAAAGTTAGTTAAAAATTGTGAAAAAGTGGTGAAAAATAAAAAATCAGACATTAAAATGGTTGTGACCTGTTCCTTCCGAAATTGTGGTAGAAATAAAGCAGATGATAAAGAGCACGCCTTCTTTCTAGTGCCGAAGAAACCCGCAATGTGAGTAGTAATGTAGACACACGACCTGTTACATTGTACCCCAGATAGCTAGTTGCTAGTTTGCTTTGAAATTGTTATTGAAAGCTAGCAGATTATAGTTATAGATATATAATATTTTTATACATTCTTCTGATTAAAAAATCTCAAACAATTTAACTTATTTCACTCGCAAAAAATGGATGCAATTTGGTGGATGGAGCAAGGTTTGTACCTACTAGGTACTTTCGTTCGTCTTGAACAAACTGAGTACAATCACTAAATAGCCAATGGAGTTGAGATATTTTTCTGCTTACTAATCACAATCACTTTGTTCAAGACGAACGAAAGCAGCTACTATCGTTTGTGTGAGGACCATTTCGAGTCACAAATGATTTGGAAGAGACATCCGAGGCCACTGCTAATTCCAAATGCAATTCCGACAATTGGAAGTTGTATTGTCAAAAGGAAACATAAGCATCAGACAAATGTTGATACATATAAAGAAGATATGTATTATCATCGTCATAGGTACATGCAGAAATTCACAATATTTATTTTTTCTCGCCTACATTCTGCCAAATGAAATAAAAAACAAATTTAAGGATCAGCGAAATTTTGTAAATATTTTAAGAAAGGAGAGGTTTAATACACCTTTGCCTTAATTATTTAGTGTAAAACTACCATTTTTTTTGCAGACATATAGGTGTATAGTATAGGATGATACGAAATAATTTATTTTGTAAAACTTGTAAAGAACTTATTTATACCATACAAAAATGTTACATCTTTCTTTATACCAGCACCTTCTTGTTAAATATTTAATGGTAAAAATTGTTTATTGTATTACAGTGGGAGGAATGAAAAGGAACTTCATGAAAATGCATACCCAGTGCCTTCAGGATCGTCTGAACCAAAGAATGATGAATCAACCACTGAGGTTAGTCGCGGGTTAACTCTTCCTTGTTCGAATTTACCCCAGAAAAAGCCTGCGTCACCAAAAACCAGGCGAATTAATTCCCAAAGAAGAACAATAGCTGCGTTGCATAGTAAAATTAACGGGCTGAAACAGATGCAGAATGGTGGACCGGGAAATAAAAACAAAAAAGTAGCCGAGATTGAAGATCTCATCCAACAGACTTCAAAATTCTTACCCTGAGAAGCACATAATTTATTAATAACACAGCTACGCTTGAGTAGATGTACGAATCGCGGCCAAAGATATAATGACGAGTGCAAAGATATTATGTAGTTAAGATGTTTGTGTAAAAAATGTATATAGCGTAGATGTTTCTTTTGCTTTCTAATATTTGATGCATGGTAGAGTAGTAAACTAGAGCCTGATGTTCAATCTTGCTATTGATAATGTATGTGTGTAGCACATTACCATTTTAATTTTTTATTGCAGGTTTATGGTGTGAAATTGTGCACCTACTCACCCTAAATAAGTTGCCATCAAATTGTTTGGCCGAAAAGTCACCATGTACATAATTGTAAATAGAGTTTTTAATGTGTCCAACCACCTTCTAACATACATGTACGATAATGAGTATGTTATACAAATATTGTCTTTTCAGTGTATTAAGTATATATAAATAATTAAAAAATATTTTTATATATGTTTACCTAGAGCTATTTAATAGGAATGATGACAATGTCATTATATTTAAGTATTGTTAACTGTTTTTGGCTTAAATTAGCGTATAAATATCTGTACATCATATTTATGTACAAACTATATTTGTATTTTAGTTAGGTATTTAATAAAAATATAATTTTTTAATATGCTTTTTCCTTCAATTTTCTCCCGTGTTACGCCACTGGAAGAAATCCTAACCACACTAATTCGTAATTTAAATTTGCCGGTAAGACTGACAGACGGTAGTGGGGGAATTTAGTTACGCATCCGACTCGCCGCGAGCGCTGAAACTCGTGTACGAAAAAATACATTGTGGTCTTATGAAAGTTTCCACTCTATCTAATCCTCTTTGTATTTGGTTATATGATTTACACAAATCACGACCCGGGTTTCGCAGCTAATTTTCGAGCGAAACAGGACCTTTAACCTAACCCCAACAAACCGTCAACCATGCCAGCAAATGTAGTGACGTCATTGACGTGTCCGCAAAAAACTGAAATCGGGACACATCAACGTGCACCTAGTCACTTCGATTTACGAATAGACCATTCCAGAACACGTGACTTTGACAGATCCACCATTTTGCCTGGGTGACACACAAAGCGATTATTTTCCGTGTGTTTACATTCGTTTCTCGTGCTATTGATTGAGTTTATTGTGATTTTTTGCAAATTTTTTCGCCAAGATGTCTCGAAGTGAATATTATGTAACCCTTAGAGGTGATATTAAGTGCAGATATGATAAAAAAATCGAGATTATTGACAATATTGACCACTATGCAATCCCTCCTGAAGAGAGCAGGCTTGAAGTTTATAATATTACCATGATGGACTTTGTGATTTATTTGATACTACCTCATAGTTATTATACTGGTTAACAATTTAAGCCTTATAAAAGCTTGCAAACCTACAAGCTTTACGAATCTGTCTCTGTTCAAGGAATTTTGGCAAAACAAATCAGTGATGAGGCATTTGTTGTCTTTGGGAAGGTAAGAAATCAAAGTTAATGCGTAATTTTACATTACAATTAGATTCTATATGTTAATGTATATAATTGTGATATGCTACAGAGGTTTTAAACTTGATTAACATTTTTTAAACATTTGTTGTAGGTTAAACACTCAATGAAAGAGGGAAAAGTTACTTCAAGTTTGGATTATTATTTTAAAGAACACCAGCATTTCCATTGCTCACTGTACTTGTATCAGATGTACATCTATATCAGAAGCATGCAGTCATATAGCGATTCTGTTTTACCTGCATGATCGTCCAAATACCATCGAAGTCAGTTGTCCTGGTCCAGCGTCCACTGACTTCCCGTTTGGCCAGTACCTTCCATGAAAAATGTAGAAATGTTGCGAATACGGAATATGGATTGGCCAAAAAAGTAGAAAAAAGAGGTTTCTCAGGAACATCCCCCTTTTGATAGATGAAAATGAACTTACACCTATTTATGTCCGTATCTAATTTATGGTCTTTTTTGGCTCAACTGAACCTGAACTTGGATATTTTAAAAGAATAAAGTGAATATTAAATAACAGTTGTTTTACTGTGAATGAAAAATATTATTACTGATGTGCAATATATTGAAATAAATAGGACATAATTATATAAAATTGTTTTTTATTACTAAACACAGTACATAGATAATTCATTATTTATATTATTTGGTATTTGAGAAGGCACGTGTTTATGATTGCACTACATACCACGACAATTTTATCCGATGCACTCAATTTCCTCATTTTGACAACATGCTTATGGGTACTGTTTCATGAAAAATCTTTTTTTTGAGCAAACCTACAACTCTACATGAATCCGCACAGTTGCAATATTTCGTGTGTTTTCCAAATCTATAGAATACAACTAAATTTGGCCTTTTGTAAAGGCGGGTATTTGTAGTTTTATCCTCTAAAGCAGCTGGTTTTCCTAAAATCACACATCATTTAATTCTAACCTTATAAAACCTAGAAGGAGTTTTTGTACAAAAATTAAGTACTTACCAGTTATAAAATGTTTTGAACAAATTCGTCCGTGGTTTTTACTTAGTGGTCCCCGCCACAAAGCCTTAATCCGAGCATTTTTTCTTTCTATAGGCAATGCATTAAGATGATTCCCCTAATGGTTAAAATAGCGGGAAATCGGAAAAATAATCGATGATCTCTTTCACCACGCATTGAACATTTAACAGCAATACAAAAATGCGGCATTTTCTATCAATTAGACCAGGATTAAACAATTTAATGATGAAATACTCGTAATGTTTACATACGCAAATGGTTTTGTATGCCACCCAGCAAATATGGCCGAACTGTCAATGACGTCATTCTGGAATGGTCTATTATGTTTGCGAGGTTAGGGTTAGGGAATGTAGTAGGTACGCAAGCGTCAGAATTGCACAGAAATAACGACACGAAAAACGAAGGTGTTCCAATAACTAACATTTCGTTGATGAAATAAGGACGATGCACTAATAAAATAAGGTAGCCCCTTAATACTGTGTAGCAGTATTTAAAATTTCCAATAACTCTCTAACTTAATGATGAAATACTCGTAATATTTACATATGCAATGGTTTTGTATGCCACAATGCCACCCAGCAAATATGGCCGAACCTGTCAATGACGTCATTCTGGAATGGTCTACTATAGTGTCTCACGGTTTATATACATACGGTTGTATTATGCCCGCCCCTACCAATCAGAAAACGTTTAGTGCATTGACGTCAAAGTAGACCTCGTTTACGCTCGCATATAATGCTGTCTCGTTCTCCCTCATTAATAGTCTCTTAAGTCGTTATTGCGTTCACTTATATATCTTGCAATTATTATTTTATTTTAATACAAAAAAACAGGCATTATTTATTTTATACAAATTTGATTTAATAAGAAAGGGACGTACTAGAATCGGACAAAAAAATGTTAAGTTACTGCACAAAAAGTCTGTATTTCTTATTTTAACATAGCCCAAAAGCGTGTAAGCTATCGTCCTATCTTATCATAATTTTAAAGCAAAATATATGCTACCCCAAGGTTTTAGGTATTAGCATAGCACACAAAAATACGAAGAAGTATAAGGAAAATGTTATATACAGTATTCTCACGTACGAACGAACTTTATATTAGGTGATATATTAAATTTATTTAAAGATGTTTTTAATTATTATTATTATTAGCCGTTACTCGAGTCCGAGTATAAAAATATTACAGTCGATAAATTGCGTACAATAAAAAACAAGTAAAAGGTGTAGTCTATTGTAGTTCCCATTCATCTACGGTGCACACGACTATGGCTATAAAGGCCAATTCGGGAGAGCACATGTCGACCGCAGTCAGGACAAACATAGACCTGGTTAGGTCTTGGATTCGGCCTTCTTGCAGCAACATTTCCTTGATAGCTGGCCACAACCCCTCGCCATTCGGTTCTGTCCGCTGCAAGTTGTTCCCATTGCTCGTCTGCAATACCGCAGGATTTTAGATTTTCATGGAGAGCGTCTTTGACCCTCTTTCGTTGACCACCACGCCTTCTTCTACCGCTTAGCAATTCACCATAAAGTGTACATTTAGGAAGGCGGTTATCAAGCATACGGTGAACGTGACCTACCCATCTTAGGCGTGCTCTTGAAATAATCACCTCAATTGGAAGGCTGTTCGCTCTCCTGAGCACTTCCACGTTTGATATGTGATGGAACCAACGGATTTTCATCATACTTCTGAGGTGTCTTTGCTGAAAATGTTCTAATTCTTTCACATGACGACGATAAGTGACCCAGCTTTCACATCCATATAGCAGTGTTGGAATGACAACTGCTCTGTAGACAGCCATTTTCGTTGACAAAGCAAGGTCGTGGTTGTCAAATACTCTCTCTCTAAGTCCCCAGAGTGCTCTAGATGCAGCGTTAATTCTATTGCGAATCTCGCTGTCCATGTTTGCTTTGTCAATAACAACGTTGCCTAAGTAATTGTACGATCAAACGAACTTACCTGTGATGTTCGATCGTAATTATACTAGGCGCCTCGCCCGAAGAGATCACTTAGCTTACTGTGTAGTACCGCTTTTAGGTGCTAGCTGGTCACAACTTTTGAAAGGATAGGATAACATTCCTCTCCTCTTAGTGCTCCATGGTCTGTATCTATCTTCATTACATTTTAGAGTTTATAAACCTTGGGTGTGCAGTATAGGGCATCTGCACGTGACGTCACATTTTTCAAGGTCGTGGCTTGGAGGATATACAAATAAATAACATAACCTTAACCATAACAGAAACAAGGCACATTTATATCTATTTGGGTTTTTATTTCCTCACATTTTACTGAAAATGCCAAGTTTTTGTATGGTAGTTGGTTGTGGAAGCAACGGGGCGAGAGATGCTGTCAGTTTTTTTCGAATTCCCTCAGTTTTTAACAATCATAAACAATTTACTCAACTTGCCTGTGATAGACGGAATGCTTGGATAAATGCCTTAAAAAGGGACGATCTAACCAAATCAAAGATTGATTATGGTAGAATATGCTCCAAACATTTCATTTCAGGTAATACTTTACACTATTCGTATCTAATAAATACATGGATGTACCTAAATTATTGTTTCGTAAGTATGACAAGTAAATATATTTAGGTAAACCTTCAAAGTTAGAAGATCACAATAACCCAGACTGGATACCGTCTTTAAATATGGGTTATAAATCTATTAGCTTATCAAAACCTTCTAGTAAAGATAGATTTGTTAGAATGGAGAAAAGGAAAAGATTACGAGACGATGTAGAGGTTGCAGTGAATTTTGAAATTTTGCTTTTGCATGATTTTTTTGTCTACATCAATAAATATGTAGGTTGCACGTTTAATATGATTTATTTTGTTTTCAATTATGAAATGGTTGATATTCAAATATTAGGAAGATAATGCTTTGCTCTTTCCTGTGCCTTTGTTTTATATGTGATACGAACGTTTAAATATTTGCTTTGC